>JAQLOL010000015.1:13028105-13040454 GCA_029783665.1 Naso thynnoides | reverse complement strand
TGCAGTCAGTTAAAAAAAAAAGAAAAACAAGCAAATTAATCAGCAATGAAAATATCTGTTAATTTCTAAATTCCTTCTTGAAGATGACTTTTAATTTTTGCATCTATTACAGTCTTGTTTCACAACATGTAATGTCTTTAGAGCTTTTAAATATCTCTCTGTAGTGTGACAGATTCCTGCTGTAAGAAAATGTCTCAAAGTGTTCATGTGATGAGTAAATGCACGCTCACACACACACACACACACACACTCAGACGGGTATCAACTTACACATTAATTTCACAACTCAGCGAAAAAAAAAAGAAAGTTTGTTTCACATCTCTTCTCAGTCTGTCAACCCGAGAAAAGACGTTTGCTGAAGGGGAAGCTTCTCTATTTTCATGTCACCCACATTATTACCCATGATGCACCTCCACCTCCCTTACCCCTTATGCCCCAGCTGCACCCCTGTCCTTGCCAGTTCTGTCATCTCTGGCACCACAGAAGAGCGTATGCTGGTGCTGGTAGTGACTGTGGTCAGTTCACACGCGATTCACCAGATTCTGAGCGTAAAGCGACACTGGTGTCTCCTTGCTTCCCTCAGGAATGTTTATTTTGGATCAAACTGCCACACACTGATGCCCGCTCCTGCCTTCATCCCTTCAACGTCACATCCCTACGTCCCCTTTTCTCCCAATCAACATTCTTTCAGTTACTGTGCTGTGGCATTGTCATGTGATACCTCTCTCCCTTTCCTTCTTACTCACCACCAATATTCTCTTTTTCTGGTTCTCTCCCTCCCTCACAGTAGTAGTGGCCTTGGCCTCATTATTGTGTGCAGAAGATTGTCCATCCCTTTTACACTGCAGCTATATTTTTAGAAAATGGCTTCTATTTGTTGTGACATATTGATTCTTCTTAATAAATGATATTTGGTCATGACAAAGAGTGTCATGGATCAGTAAAGATAAACCCTGAGCCTGAGGAAAGTCTTCATTTTGTGTGAAATCCAGACCAAGATACCTCAACAACTGTTTAGCGGCAGTTAATTTGTTGCAACATTAACGCAAAACACTTTTGTCGCGGTTCAGCCTTCCTTTTCCATGATAACGGCGTGCCGGTGCCCCTGAAACCACAAATGTTTGAAACCGGGTCTAGAATGTAATCTTCTGAAACAGCAACCTTCTTTCTGGCTTTGTGAACTGGCAACCGCAAAGCCTGTGACAGTGGTGACGACGCTAATGCTAATGCTAATACTAGCGCAAGTCCATGCATTCCACAGTAGCCGGTGCGAAACTCTGACGAAACACTCCACGGTGCACCCAGAGCAGGTCAAATATGACGACAGTCTACTGAGCCAAATTCAAGTATTCGTAGAATAATTTTAGAAATCAAACTACGGCTGAATTTCTTTAATTTGTGCCTGCTTAGGGCTCGGCAGCAACAGGAAGTAAACAACTTTAGGCAGCTCCAATGGTATGTCCTTAGAAAGTTACACCGCCGACTACTGGCCTGGCATGCGTACTACAACACTTTCGGTTGTTGATGTAGACGCAGATTTTTTTAAGACATCAAGGAAAGCCTTTTCTGTTTTTAGTGATGCTGCTCTCGTCTAAACATGGCGATCCCCATCAGCTACAGCATAGCTGTAACTGTTTATCCTGGTGTCCAACATGCACACAGTTAGATGAACTGTTGGATGGACTATCATTAAATTTTGTGGAAAACAAAGATTTTTCCTGTAGCAACGCCATGACATTTTAACTTTTGGTTTTCAGAGAAATGTCTCAACCACTAGTTAATACCGACTGATATCTTGCAATGGAATTTGATATTGTCATGTACATTCATTAATGAAAAAAACATGCTGATCCCCTGACGTTTTATTTAGCACTATCAGTGCATTTGTTTAGCGCCAAATTGCTGCAGAAATAAGCTGTACTCTGTGTTTAGTGGTAACTAGCCAATGGTAGCATGCTAACATGCTAAACTTGGACTTTGAACAGGGTAAATAATGTATTTGCTGACATCAGCGTGTTGTCATGGTCATGGTGAACATGTTAAAGGGATCTTAGAGCCCCACCGCTTTTTGAAGTGGGTTTTTACGAGGCACTTATCCATAGTCGGTGTATTATTTACAGTAGGTGGTGGTCAGCATGGCCTCAGTCTGGAGAAGCAACAGGAGAACTGTTGAAGGAAGCTTGTGCCCAGTTCAGACTACAGGATTTTGGCCCTGATCTTGCTGCTTGTGACAGATTTTGGAGATTGTGAGCAAATCAGAGTGTTCCCCTGAACATCAGTCGGCATGTGTGAACTGTTGAAGGACGCAATCACGAGCTCGCTGACAGCGTGACGGAGTGTCGCAGGATTTCTATCATGCCAAATATCTGGGCTGATCGTGGGTGTGTAGGTACCAAGGCAGCCTGACTGCCTGTCTGGAGTATCGGGAGTTTTCTTTGTGGCCTGACCTGCTAAAAGACCCACAGACTCGGCTTCAAAAAGGCCCGTGTTCACTTGACGTACCCAGTTAGCCTCAAAATTCAAACACCAGCACATACAGTAGCCTACATTTACCACACATAGCAAAATAAACAGCAGTGCAGGGGCTAGTGGTTTATTTGCTGTTTTAA
The DNA here is from genome assembly GCA_029783665.1 of Naso thynnoides. NCBI lineage: Eukaryota > Metazoa > Chordata > Actinopteri > Acanthuriformes > Acanthuridae > Naso > Naso thynnoides. The sequence goes on along the minus strand of JAQLOL010000015.1, from coordinate 13,037,845 downwards.
AATATTGAAAAACATTAAAATGTTAATGGTGCGTTGGTTAGCAGGGATTTGTGCCACACAAAGATGTTTTTAGGCCAGGACAACTCTGCAGCATCATCATAATTGAATTAAATGGTATTTTTACACACACATTTTCCCTTTTACTAGTACTGCACCTCCCAGTGATGTAAACATTGCTGTAGGCTGCACTGGAAATTCCCAAACAGCAAACTGAAAGTAGCTGATGGTCAGTCGGTGGGGTTCGGGTTATGCTGAGGTTTCGGGTTCGGGAAGTGAACCTGAGTGTCAGTCTGACTCTCTAAGAGAAGGTTTTGTTTGTTTGTGTGTGTGTGTCAGAATGTGCGCACATGCTACATGCTGAAATGAAAATGCTAATGAGCTGCAGGCATGTGCCTCTTAGTTATTTATAATGTGCTTTGTGCTTAAGGGTATGCACACACACACACACACACACACACCCCATCTCATTGCTGTATGTGTCCTAATGAGGACACTACACACACTCCTGTTACTCTCCAAGGCCTTCAATTTATTTATTACCATATGTAAAATAATACAGGCCTTTGTAGTGTGTGTGTGTGTGTGTGTCTGTGTGTGTGTGTGTGTGTGTGTGTGTCTGTCTTTGTCTTTGTGTGAGCCAGACTATGAGAGTTGTGAGTGAGTGATGCTACCTTTGATTCTGTGACTGGGGTCACATCCTCTCCACAGGCACACTGCTTCCCGTTGTGTTGCCACGGCAACGGCACATACAATAAAAAGAACAGGAAACTCTCCTCCTTTGAGCCATAAGCTGTGTTTGTCTTATGCCTCACTTAAGAGAAACAAATGCACTCACACACACACACACACTTTCAGAGGGATCAGAGATCTCTCACACACACACACACACACACACTTGCATTGCTTCTGTGTTCACTTAGATACACTCACGTGCACCAAAACGGCAGCACAAATTACATTATTGCGACACAATCTAGTTACGGGTTTATATGATCACTTAAGCCATGCTGGCACGCCAGCCGTGTTAACTTACCAGGAAATAGGTCACTTTATTGAGATATTCACCAATCACATCTCTGTGGATTACCACATACAGCCACAGCCCATCAGGACATTAGATATTGAAAATTAACAGGAGGATTTGGTGACAATGAAAACATTTCCCGAGATGTATCTGATGTGAGCAGATCAGACGGGGTTTGATGCGCCAGGCTGTAATTTTGCTCGGCACCAAAAGGCAACTTTGGTTTTTCGGTGGTTTTTGAAGACAGAAAACTTGTGACCCTCTGGAGCTTGAATTCACAGGCAATCTGTTTCGCTCGTTGGTCGAAAACTTTCAAGTCTTGTGGTGAATGTGAAGGATTGCACTGAACAGATCCAATGTTTCACACAGAATAATGAATTAATTGTTCTGCTAAACCTTCACTCATTCCAGCATGTCAGCGCACACAGACAGCCTCTCAAAGGAGAAGTTTGTTTTTTGGCAAATTAAACCTCATAATAAAGATAAAAACTTGACCATCCTTGTGCACGGCGGGGCTTCTTTTAGGTGCCAGCTGGTGCAGGAGAAATCTCGTTCAGCAAATTACCGAATGTGATTCCCATTGACCAAAACACAAAAATATCAGCACACACTAGATTACACAGTTTTTATTTGCTATTTCAGAGCGCTTGTATTTCAAAAAGATCCTATTTTGGCCTTATAAGGATATTTACAATCATATACAATGTTCTACAGGTCGTCTACCAATCAGAAGGTTGTTGGTTCAATCCACAGCTCCTCTGGTCTCCATGTCCAAGTGACTTTGGGCACTGAACCCCACACTGCTCCCTGTGGCTGTGCCATATGTGCGTGAATGTGTGTGTATGAGTTCCCAATGAGCAACCTTGCCGTTAGTGTTTGGATAGGTGAAGGCTGACTTGTGTTGTAAAAGCACTTTGAGTCGTTGAAAGACTGGAAAAGCTCGATATAAATACAGTCCATTTGCCAATATTATGACAGACGGTGCAGTCCTGAGAGCCGGAGCTCATCGCTGACCTCACCGTTAGCTCATAAACAATGGGGGAGCGTGTGCACTCAATCCGTCAAAAAATACAATAAACGCTCGTTTTATAAGAAGTGAGACTTGCCGAGTGGTAGTGGTTTCCTCTAATGTACCGACACCAAAACACGAAGCTAAACACGGATATATAACCCAAACGCAGCTCTTTCAGCTGCTCCACGAAACAAACAAACAAACAGCCGCTTCCTGATTTTACGTCAGGACACCGCTAAACATCCAGTGTGTTTCATGTCTTTTAAAACGAGCGCTTATTGTATTTTTTGACGGATGTGTTGTTTTCAGCCAGTGGTGACGTCAGCAACGAGCCCCAGCTCTCGTGACTGCGCCAGTTGTCATAATAATGCTGCAGAACATCGTATGAGATGGTAAATATCCTTATTAATGTGTAAAAATAAAAATGAACTTCTCCCTCATGGACTCTTATATTCTTCAGAAATCATCATTTGGCAGATCTGAGCCATAAACTCACGCTTGTTCATATTTGAAGGATTTCTGTTGCGTGCTTCGACTGGCTGCGGTGCTGAGGTGGCTGTGTGTGCGGGGAGCGTTCCAGCTCGGGGATGTTAAGCTGTCCTTTACTGCTGAAATGAATTGACCTGTGGGGGCAAGCGGCAGCATGTCTGCGCGCCGGTACACGTGTGTTCAGCTGGGCGGGTATCTGCAGGGGCTGCTCATTTCAGCACCAGGGATGCTGTCATTTTCCATGAATATTTTTGAAATGAAAATTAAGATTTAAACAAAATGGCCCCGTTCCAATTTATTCTGATGGTCCGGCCGTGTCTACCCACAATCCCGCTGGTGTTTCATCCGAGGAGGAACTGACCCAAGGGTACTGCTGCCAGCGGCGGGTGATTCTGCCTGCGATGAGTCATCAATCACTGTCAGTAGTTAAACATCCAATCAGAGGGACCTTGCCCGTGTCACGTCCAATCCGATTGATGGGAGAATTTTTCATCTTCCTGTTTAATCAGACTGAAGGTGTCAAAAATCTCTGCGACCAAAATATTTCATCTGTTCAGGGCCAAATAAAGGTTTTACCGCGATGGAGTAGTTTGTTTTAAATAAATGTAAATATGTTCATTCAGAATATTTTCCAACACGCTGATTGCTGGTGACTGACAGATGCACACTTTGCTGCAGAAGCCGGAAAACTGAATATTTTTTTGTTTTGGGGCTGTTTGACAGACAACACAAGCAAACTGGAAACCTGACTTTGAGCTCCGATACATCATGAATGGCATTTCGTCCAATTTCTTTGCCTTTAATAGGCAAATCAATAATGGATTAATCAACAAAATAATTAACAGAGTAATAGGTAATGGTCAGTTGCAGCCGGTGTTGGGCAACTTCCAAAATGTAATATATTAGATATTACTAGCTGCTTTATTTTGAAAGTAATAAGTTACCCTGAAATGTTCATTTCTGTGTAGAATAATAAATTACTTATTACACTACTTTTGCGTTGAGTTCACACCTTGATCACTTCGACTTTGCTAATAAATAGAAAGAAAAACGCTCCAGAATGTGACAATATTTTAAGCTTAAATATTTGCAGCGTTCCCCCTGCCGCCAAAAAACATAATGACATCTCCCTCTCTGCAGACGGTGTGCAGCGGTATAACTGTGACTATTTTTAAATCTCCAGACACCCTGACATGATCTGTCAGGATTGAATGTCCTTTCAGACCTCCAAAAGTTCACAAAAAATACTTTAGAAGCTGAGAGTTTAATTCTGTTTCTCCTGGAGAATCTCCTCTGTCCCGTCGAGTTCATAACTACGGGCAGTTTTCGGTTTTGCTGCAGTGATATTACTGTGTGCATGAACGTCACTGAAAGCAGCCTCTTTAATCGTGAAAGTAAATCATCAGAAAATACACTCATACATCAATACACACACAATAAAGAAGTCACCTTGAGAGCTGAAGCTGTTCAACAGTATTTAAAAAGCAACAGCTCACAGTGTGGTGCTGTGGAACGTGGATCCACACAGACGCAGGTCTTTAAACCGGAGGAATTATTTCATTTGGATGGGTGTCACAGGGATGATATCAGAGCCGATCTGTGCATCTCTGAAAATGTTGTAGCAAATTTCCAAACAAACATTGGGTGAAAACATCAATGAACACTCAATTTACACACAGTACTACACAGTAACTGTAATAATGTCACCGAAATTTGATTAGAAACACACATTGCTTCTCTGTTGCTGCCTAAAAGTAATATATTACTGTAAGGCGTCTCCCCCAGTAGTGGTTGCGGCTCGTTAAATGTTGAAAATAATCACATGGGGACTTCCGCTCCGGTGACAATGGAGGGACAAAGACGAGCACAGTGACTCTCTGCTCACTGCTTTCAGTTTAACTTACTTATTCCACAAGTTTCAGTTTCTCAGAACAACTTTCAGAAGCTTGAAAAACATTTAGTGCAACCACAAAATTACTGTATGATATAAATGAAATGTGGGTGATGTAAATGTGAAAAGCTGCCGGCTTTTACAAATAATAATCCAGTAATTTAGCGCTCAACCTATCCAACGTAATGACTAATGAAATTGAAAACGACCAATGCATTCACAAACTAAAGACGTCTAAAGCAAGCCAAGGCCGGCAGTGACTGAAATGTAGATTCTCTACCAGCAGAATATCCAACGGTCTTTCAAAATGACGATTCACGTCAGCAGCTTGTGTTTAATGTACTCGCGTATCTGCATTCCTGTCATGTGTGTCAGTATTACGGTGCAGCACGGTATACAGTCTGTGTAATTGTGACTCAGTTGAATACTGGTAATGAAGTTGCCTCACAAGAGGTATTCACTGGGGTGCAGCCACAGAATGTGTCACTCCAGACTTGGGAAATGGATTTACACAAATCATTTCCCTGACATGACACACAATGTGCCATCTGAGGGTGTCCGGTGGAAGTGAGATCTCGTTGCCCTGCGCAGCAGAAACTGAACATGACTTGATTCATTGCAGGGAAGATGAAACCACTGATAAACGGTACACACACAAAAAAAAGTTTTAATGCTTTAATGTTTGATTTAAGGTTCGAGATACTTTATTGTCTTTATACCTCAGTACAACAAAATTTAACTCTGTCAACAGTGAAACATAAAAATCACAAATAAGACGTCAAAAAGTGAGGATGGAGGAAGAAGGAATAGCATTTAAAAACAGCAATAATTAGAATAATAAACAGGATAAATTATGTAACAGTCTGTGAGATAAAATAGATGTCAGGTATGATATAAAATATTAAAATTTTAGCCAGTGAGATAACAAAAATGTTTTTTCTGCTGTATCTTTCATTATTTTGTTCTTTTTCGTTAACAATAACAACCTTGCTCCTGACCTGATGCGCCGTTGGACCCAGATTTGTGAAGTTTGAGTCATCCTGAGCCCGCTGATGGAAGTCCTTGCAGTTTCAGACATGATGCTGCTTCTGTTTAGGAATCAGGAAATCACAGCTGTACGCATACCGGCGGCCCAGGCTCGTGTAACTCAGGTGCTGATGATGTAAGCAGTGTAACAGTGTAAAAAGAGAGTTGGTGAAGACAGAAAGAACGAAACACTGCAGCACACAAGTTCCTGAGGAGCAGCAGCAGCTACAGTCAGAGGACTGCTTTAAAGTTTGTTTACTTGAGATGATTTCTGTCTTGATTGCAATTATATAGAAAAGTAGAGCTGTAGGAATCAATCATTTCTCTGGCTGGGTTATATATTAATACTTTGTGTGCCAACTTGAACAGCTACCCTGCATTTTTGTCCAGATTTCAACCCATGAATTAGAATCAACAGCAGGATTCGAGTGTGCCTAAAATATACGCTGGCAGTTCAGGTGCCTGCATGGCCGATATAAACGCTGCTTTTTGCCTAAAGTGTCGCAGTCCTCCTCCACAGCTTCCTCTGCCGAACATCACAGGCTTTTTGTGAATGACTGGGCCATTGTTACGGTTTGCTTTTCATCCACCGAGCTGGGAGTGCATCTGCTTGTTCTCCCCATCTCTCCCTCATTTTCCTGATAGTCACACTCACTCTGTACCAACACCTATTTTTCTCCGGCTGACTCATGATTCATACACTCACAGGGCGTTATGCTGCCGGTGCATGATCGATTTTCTGGAAGATCTGTGCCTACGCACCCACAGCCAAAAAGCTTTGCAGTATAACTACACAAAGTGTGCTGGAAATCCTTTTTACTGTCACACCTAAAGGTTTATCAGCTCTTGGCCCGCTCGCCAATGACATTGCCTCCACCTTTTGTGTACCTGCAGAAATCAATCGGCCACTTGAGAGTGAGGAGGCTCTAATTAAATGAATGGAGTGAATGAATCATTGTTGGGGAAGGGGACGAGGCTGACGAGGAGAGCAGCGAGAGGGGGAAGAGTGCTGAGGGTGGTGCAGTCTGTCTTTAAGGGACCCCACCCTCGGCGCAGCCATGAGTCAGTTGCCCTCCATAACACCCCGACTCCTGCTTGCATGCGGATACACACTGTCCTCCTCACAGTCCATCAGGTGTGTGACTAAGCATGCCATTGTCAGTGTGACTGTGGATGAGCCTCACTACTTCACTAGCCCCCCCACCCACCGTTCCTCCCACACACAGGCGCACACACACAGAGCTATCCCTGTCTCCCATCTGTCACCCTCTACTCAGCAGATAGCAGTGTTGCCTGTCAAAAGTGCTGGTCATTGATTGTTACTGTAAGGTGGGACGGCCCGTCTGTGTTGAGTTTCGAGTGACTGCATCAAACTGTGTGCTGGTGTGGGCAGCAGCAGCTGTTTGGGCACAGTGCTTCCTTTGTCGGGTCCCAGCTGACTCAAGCATCTCATCGTGGACAGTTTTTACTTAGCTGTTGGATCACTGGCTGATTCATCCTACCCTGTTTGTGTTATACAGCAAAGTGGCTAAATTTAAGGCTCACATATTAAGAGTAAGACTTGAAATGTCAAGTAAGTGTAAAGCTCTTTGACACGCACAGTCAGTCTGTTTACAAAAAAAGGGATTTATTGTGTTAGTCTGGCTGAAACTGCACTTTTATCATTATCGTGAATTCTTTAGGTCACCATTAATGTGTACTGAAAATCTGATGTTGTGACAGCCCTACTTTGAGGTTAATGTGGTCAACGGGGTTGCGTATTTACGGAGCTACATCAGCATTTCTGTGAAGCTGTATCTCTGGACAAGTGGTGAATATATATTTACTCTCTTTTAGTACTTTTTTGGTTTCCACCAACTTCTGAAATAGTAGGGAAATATTTGTTACTTCAGCTGCTAAATGAGTTACAATATTTACAAGCAGGTTGTTAAATGTCTCTGTCTGCTATTTGGTTCTGAGCAAATATTGTACAATTTTTTAGACCAGTTTTTTGTCTTTTTTTCCTCCTTTTTTTTACTGACAACAGCTGCTGTGGTTGAAAACAGCTTACGGCAAACAACAGATTTACGTCATAGTTCACTGTGGGTTCATCACTACAAGCAACTCCTTTCACATTGTCATGTAATTTTCATTGAAGTGCACAAGCGATAAATATATGATGAATGAATAAAGACAGTGGTGGCGTCACTTAGATTTTGGATTAAAAATTTAGTCCAATTAGAACGACAGGGAATGTTGGCCTTGTCTGTCTTTATCGCAGTGTTTCCTCAGAAATGTATTCCTGGCCGGCTTGATTGTTGGAGTGCTAATATGGATCCATCTGAGTGCGACCATGTTTGTTTTCAGTGCGGCCGTGTCCTGGTGAGCATCATGTTCCTTGTCTTCTGAAAAAGGCTTGTTGGCTGACAACAGGAGAAGAAGGAGGAGGAGGAGGAAAAGGAGGCTAAGGCCAAAGCAAGTCTCCATGTCCCACCGCATCCTCAGGTTACTCACCAGCCTCATCCATTATTGCTGACCCTCATCCATTATGGATGAGCAGGTACAATGCCACATGGCTCCGGAACCAGCGCTCCCAAAGCTCTATCCTTCCACCACTAACACCACCGCCGCTGTCGCCCTGCAAGAAACCCCCAACACCCCCCGGAGCTTCTTTGTCATCACTCGTGGCTGTGACCTACATGATCTGGGAGCAGGAAAACATCTCGGAAAGGCGAAGGAATGATGGGATGTTGAGACAGAAAACAGGAGGAAGGATGTGAAGGGTTGAAATGATGCAGAGCAGCGAAAGCATGTGATTGTGATGGGGACGATGATTTAAAACTCCTAGAACAGGCCTTCACATTTGTTTTATCTTGCCCGGTGTTCCCATCGTTTGATCATTTCCATTTCACATCTCAAGCAAACAGTCCATCCATAATGATAGCAATTAGCATCCACTAAAAGTGGCTCTTTGCCAGCTTGCAGCACATCCAACATTAAGTTCCAGATAATAACACTAATGATGACTTGCAGCCTCCAACCAGAGTCTTCTCTCTGTCCTCTTTTCCCTTTTATAGCATGGAAGGTCTTCGATGCGCCTGCTCTGGAGAATGTATTTAGTCACTGCTCCCCTGCATTGGACAGTCAAGAGGCTCTTGTTTGACATTGGGAAGTAAATTGGAAAGAACCTGATGTTTTGTTCCAGCCTGCAGCACATCAACGTTTTGGCTAATGTTTGCCAACCAGACCTTGAAAACAGCTAGGCTGTTTTTAAAGGAGAATTGAAAAACACAGTCATACATTTAAGCCAAAGGTTTTGCTCTTAAGATGGCAAAATTCTGAGAAAAGCTTACATGAGGTATAGTCAAGTGACTAAACTTTCCAGTAAGTGTCCTCACAATATGACCTGTCAGCATGTCCTTGAGCAACAATCCTGTAAGTCAGTGGAAAAGCTTCTCAGATAGATGCCTGAAATATTAGTGCAGTGTATCCCATCCCCTGTTCTGGCTCTGTGTGACAACTCTGCCCGATCTTCCCTCGTTATTTTAGGTCAACGGTAGCTCCAGCGTTAGCTCAGAGTTGCCATTACTTATTTGGACTCTGTTCTCATGGAGAGACTGACTCTTCTGGGTGTTTTTGTAACTGGGCTATTGGAGCTGAAAGTAGGGTAGCCTTAACTAGGCTACATGCACACTACTCCAACTAGGCTTCTTGTTGTCTGGTCACTCTAATGAGGCTAAGGTCTACTTCCCAAAAAGTGAATCTGACTGGCGACCTGTGTAATGTGGTGACATGTGGACACTTAAAGGAATAATTGAACATTCTGAGAAATATACAGCCAAGTGTTGTAAGAAGGATCGAAAATGCCAGTACACCAGTACAAGTTGTGTTTTTTCACTCTTTTTTTTTTTTTTAACAGCGTTACGTTAGCATTGTGGGCTGGGGGGTTTTTTTGGTTTGTTTTTTGGCTGGGATCAGTTACTTTCTTGGCTTCGTGTCTGGCAACTTTGTTTTTTTAAGTGCTCATCAACAAAGAAGATATTAAATAATCTACTATAAAATGAGGAAAACTCTGTCCGTCTGTCTGTCTGCATCCATTTTTCTACTCGATGGATTGTGCCACAGGCAGAGACTGACGAAGCTCTTTGTCTCGTTTACTTGCACTGCTGGTGCCTGTTTTGTATAAAAATTAAGGCTGTCAAAGTTAACACGTTATTAACGCGTTAAGTCAAAATGCTTTTAACGGCACTGTTTTTTTTTAATGCGCGATTAACGCTGTGACATTTGAACCTCAGCACCGTCTTATAATGTTACAGAAA
>JAQLOL010000015.1:12995992-13017067 GCA_029783665.1 Naso thynnoides | reverse complement strand
TGATGACTTTAGGTGGAGGCAGGCTAACACTTCCCATTGACTACCAGTGTTTGAGCTAAGCTAATTAGCGGTGGGCGTGCCTGATTCTCTCATGTTAGTGGATGCACAGTCAAAAAATTGGTCTGGAACTCTGAAGAGAGGCAAATAACAATAAGAAAAGATTCAAATTAAAGGGCAAATTGTCATTTTTATACAGTTTTTTTTAAAGAATAAAACAAGTAGATGCACATAGTCATCCTCAGACAGATTTTGTTACTGGAGGACAAAGCCAGGCTAGCTGTTTCCCTCCGTATTCGGTGTTTTTGCAAAGTTAAGCTAACTGGCTGCTGGCTGTAGCAAGATATTAACCATGAAGACATGAGAGTGGGACTGATTCTCTCATCCATTACAAAGTGAATAAGTGTAATTTTCAAAATATAAAACTACTCCTTGTACATCTGTATCTTTCCTACAGTTCATATAATCTAATTTGGTGTGTTATGATGACATAGGCTCTATAAACCCATGACCTTGTGGATATTTTCTGAGGAAACATGTTGAGTCTCTATGAACATTCTGACGATGAGGTTGCCTTTATGGGCGCCTCTCGACTTCTGCTCTGTGCTCTCGAGTAAGCGATAAAAAGGGTGGGGATGCAAATACTGATAGACAGACATAGATTGACAGATAGAAATGGGTGGCTTCAGAGTCATGTTGGAGACATCTGCTAAGGGTTGGCCAAAACACAAAGCCCTGCAGGCTGCCAGTCAGGAAGCCACCAAAACCACTGACAGTGAACTGGAAATATGGCAGGCGTAAAAATAGGCCTCATCTCTAGATCGGCGCTACAGGGTTGGAGGCCTGTTTGCCAGTCACAGCTCAGCCGAGGCCTTTGACTGCTGGATGAGCAGGAAGAAACATCAGCGTTGAAGTGCTGCCGTGCTCCAGCTCCGGTTTGAAGTTTGAGAGCAGGAGACTGAGTGACAGCAAAGAATGTGTGAAGGCTGTGAGGAGGCAAACACACACACACACACCCAAACTTGACTGACTGCATTATCTCACTGATGGCTGTATTTGTAAACATCAGTCAATATTTTACCCATGATGCCTCTGGAGACTTGAAGTTTTCAACCATAACAAAATGCTCCCACATCTGTCTATCTATCTACCTTGAGTGATTGCTTCTCTTTCTTCTTACGACTGGATCAATTCAAATTACACAGATGCAAGGCCAAAGATGGCAAAAGTCACCTTACGTAAATCAAGGTTTTCTTCTCTTCCTCTTTCTTTCCCAACGTCTCTCTCCCTTGACGTCGATCTGACACGACAAGCTCTGCAACATTTTCCAACTTTTAAAATTGCACACAGGCATAAACATGTTAAACTTTTGCCCCGTTCACAAATCTGAGGAGGTGAGTGCGTCTGTGCACATAGGGGCTGTTTTGTTAATGATAAATCCCATTATACGAGGACAGCAAGTATATTACACGGAGGTTTGACTTCAGCTGGAGTCGGTTTCTGTTTATCATCTACCACCGCTCGAGTCCTTTTTAACCAGGCATTCACCACAGAGTCATGAAAGTTCTGTGTCCACAGACAGTTTCCTCCAACTGACTTGATTCATGCGACGTCAAGATGTCAAAATATTTTTTATAATTTGAATTGTAACTGTCCCAGAGCACGTACTGAACAATATTTATCATGAACTTTGGCTTTGCACCTGACACTGCAGTGCTGCATACACACTCATCTTAACCAATAGCTGTTTTTCATGGTCAATACCAATAAGATAACTGATGATTTTACATTTTCAAGAAGAATCTCAGTCAAAGCGTTTAGTTTCTGTGCACCTAAAGGTAAAAAAAAAAGCCAAGATGTTGAACAAATTATGGATGATTTAGTATTTAATAGTTCTTACTAGGGCTGCACGATTTAAAAAAAATATCTATTTGCGATTATTTGGACTGATATTGATTGTGATATGATTGGTTGTATTTGTCTCGTGATATGTGTGATACAGTGTATTATGGTATGTGTGTTTTATCTTATTCTGTATTGTGTATCATGGTTGTAGTGTGCTGATCTCTGGAAGTTCATTGTGTTGATTGCATTGTACATGTCAAAGCCCAACCAGGGACCATGACATAAAATTCAAATAAACTGGTGATATAAGAGGAAATTATAATTTTTACAGAATTATTCTCATTTTCATTAAAAAGGGCATAAAAATGAATATCACCAAACAAAGTTTTCGTAGTAGAAAACGATGTGTGGACCAGGATAACTCTGCAGCATTACAATATTTGAATTAAATTACATTTTTGGCACACACTTCTCCTTTAACATAACTGCACCTAGAAGTGAAATGAAAATTGCAGTGGTTTCGATTAATTGTGCAGCCCTTGCTCTGGCCTAACCAGATCTAATCACCATCAGCGAACAGCTCCTACCATTCGAATGTTTATTATTTTTATAGCAAAGCACAACCAAGAACTACACAAACATACTTTGGCTGTTATAGAGAATGGTGTCTATAAAGATTTAATTGGACTAAAATCAAATTAAATGCTTTGATATCATCTGCCGAATCAGATGCGTCAATGTAATAAAGGTCTTTACAGCGCCAAAAACCCAAATGCAGACAAAAGACTGCAACGAAATGCCCAGAAAACAAAAATAAAAGTAAAAAATAATGGAAAAAGGTTTGGGGGACAGCTGTGTCACAGTCAATGAGGTCATCAGAGCAGTTCGGTTTAGTGTAATCAGCTATAATTTCATGATTAGAATTGTAAATAATAAACTAAAATGTACATTTTCCCAGCAGTAATTCATTGGCATCATTAATTTTCTGAGCAGCCTGAGAGCAGAGTGACCCCCCCATCAGCATGGAGCTTACTCCCTGCTCACTCTATCCAGTATCAATGTACAGTTTAATTTCCAGGTTCCTGCATAATGGAAGTGTGCATGAATGGACGCGGGGTGAACGGACCCCCGCTCTCATTGTGACGCGGTGCACTTCATTGGCTTTTATTAACAGCTGGCACTGAAGGCTGACTGTGGAGTGTGTGACTCCTCAACGGGACTCAAGAACTGCGAAGAATACAGGCATTGACTCCGCAGAAGAAGAAGAAGAAGAAGAAAACGCTACGTCATGGAAAGAATGACGTCAGGTTTGATTAGCCGCCGAGGGAAGAGCCTCCCGTAGCCTAGGTGGAGTTCAGGCAGCCAGACGGCAGAAACGATGCCCCGGTGTCGCTGCACACTCGTTACCGGCTGCATCGCATGATAACGGGGGGGGGGGGCTGCTGAATAATCCTGTTATTATAGCGCGACACGGTAGCGAAGGGGGGGGGGGGGGGAGTATTGGGGATCATGACGTAACCGTTTCCATAGGCGACTGATATGCTGGCTGCGCCAATGGGAATCCACACCAGCGGTCCGTACCCATCCTCCTCTTGACGTGCATCACATGTTCCCGGCGGTGTTGTGACAGAAAGAGGCGAGACGGAGCGAGATGGTTCCCGTCACTCTACTTCCGGTTTGTCAAATACTCACACGAAGAAGGCTTTACTTGTCTCCTGTAACGTGACCAACATGTTTTAACATACATATATTAAAAAATTAATATCTCATAGGCTGATGGTGACGTCACGAATCGAACACATTCCATTATATTAGTGTGTGTGTGTGTGTGTGTGTGTGGAGCAGGTGATTTGGCTGTGAGCCTGCTCTGTGTTGAGATGATGTTTTATGAGTTATGACGTTATGGATCTATGGACGTGATCCGAAGTTGTGGAAAAACACGTCAGTTGACCTTCGTAGCCGTTCAAACGGCCGTGGTTTCCGGTCAGGCGGACGTACATCAGCCAAACGGGACGGGAACTATCTTGACAGATGCGGTCGGAGACTCTGGTTGTGGTTGTGACAGCGCAGTGGGCGGGGCTTTACCTCCGATCAGGGGGAGAGAGTCTAGTCTTTGGTGAGACTGAGAGGGAGTTAAGAGAGAAAGGGACCTGGGGTGTTCTTCAGAGAACGGAGTAAGTATTTTTATTTTTTATTTTTGGGGTTTTATCCTCTGTGCCAGTGCGACAAAATGCCGCCCGATCGAGGCTGCTCAGAGTGTTTGACAGGGCGTTAAAAAAAACAAACAAACTGGTGAAGTCTTCATTTCTGTGAGCAGTGATCAACGAGGGCCAGTCACTGGTGGATAGCTGCCTTGGGTAGTTAGCTTTATACCAGGCTAACGTCGTTAGCTAACCATATATCCCAGATGCATACTGACATTGGGCGTCTCGCTTTCCAACCCAGGTAGCTAATCAGCCTGGATGCTGCCAGATTTTATTTGCTCATGCTCCATTTACTTGTACTCATGCGTTGCCTCAGGCGGAGTTCCCCGACTTGTCAACGTATTTAAAAAGTGGCTTTTGGCGTATTTTAACGTCACTTCTTTACAGCCAGCACAGCTACCGCCTGAAAGCTAGTTGGCTAACATCGTACGCTAGGCAGGAACGCCGTTTTTTTTTTAAAACGTCGGATTCACAGATTGTGCCGGACAGCAGGCTGACGTGAACACGTCGATGCTTTTAATCCCGAAACCGCGAGTGAAACGAGGCGAGGCGCCCCGTAACGTGGAGCCACGAAACACCAACTTAGCTCCGTAAAGTTGCGCCTGATTCATTCTACATCGCAGGCTGTCATTCAGCCCGTGTAACGTCAGGTGGATTTGCTCTGAACGGCTGAGAGGTAATGGCAGTCCGCCGTCTCCGTTGTAGTAATATTGTTTACCGGCCTGGAACGGTAACGGTCAGGTTGCTCCATGCGGACGAGTCGGCGAGCTCGGAGGCATCCGAGTCGGCACGGTGAAGTTCATCTGTCGGCCGGCTGCCACCACAGAGGGGCCACCTTGTAACTGTAATGTACATTTAATACGATTATAGGCAACCTGAAACGTCTCCATGCTGTCAGGGGCCGTTCGGCGGATATTTCTGGTGTTTTTGCTGCTGGAGTTTATGTAACCTTTAACCAAACCTTGCCGTGGGTGACGCGTAACCTCAACCTCAACCCATACCAGGCTCTCACCACAGCTTCGTAACCCACCTCAGACCGCGACGGGGTCCCTCACAGGAAACGCCGCAACGCTCGGTCTCTGTCTCCGAGTCAAGTTACTGAACCTACCGAGCAACCTGCCGCTGCAGTCAAAGACAAGCTGCCGCTACACGACGAGCAGAGCTCTTAAATCCGAACAGCGGGGCTGTGCCGTGAACATAGCACGTCGCTTTAAATTACCAACGGTCACTGTAACGGTCGCGGTAAATCTCGTATTTCTCAAGCTCTCCAGCTGCTGCGAGGTGATTCCGCATGTCACCGTTACACCCTCGACCTTGATGGGCAGCGTCGTATAGCTTCGCACCGGCCATCAGTGTTTCCCGGCTGATGTGGAGCGCAGCCTCCGAGCACCTTTAGGTGTCTGGTTGGAGGGATCACTTCTTATCCAATTAAATAGCGCCGGGTTTGCTGCAGCGCCGGCACTGTCCTCCTGTGTCTGTGCAGTGACTTGTGATCCCACAGCTGATTGCACACCATGTTGCACCTTTATCAAAATGTGAGCCCAGAATTAAGCTGGTTCAGTGATGTGTGGGGCTGTCCAGTGATACAGCTATCTGTAGACATGTTACATAATGTAATGTCAGCTGAGGAATTCCTGAACCAAGCATTATAGTCAGAATATAGATGTAATAAAAATGTGTTAAACGTTTTCATTTTAAGCAGTGATAATATCTGTATTTTCTAGCTTTTATGACATTAGAAAAATATTTTCCAGATTTAACATTGAGTGATTTTTATTTTTTTCCCCCCATCGTAGCTGTGTGGCTCAGCATATATAGAATCAGTTCGCTTAATGATTCACTGGTAGTTTACACCAGTAACACAATCTGTGGAGTGTCTGAGCCCTTTGAACTGAGACTGTTGCTGTCACTCAAGAATGCCGAAAATATCCTTTCTTATTCCTCGCTGGAACACGCTTTTTCACAACGGCCGACGACTGGCAGTAGTACTCGCTGTGACTAAAGGGTGTGAGTCAGTAGCTCTTACACTTGTTTTGTGTATTGTGTTTAAAAAGGTTTATATTCAAGAGGAAAAGTCACTTGACCTCCTTGGCAGTGTCGCTGGGCTGCGTAATGGTTTCCCTACTTACATTTTTAGACCCAACAACCGCTGAGGACTACAACTCCAGGTCTTCATCCTTTCTACTGTACATATGAAGTTAATTAACCAATTCCTACTAATCTGACATTATAGCTCACTGCTGAAATGCCGTTTGCTTGTCATGGTATGGGAATTTCTCGCAGTCGCATAGCGATGGTCAGTGCAAAGTTATTCTGTGTGGTGAATCCGCTTTCTTCTTGGCAGTTATCGCCTGTCAGGTCTGTCCCTTACTCATCACAGCTGAGCCCCCCCTCACAGCTGATTTCATTGTCATATACGCACAGTTACAAGAAGAGAAATGAATTCATATCAATAGCAATCGAAGACATTGTTGTTCGGTAAAATCAGTAGAACTACCAAGAGAGCGGACCACTGTGGGTCATTAATCTTCGGTGACATTGAGACTCATGTAAACCAATGTGGAAAGTTAAATATGGTTTGTTTTCACCATCGAGTACAATGTGTTTATGCCTCTATTTACGTTGGATTTTTGCCTATCGTTCTTGCTCTAAGTGGATTGTAGGGCCAAAACGACTGCAAGCTGAGGTTTTAGGTTTTAGGTCGTGTGGACTTTTACTCAATCAGAGCTACTTGTTCAGTCAAATCCTGGCCAACGAATCAGTGGAAAAGCACTACATGGAACTAATTAAAATTAATTTGCAGCTTTAAATCACAAGAGTTAGTTTTTATAGTTGCAAGGAAACCAAGGGGTTGTCATAATGAACAGTTGGTAAAACTAATTGGATAAACTTTGATCCTGCCCACTAAAAAAAAATTGTAAGACTCACATGGCAAAATATCAGAAATTAGTCATCAAGACTGCTGGAAGGTTTAACTCTGCTACGAGGCATCTGGTTGTTTTGGCATTTTTAGCAAGCAGAGAGCTTGACATGCCACTAGGGCTGCAGTTAATGATTAAGTTCATTATCAATTAATCTGCTGTTATTTTCACAGTTAATCACTTGTTCCATCAAATGTCATTTTAGTGTGAAAAATGCTCGTCTCAAACCCCAAAGTGGCGTCCTCAGATCATTTCTGTTGTCCAAACAACAGCCCAAAACAAAGAGTGACTCATTAACTGTCGTAACTTACACAGAAAATAAGCAAATCTTCACATTTAAGAGGCTAAACCAGCAATTCCTTTTACTTTTTTATTTGGAAAAAAATGGCTAAAACAATTAATTGATTATCAAAATAACTTGCAATTCGTTTTCTACCTGTCGATTAATTGATTATTCCATTAATAATTGTGGCTCTTCATGCCACTGATTGAAAAAATTAAAGTAGAATTGCAAATTTTGTGTTCTTAATAGTATTTGCATATCTCTGTTGAATTAAAATGAATAATTTTTTATTAAAATTCATAGCAAATCCAGTTTATGAACAAGTCACATGCACACTCTAAGTTTTTGTCAGACCTCGTAAATTTCAGTGTAATTTTTCTTTCTTTCTAAAACATATTTTACCATCTAAAGACTTCCAACAGGATTCAGCGTTGGGCTGTCAGCTGGTGCCGCCATTACAGCAGATGCTCCCTCTGCTGAGTGCAGGTTCACTACCAGTAAAAGAGGGTTCAGCTGAAACTCTCCTGAGGGCTAAAGTTAGCGTAGTCATATTAAATATTAATATGACTACAAATATTATTCAGTCTTTAATATTATTCAGTCTTTAAACACTACTTTGAAATTAATGATGACACAGTTTTGGGGAGAAAGAGATTTGTTAACATTCACAGTTTTGGCCGACTTACGCGGGATGAAGGCAGAAGTGCCGTTCGGCAGCCCAGCCTTAGCCAGCATGAGCTCTTAGATTCACTTTACTTCCATTTGCTTCAGTGTCTTAGTCTGTAATAGCATTGTGTACATGTATGTTTGATTATCACAAATTGCGTTCCCTACCACAGGTCTCAGGGAGACGAGTTTAATGCTCGACACTAGTGTCCTAGAAGTGAAATGGTGAGGACGGCGAGGTCAGACAGCGGCAGCAAATGGCAGGGCGGCATCACCTCAGGCCACTGAGCTGCTGTGGAGAATCACACATAACAAAGAACACGGAGGGCTTCTCATCTTCAAAGTGGCTCGATGAAAGATGCTCCATTTTGGAGTATTTTCCATCTTACAGACGCAAAGGACTCGCTAACAGCTAAATAAAACCATCCGTTCTGGTTTTATTTTCTCTTAAAAAAAAAAAAAAAAAAAGATATTTCTTGACTCCAGCAATAGCAATTCCAAAAATCTGGTTAATATTTTGCACTTAAAGGAGAAGTTGGGTTTCTTGCTCATAAATCCCTATCACGGAATGCTTGATGATCATATACAGTGGCGATATTTTGACAAACGGCGCAGTCCTGAGAGCTGGAGCTCATTACTGACGTCACCGCTGGCTGAAAGCGACAGAGGAAAAGGGGTGCATACCGAATCTGTCAAAAAACACAACGGACGCTCCGAATGCTGATGTTCCAACTCTGTAACATGAATTTAATCAGAGGCATATGACCCAGAAACAGCTTTTTTGTTTGTGTGTTTGTTTTGTTTACTAAAGCAGCTACAACAGTCGTTTCCATGTCGTATGCCGTTGTTTAACTTTGTGTTTTAGTGTCGGTGCATGAGAGGACGCCGCTAAACATTCAGTGCGTTTCCCGTCTTTCAGAGCGAGTCACGGATTGTTGGAGCGCGTTCAGTGCGTTGTTTTCAGCTAGTGATGACGTCATTGATGAGCTCCAGCTCTCAGGACTGCGCTGTTTGTCGCGATAACTTTATATCCAGCTGTTTATAATCACAAATATCCTTATTTTAAGGCTTGATGTGCGAAAAAAACCGAGCTTCTCCTTTAATGTTTTATGGTACATTCAGTCCTCCAAGATAAACATTTTAATGGTGTCTAAAAAAAACCGTGTGAGTCATTATAACTTAACAACAGGATACTCTTTGAGGACTCAGGACTACTGGAAGTTATTGAGCAAATGAAAAGTAAATGATTGCACCGTTTACAAAGACATTTTCATAATGAAAGTTGTACTCGTGAACAAACACCGGATTACTCTAAACTCTGTGTGACACCCTTCACGATGCATTGATGAGATTTTTTTAGTTTTCGATCGATCTCGGAGTCTCCCCGCTCTCGTGTCAGCTGTGTTTTGTTGATTGTTTCAATTTCACGTTTTAACAAGAACACGCGTCACCTTCTGTCAGCATGCAGGGACTGACTGACATCTTTACCGGTCGTTTCGTGGACATGTTTTGGCAGATGTAAAAAAAAAAAAAAAAAAAGCAGCAGCCTTCTGGTCACTCTTGATGAGTCTAAATGCTTCTGTGCTGTAAATATTAGAGCATTTCTGTGGATCAAAATCTACAGTGTATGTTTCCTTTGTGTTCTTATGTGAGGAGCCAAAATTCTGACTCATTTCAAGGCTAGCAAGTACGTCTTGTGCAGGAATTTTTATGACTCATCTTTTCCTTTTTATATCTATAAATTTGAGAAACTGAAGACTAAATTCTCTTGTTATTATTCATTTAAGTTGTAATGCAATAGGACTTCCAACAATGTGAGCACGTAAGCACGTCAGGCTTGAAATGTTGTGTTTTATCTGCCATAAGTAGATAAAAAAAATTAATTTCTTGAGTCCTTTTGCACGCCTAGTGGATTTTTCTGACTCGTCACCCGAAGCCGTTAATGTGCATGTGCCTGCTGATATTTTTTCTGGATTATTATGACTTTACACAATGGTTCTAAAATAAAAACACAGTGATTTATTTAGTAGCATAAAACAACTGTTGTGTAACTTTAAAAAAAAACATCTAAATGTTAATTTTAATGTACATAATCCCTTATATTTAATACATTTCATTCAGAAAATCAGTATGCAGTGACTACATTTGCCTTGTTAAATGTCTCATTCGAAGGTATTTGCGATGCTTCAATCCAGATCAAAAATACATTTTCTTATTTCTCATTTTAGAGATGATTGCAGCTTATGCAGTAAGCAGAGCTGAAGGAAGGAAAAATTGTTGATGGAGACACCTCTGGCGTGCCGTGCGTTCGAAGGAATTGGCAGCCTGACGGCATTTGAGGGCCGCGCGGAGGCTCGAGTCCGTGGGGTGAAGTAGCGCTCTCCGCCGCGAGCCACGCCGCACAAGGAGGGGCTGGGTGTCTCTGCTTTGTACCCTCCACATTTACATGGCCTGACCCAGTTCAGCAGCGGCCAGCAGCGGGGGGGAGGGGACGGTCTGGGGTGAGCTAAAAATACCACCCCTCGCATTAGGCAGCTCCATTGCAGAGGGATCCCTAGAATTGCTATCCTTGAGTCGCATTGAGTCGTTGGCATGTAGAGATGTACAAACTGCCAGAGGGTTTCCTGAGCATGGAAACAAGACATGAGTATAATTCAGAGATGCCCACCACTCTTGTCCTGTCTGCTTGTCCCACTTGCCACAGCCTTCCGGGCGGAGGATGTAGGTTGTGCATCCAAAGTGTGAAAGCAGCCTTGGGCGGAGAAGAGGCTTGTGACTTACTAGACTCTGGTGTTCTGTCGTATTCATGCTGAGCCGTGGTTTTGCTGTGGGGGTGTGGAAAGGGTTAACCTTAGCCTCTGTCATTCAACCATACCATGCCAGCTGTTGGCTTGGAGATCCAATCACAATGATTTTCCACTGTTGTGACATGTGACCTGTTCCGCAACCTGAAACTGTCCCAGCACAGCAAATGTTGGCACTTCCTTCATCTTGGTGTTGTTTGCCGCTCGTGGGGTTAGGTGGTGTGAATGTTGGTGAGGGCTCATGGAGGAAGACACGAAGACAGAGAACTGCATTATTACTGCAGGCTGCTCATGTGTTCTCCCCATGTACTACCAAAGAGAAGTAAAATATTTCTGCTCTTGTAGGATCGTGTCACATTTTAAAAGCCACTTCATTGGAAATTACAGGTTGAAATCCCGTATGCATGCTGAAATTCACTCGTCTCTTTGTTTGAATTTGCAGAGAAGCCTTGCTGTTAGCTTACTGTGCTTTAAAATATGCAAATAATAATGTGTAAGTTGGAGCCGAGTTGTATCAGTCCGCTCATATAGTGAATTGTACTTTATTTTTCAATCCCAGTCAAAGTTTTGGACACATCTTCCTGTTCGGTCTTTAAGTATTTTCTGCAGTGTAGATCAGTTTTGGTTAAAACTATGGAGGAACCCATTTTTGAATTATGTTTTAGTGTTAAACGAAATTATTTATAAATAGCCGAGTTTCTCAGTGAAATTTTCGCCTTCTTAAAGCATTTAAGACATTTTGATCATTATTATGGCCAAGAGGTAAAGAGAAACAACAATCCATCGTTACTTGAGTAGATGAAAGTCAGTCAATCTGGAAAAGTTCGAAACTAATGCATCTTCAAGTAAATCAGTGCCCACATAAATGCATCAAAGACAGTAACAGACACATTTCAACGTCAGCTGTTTGGAGGAGACTGCGAATAAGGCTTTCGTGGTCAAATAGCTGGAAAGAAATCTTACTGAGTGAGACGAGCAGAAGAACTAAATGTCTTGGACCAAGAAATCAGACCAGTGAAAATCTGTCGCTCGGTCTCATCGGCCCAAATTTGAGGTTTTGGTTCCACAAATGGCTGTGTCTCTGTGAGATGCTGAGAAGGCAAATGAATTGTGTGTGTGTGTATGTGGTTCCCAACATGAGGCATGGAGGAGCTGTGATGTTTCAAGACACACAGCCATGGTTGGGACGTTAGCATTAGCTAGTAGCATCAGGAGGAAGGGGGGCTTTAACATTCATTCATTCATTCATTAACTACGGCCGACGAAATCATCATTTCTGCGCTGCATCAGTTGTGGGAGTTCCAGAAACGTTGGAAAACGTAACATCGTCGTGAATGTGTTCATAACATAAACCTGTGATGTATAAAGTCGTGTTGTAGGAGCTCGATGGGATCAAGGATTCTTTATTGTCACTCTGTCACATGCTGGTACGTGGACAGAGCGAACTTTTGTACCCTGGTCCCTTTAAAGCCCTAACATAGAAGAAAAGGAATTCTATAAAAACAGTAATATATTTGTTTTGACCAAATTTTTCCACAATTTTTGGGCTCAATCCCAAAAAGCTGACAGCAGCATCTGCCAATACTGTTAAAATGCAGTTTGCCGACTTCATTATTGTCGGTATTTGTTGGTTATTAGCGACATAATAAAAGCATGAAATAAAAGTAGTTCTGCAAACTGTAATAAAAGAATAAGTAGGACACAGAATCTGGGACAAATTCTTTGTGTCAGTCTTCATACTGAGGTCTTTGTTTTTTTGAAGCCACTGCTCCGCCACTTAGTCACTGCACGTGTCTGGTTACTTTCATCTCTGTCAGAAGTTTGAAAAAAAAGTACTCTGATGTAAAGTGTCTGTAACTCCAAACTCATAGTACCTTTACCCCTAAACTGCACAAAGCTGAAGTGCTTCAGTACATTTATTTACTGTAAACCTGTTGTGTTGTTAGATTAAACTGCAGTTCACCGTAATACGCTTCATATTCATGTGAACAGAAACTGGCGGCCCCGCCGTGTGTTCAGCTCCGTGTCCCAAACACACCGCTGTACTCTGCGTCGTGGGTTCCAACAGCTAACAGAACTGTCCTCCTGGCCACTTCAGTACGACTTTGCAGCTCCCTCACGGTTTTAACCGGCATAACATATTTGCCAGGTTGTGCCAGCCAGCAGTTTTTGAAGGAGGGGACAGATAGACGGGGTCAGTGACAAAGATTGTAATCTGGATTGTACAAATAGCCGGCGAGGGATGTTGTTAAATAGAGCAATAGCTTTGAAAAACATGCTTCCTTGTAGGGCTGCAGCTAACGATTGTTTTCATCGTCGATTAGTCTGCCGATTATTTTTACAATTAATCTGTTCATTCATTCCATGAAATGTTAAAAAAGTGCTAAAAATGCTCATCTTAATTTCCCAGAACGCACTGTGACGTCTTCACGTTGCTTCTTTTGTCCAAACAGCCCAAAACACGAAGACTCCTCATTCATTCTCATAAAAGACACGGAAGAGCAGGAAGTCCTCACATTTAAGAGTCTAAACCGCTCATTTTTTCCCTTTTTTGTTTGAAAAATGACTCAAACGATTAATCAGTAATCAAATAGGTTAACGATTAATTGATCAAATAGATCGATTATTCGATTAATCATTGCAGCTCCACTTCCTTGTAGTCAGTAAGTGGTCCTCCAACCATCCACACACACACAAAAAAGTCCTTTGAAGGGTCCAACCGATATATCAGGATATTGTCACGTGCCGATATCAAAACTGTTTTTTTAAGCCTAGAAAAAATACTTGGACTCGTGATTTAAAATGGTGTAATTATGTTGTTTGCGGCTTGTTATTTATTAACTAAAAGTGAAGTGTTTGCCCTTTAAATTTGTGAAGATTTACAGTAAGATACGCTGCCTTCATTACGTCTTTGTCACACATAACCACATTCACAGGATGTTATATTTGTACAGTATCAGCTGATATATAATGGATATCAGAATTTTCCTACTCCCAATTATTGGTATCAGCACTAGCTCCAGAAATCCCATATTGGGGGGGGCCGTGGTACATTTTTGTCTGGGGGGAGCGTCCAGACAAAAGAGCGACAGATTTCTGTTTGTCTCCAACAAATATTCTTTCTTCCTTTTCAGTGATGACTGGATGCAGGTGGCCTGAGCCCCTGCTATGCTTTGGCCTTTTAGCAGCGCGAGAAGAATCTGTCACACCATTTTGCATCATGCGATTCGCTCTGCTGATCAACCTTCATATGGACCACTGATTAAACTACTTAGAACAAACATCAGCCAACGATGATGGGGGGGTGAATCAGTCGAAGCACCATTAGATGGTGAACTGTTTCTGTCTAAGCCACAGAATATCCTGTTTTTTTTTTAAACTTTTTTTGAGGGAAATCCAATTAGTTTGAAAAATAAAAACGTACAGCCTGTAAATATGTGTTTAAGGCTTCACTCTAAACCTGTGTCAGTATAAGAGGTGCGAGAGAGTTTCCTCTTCAGATGAGGATTTCTGCAATCTCTCCCACCTCAGTAATATACCCAGCCCTGCAATTATGCCGTGTAATAAATAATAAATTCTGTCCCGTTTTCCATGGCAGATGGCTCCAAATAGAATCTCAACATGTGACAGAATAGTTTCCAAGAATCTCAATGGAATAGGCTGCAAGCATTCATTTGTGCAGTTTGCAGTAATAAAGCATTTTCTCTCCCTCTGCCCCACTTTAAAAGTTCTGATATGTTTGAGTTGGAGATATTGAACGAAGCGGAGTCCTGTTTGACGTATAGAAAGATGAATGGTGTTATCTCAAACATGTTTTGGCCTTTTTAGAGCCAGAAAGTGAGTAAATTTCCCCCAGATGAGAGATAACTACAGCATTTTTTCCTGGCAGGGAAAAATGATGGTGTCTGCCTGCAGCAGCGGCTCTCTTCACGGATCAGACTGCCTGAGCTCACTTCCCTAAGTGAGTTACAGTCTGGTGTGGCTTTCCACCTGGACGTTCAGTGTATGTTTCAGACTAGTTGTCAAGTTTAACTTGTTAAATCTTTTTAACTGATTTGTTTTTCCAGTTACGAAATTAATCAATTCAAGTACCCTTCAAAACAGATACAACACCTGCGGAGTTGTTATTATCTATCGAATAGGTCAGAGCTTTTTCAATACTTTGACATTCAAATTCTGAATGATCATTTTATTCATCACGGGATCATAATGTTTTTGCTTTGTGAGGGTAATTTCTATTTCATCTGTGTCTCCTACCTTAACTTCGATACACAGGTTCTGCTCGCCCGTAGGAGCGGCTTCAGTCTGCGAATGGCTTCCTTTTTGGCCGTTACTTGTGACGTATAAGTAATCGGATGGTGTCGTGAACGGGGCATTGTGGGAGAACACAGAGAGGTGACTCCAAACTGAGAGAAGGGGCTGCGTCAGAGCTCTTAATAAATACATACAAGTACATTAATATCTTTTTGTACGTATTTATGTTGTCAAAACTCGTATGTGCATTAATTAAAGAAAACTGTTTTAATAAAAAAGGTAAATTTTGTTTAATCTGACAAGAGACATTTAGAAGTTCCTTCTAAAGACCTAAATAGAAGTTTCAAATGCCCAAAAAAAGAAATTCGGCAGCCCTAGTACTGTATTGTTATATGCTCATTGTCCTATGCTTTCACTTTCTAATTGTACTGCGCCAAGACAAATTCCTATCAACTTGGCCGCCATGAATAAATCAGCCTCATTGTGTTAGGCGTAATGGACAGCAGCCTCTCATTAGAATGGACTCTCCCATGTCGAGCACCATGGAGCTCCCTGATGCCTCAGATAGTCTTAATTAGATCAAACAGGAGGCTTTTCCTGAGGTAATCAGTCACTCAGTCCCTGCTCACTATGTTACCACACCCGTTACACTGCAGGGAATCTGGTGGCTTTTTTTCTCATACAGATTTTTTTTTTTTTTTTAAACATGACAGACATCCTGTATTTATTTGAACATGGCAGGATGCTGTGATACAGTCTTTGACTGTGATGCTTTACCTAACACCTGGTCAGCCCAGAGGAGGAAACTGCCGGTCTTCATTATGCTGACTCACCTTTGAGTGTCTGAAGTAAATGTAATTTTTCTACTCAGTGTTTAAAACTAAGATTACCACGGAAACAAGGCTGCAACTAACGATTATTTTCTTAACTGATCAGTTTAGTGTTTATTCCATGAAATGTCTAAAAGTGTAAAAAAAAAAAAAAAGCTCATCTCAGTTTCCCAGAACCCAATGCGACGTCTTCACATCCTTCAATTGTCCAAACAACAGCCCGAAACACGGAGACAATCTAATACTTATTATCACAAATGACACAGAAGCAGCAAATCAACTCACTTAAAAGACTAAACTAGCAATTCTTTTCACCTTTTTGTTGACTGAAGCAATTCATTGACTATCGGCGTGGTTGGCGATTAATTTTCTATCTATCGATCAATCGCTGCGGCTCTACATGAAAATCTGCTTTTTCCATAAGAGGGAGTCTTCGGTGGGGGTGAAAAGGGTGGAGAGGGGATATAAAATGACATAAGAATAAATATATCAATCTTTCTACATAAAGACAATAAAGTTTAGCTCAAGAGTAGTAAACCAATACATTTTACACAGAATATGTGTGTAATTTTCCCTGCCTACTTCAGTGTTAAACTACAGCCCATAACCACTGTGTGGTCGTCGTGCATTTTAAAGTGCATCATTGAATAGTCATGACTTTGACAAACTCAGTACAAAATCTGCAATTATATAAGACATATTTTTTTAAACTGGAATTGTAACGAGTATGTGCTTGTTTTTGTGGGGCATTGTGGTTTTACTTGCTCGCTGCTGTTTGACCAATGAATGAGCTTGCATCTTACGTGCGTTAAAGGGTTTTAGCACATATCCCTCTGACAGAAACATGAATTGGCTGAGACCACAGTTAAAAATAGCAGAAATAGCTATCCGTTCATCTTGTAGCGGCCGAACACAGTAAGTCAATGAAAATCCAATAAAGGCAAGAGACAGAGAGATGCTGCTGGAAGCCCTTTGCTGTGAAACAACTGCAAGAAGTTTGGATGAACAGCAGATAAACGGCGCAGAGGAGAAAGGACCGACTTTTAAATTCTCTCTGTGCAGGAAAAACCGTGAGAGCAGCTCGGAGTTGAGTGATTACTCAATGCTAATGCTCCACTCTGCTGCTCACACACTTTGAGTCGGACGCAGAGTGCACATTATTTGACAAGTGTTCGGATGACAAAAATATTATTGTTTTATTACAACTCAAGTACAGCTAATCAAAATGTCTCTGCGATGGCTGTGGGCTGCTCGGTGAATTACTTTGCCTCTTGTCTCGGCCACCGAGTGGTTTTGTTGAGGGATTCTCATGTCTCCTTTGACATGAGAGTCTGTTCTGTGTACTGCAGCTGTAGCACAACATCAGGTATATATGAGCAGCTCAACATGTTACGTCACTTAATGTTGTAACAGGCTCCAGTATATTTAAAATACATCATTATAACTGCCAGACTATGCTCATAGAGTAAGCATCATTGTTTACATGTACAGTACTGGGTAGATGCACCCTAAGGAAAACTTTTAAAAGTTTCTAAAATTAATGTAGTCATGGTTAGTTTTCTGACATCCGCGAAAAATGAATGAAGTTGGAATTGCAGGTGCGCCTTTGAACCTCATCTCCCAGAGTTCATGTCGAAACCAAACAGAGTGGAAACCAATCGTCGCCTGAATGCAATATTTTCTTCGTGCATTGATCCGCCATTGTGACTCACAGGAAATGAAAAAGCACCCACACCGTTCAGACACAATTTAGAGCGAGCCCGTGGTGGTTCGCTCCGCGCTTCATCATCTGTCTGCACCCAAACGCAGCCGGACAGCTTGAGTTGAAAGACGGCGAGATTACGCGGCAATTACAGAATTACGTGCGGTCGCAGCCTCTAAAAACTTCTGATCTGTTGACTTCAGGTCTCCACACATGTTGACGTTTTGTTTATGAAGTTTTAGTGAAATGTGATCAGGTGTCAACACAGAGTTACTTGGATGTTTAAACGTTGTACCTGTGTCCGACTTTCCGTCCCACGGCTCGATCTGCTCTGTGCTGAAATGCTGCACTGTGCTCCAGCATACGGCAGAAGCAGAGGCCTTGTGTACGTGCTGCGTACACACACATTGAACAGAGTTGAAACGTATCAGCTCTGCTGCGTGGTGGAGTAGAGATGGACCGAACATGCATCACTGCTGCTGATTTAGCGAGGCAGTGTTGTCACAGACACCCAGATCATAGACGTGGGCAAAGCTGCAAATACAAGAACTTCCATCGGTGGGCCGTAGGCTCAATCAACATGTTTTGCCTTACTCTGTGATCGATGCTGTGACTTTGTAGACATGAACCAAAGGCAAATCTTTGAGATAACTTCTTTCAGGTGAAGGTGACAATTCACTGCTTCTCTGTGAGATCACAGCCGTGTTAAAGGTCTGACCCAACACGATACCATGCCTCTCACGTTGGCAAAAAAGCCGTTTCTCTGCTCTACTTTCTGTCTTTCAGAATCTCATTGGAATCATGCAGCTCTCTGCTATTGATAATTGTGAAAAATAAATTTGGGATTTTTACTGGTACTGCGCTGTCCGTGAAATAAAACCTGATAGTGTCACTAATTTGTATGTGTGCTCTTCTCCCTCAGATCTGCATGCATGGTGATCTCCGCCTCTGTGGGTGATCCTCAGTCACCATGAAAGACTAGGAACTCAGCTCTCCAAGGGAAATGGCTTGTTTTGTAATATCCCTGCCCTGCTACCTGCCACATGCCTCCAGCTGCCTCTGAAGGGCCCGTCAGATGTTTATGGAAACTACCACTGTGTTGGCACTCTTAAGGATTTAAGTTTTTCCAGGACAACACCTTTTTTTTTTTCTTCTTCTTACCCCCGCTGTTGTGACAAAGCAGCAACGCTTTGCAGTAGAGGGGGGAGACGGCGAGACAATGGCGAACAACTCGTACAGTGGGGTGAAGAACTCCATGGTGGAGGCCAACCACGATGGAGAGTTTGGCTGCACGCTCAAAGAACTGCGCTCCCTTATGGAACTGAGAGGCGCTGAGGCAATAAGCAAAATTGGGGAAACTTATGAGGATGTTCAAGGACTCTGCAACCGGTTAAAAACATCACCTACAGATGGTAATGTTTCCACTGCGTTCAGCATAATGGCTGGTTTAATCGGATCAAATACAGGATGTTTTTGCAGCAGCACTAGTAGCAATTGCTGTAGGAATACTAATATGTTGCACACATAGTTTAGGAGGCTTGTCATTGGCCGTGTCATCCACATTGTAGATACCTTGACATCACTTCCTTGGAAAACTCATATGCCAGACAGGTGGCTGGGCAGGCTGACTGACCTGGGCCAGTCCTGCTCTATTTCAAGGCCTGTGGATATGTCCCCCGTACCCTCCCTCTCTCCCTTTTCCCCTCCGCGTCCCTGTGTGTGCGTGTCTGTGTGTCTCTGTGTGCCGGCCTCAGACAGACCAGCTGTCTGCCTGGGCACAGCACCAGGCTGCAGGCAGGTCAATGTCCCACATGTGGCGAACAAAACGGGAGGCTGTAAGGCTGGGCAGTAATGACTTGAACATGTCAGGGAAGGAGTGAGTTCATCTTTTTAATGTTTCCTCAGTGTTATTCTGTCACTACCACTTCACCATGGTGATGAGACTATACTCTTATATCATAAAAGTTTTGGAAAAATCTCTCGCTCGGCTGCAGTTAAACCACACCGGGGCAGCGGTGGTTTATAGCACCTCTCGTTTTTCTCTTTCCTGTCACTCATTTTGTCCCTGTCTCAGTTTGTCTCTCTATAGACAGTCTGCCTAATCGCCAGTATGACCTTGACTGAACTCTTATGGGAGGGGATTTTCAGTTTGATCCCAGATTAAAACGGCACCGCATATTCACTGTAGCAGCAACAGTCCTATTCAGTGTCTCAGAGCAAGGAGAAAATTCCTGGGCTTCGTCAAACCAAAAGGAATGCAATAAATGCTGTTAAATACAACAGCTCGAAGCATCTCTCATTCGAGAATCGCTGCGTCGTTTGTAATTCTTGACTTTTAATGTATTGAGAGTGTGTCAGGTGTAGAAGGAGCTGCTGCTCTCAGCGTCTGTAATGCAGGCCAGTGGGCCGTGGTCTGATCTGAGAAGAAACTGCTGAATAGAAATTTGACTGTTGAAAGAGAGCATGAGTTGTCCAAACACGCATGCGGCTGTGTCGAGTTGGTGAGCGTAGAGTCCTGTCATATTTGTAGCATGAGTGACACCGGTTGTCCTCCCCCGCTCGTTCTACCGGGTGTCGCTCTGCTGCAGAGAAGAATGTGGAAGTCTTTCAGCACTTTTTGTAAGGAAGCAAAAGGACTTAATGGTAATCTAAGTGTGCGAGTAAGTGAGGCGGAAATACTGAAAGCATGTTCCATTTTTTAGATTCCTAATAAAGAGATTTTCTTGCCACTTCACAAACTTTTTACGAACTTTTAGCCCATTTTTCTGTTATTTGTATGAACTTCTGCAGTCATTTGCAAGTGCACCGTTCTGATAAGCTTGAACAGATTCGCATTTTGTTTCCCCTCGTAGCAGGTGCCGTTCCACCCGAACAGCCACAGAGATTCTGACACTTGCAGTTTCAATCAGCTCATTCGTCACTGGCTCGGGAAATTAAGCCATCTTTTAAGATTACAGGAGCTTGACAATTGAAAAGGGATTTCTAATTAGTTGGTTGGCCATTTCTCGAACCTCTTAAGCCAATCCTTTGCTAATCCTCCACATTTCCAAGCTCCTTTTTTTCACCCAGAGAAGTTTGACTGAACTTCTGTGTTGCAGCTGTGCATGGACGTACCTCTGTACTCTTGACTAGTTTTCAGCTTGGTCTGTTTGAATTTGGCTAAATGTAACTTGTCATGGCACTGCCCCTGTTTTTTTTTCACGGCTGGGTATCTCTAAGATCTTCCAGTTCAGTTAGATTTCAGGTCACAGGGCTGTTATTCGAAATTAATTTTGGTAATTAGCATACCAATATGCTGATTTTTAATAGAGAAGGTAATTATGCAAGATCTGAAGTTCACTGTTTAAACTATGACAGCGAACACTGCCGAAAGCTTATTGAAATATTGCGTACATTTGTCTGTTTGTCCAACATGAACCATTAACTCAGTCACAGTGCTGCCGTGTAATGAAAGAGAAGGTGAAGCCTGAAGGGCATTAATGACAGATAGAACAAATATATCAAGACTGAGCCATGATTATTGGATTTAACATGTCTGCTGGTTGTTGCTGCTGTGCTGTAGGGATTCT
>JAQLOL010000015.1:12974124-12993513 GCA_029783665.1 Naso thynnoides | reverse complement strand
AACAAACTGCAGTTAAACACTCCACAGTGCACCCAAAGCAAGCTGAATGTGCAAACAGTCTACTGAGGCAAATTTGAGTGTTGGTAGAATAACGTAGAAGTCAAACTACAGCTGAATTTCTTTAATTTGTGGCTATAATTAGGGTTAGCAGCGGCAGGATGCTAGTAAAGTGTTCAGCCACTTTCTGTCGCTTTTATCTCTAATCAGAGTCACAAATTAAAGATTCAGCCGTAATTTGACTTCTAAAATTATTCTACATACACTCAATTTTGCCTCAGTAGACTGACTTCATATCGACTTTGCTTTGGATGCACTGTGGAGTGATAGTGGCTACTGCAGAAACCTCGCTAGCATTAGCATCAGCGGCGAAATGGCGAGCTGTCCAAACTCTGTGCTGCATGCAGTGAGCTGGAAATGGTTTCCGTCATTCGAAGTAGGACTGGGTCGGTCGAAAATGAGACCCTGTGTCAAATATTCTGGAATATCGCTTCAGTGACTGAAGGCTTTTGTGAGTTTTAGAATCATCAGCTGTTGAGTAGATTAAAATCTGATTACCTGATTTAAACGACTGATCTCTCTCTCTGGAGCAGCTCACTCAGCGGTTAACAATATGCTGATGCCTCCTTGCAGGTAACGCTTTAAACTGGAGGCTTTATGTTTTCACACTGTCCATACTTTGGGTTATGTGTGTACATCCATCCCGTTCTTGAGAATGTGATATCTCGGGAACTCCTTCAGAAAATTGACTCAAATTTGGCAGAAACTCTGATGGACTCCAGGATGAATTCAGTAAGATTTCGGTTGTCAAAGGTCAAACGTCCAAGACGCTGTGACCTCATGTACGTACCGTTTAAGTGGATGCAATTTTTCAGGAACACCTGGAGGAAATTTCATTACCTAGCACAGATTTCCACTTGGACTTACAAATGAACTGAATAGATTTGGTGGTCAAAGGTCACTGGGACCTCACAAGTCATGTTTTTGGCCATACCTCAAGAATCACGCCCTAATAATGATAAGATTTTGCACAAATCCCATAACTCCATGACTCCGGCACAGAAGTTGAGACATTTAAACAGGTTTTGAACTTTTGATGTTAATCTTGGGTGATTATATGGATCTTCTGTGCTGCCGCGTTAAAGATGCGAGTGAATCATCCGCATTTCAGGATTTGTAGCTCTTCTCGCATCAACATTGGTATTTGAAGGTTGTCTGAATCTGCTTTTTTTGGCATTAGTGCTGCTGATGCTGAGCTTCAGGTTATTGTCATGGCGCTGTGTGAGAAGGCCCTCCGTCAGTGCTCGCCGCTGTTTCTAGTCATGTTTCTCACTAGAAGGGTTTCTGGAGGAGGGAAAGATGCCCCTCCTTCTAGTGACCAGACATCTTTTAGCATTGATAAGAATCACGAAATCCAGTCGTCCTTGTTGGACTCTAATAAGCGTAATATCATATTCACATGCCCATATTTGGGGTTGACCTTTCCTGTGTCTCGTTTTTACTGTTTTTCGCTCGCGTGCAAAGGTTGATACAGACACATGAAAAAATTCTTAATAGTTTTTCTGGCTCATTTGTCCTGCCAGTGTCCAAAATTAGTATGCACTAAGCACCAAATGCAGGTAGATCTTTCATTTGGTGAGTAAATCCTGTCAGGCTTTCCGCCACGCTAGCAGGTTATTTATTTGTTTATTTTGTCTTATTTTTTTCACCACAAAGATTATGTAACAAGAGCTATGCTGAGATTTTCTGCCACATTTCAGTGTCATTCACAGACACGCTGCCTCTGTCCTCTGCTGTGTCTCTGTCAGGGTTTCACAAACGCACACAGTTTTACAAAGTGCTTTCAGATGCTCGTAAACTCCA
Organism: Naso thynnoides; assembly: GCA_029783665.1. NCBI lineage: Eukaryota > Metazoa > Chordata > Actinopteri > Acanthuriformes > Acanthuridae > Naso > Naso thynnoides. The sequence goes on along the minus strand of JAQLOL010000015.1, from coordinate 12,991,653 downwards.
AAATCTACTTTGCTTTGTTCGGCAAAGCACATGGGCACCGATGGGGACTTTGTGGTGCGTTCAAGTGCACCTCGTAAACTCTGAAATATATATCTGAATGGCAACAAAGGTTGTTTGAAACGGGGAAGCATCTATTGTTTCCTTATTTTTTGTTTGTTTAAAAGCATAGGCTTACATTTGTCATTACTTTTCTGTTTTACTGAAAATACTTTTAGTAAGTTGTTGCTAAAGTAAATATAGAAATCTTCCGTTTCTGCGTAGGCACATTTTATAATCCTTTTAAAAACTCCGTCTTATTGTTGTTGACAACCCTCAAAATATTCTAAAAGGTTCTCAACCACCTCTGTGATCATGTCCACGTGGTTTTACAGCAGTTTTAAATCATCTGAATGTTAAATTTACACATCATGGTGTATTTCTGTCATTTAGAGGACAGTATGTGGAAGAGAAGGTCGAGCGTTTTCATCCAGCGTTCATCTTCGTTAACCTAAAATCCTCATTATCTAGTTTACCACAAGAGCCTTTGCGCAGGATTTCTGTCTTTACTGCATTTTGCTTACAGCAACATGAAAATTTTCGTAGTCTTTGGGAAATCGCACATCTTTAGAACAGCTTGTGCGGTCCTGCACTTGAGCTGGACAGTTTGTTTGCTTGGGCACAGTTGTGTGAGGGCAGTAAATAAAAAATACGGCTCCTTTGTAATCAATTGTGCTCCAGCTGAAAGGCTTCCCTTGACCCCTCATTGGTTTCTAAATGACAGTACTTGAAGGGGGTCAACTAGGGACAAGTATCCAAATTAAATGGTTAATGATTAGCTGCTTGACTTGAGACAGACTCTGGCTGCTAAAATGATGTGAGGGGGCCAAGGCCAGCCTATTTTCTGTCTGTGTATCCACCGGTGGGACGACATGCTGATTGTCCTCTGTCACTTGTATTTATTGCTCTAATGCAAAGGGAAAATGGGGTGTAAAATTGAATAGGGTATTAGCTGTCAGCATGTTTTCATTAGAGCCGTGGAGAATTAAAGGAGACGGGGAGAGGCGGCCAGGGAGCAGCAACAGGCAGCTCTGCAGGATAAACCCCGTCGCCTTTTAATGTGCTGCGCTGATGAGTCATCGTCATTCTTCTCACCTCCCTTTTAGAAAAGTATGCGCTCGTGTTTGGTTCTAATGTCAATTAACAATGTACCTAGTGATACAGGATTATTAACTTCTCTAATGCATTCAAGTTCAAATTAAAGTGCTCAGTGGGAAGAAACAGACACATGAAACAGTAGGTCCATGTTTGAATATATCAGATCAAAGCACGTGACGATATACAAATATGAGGAACATATCAAAGCAGTTCATTCAGGAGTCGAGTGTCGGCCCGTTGTCACTGATGTAATTCAATAATGAGCATGTATACTGTTCAGGTAAAGTGAGAGTCAGCAGGTAGAGCAGTTTGATTTGACTTTAAATGCTGAATGTCATAATTCTTCTGTCCTCATATTTTTTGACGTCATCAGCCAATTCGAATTCAACTGAATATGTTGTAAACGAGGCTTCAGACTGTTGGGTAAATGCAGTGTTCATTTTATTTTGAATTATTTAAAATTATTCAGAGTTTGAGAAAAGAAAACTGAAAAAAGTTTCTGTTATGTAATTATTAGTTATATAGGGGTGTTATGATGTACTGGTATTCTAATAAAAATCATAATTTTATTTATGTAGCACCTTTAAAAACAGAGTTTACGAAGTGTTTCGACAGACAAGGCAAAAGCCAGAGACTCAGAAGGACAAAGTTATAGAACAAACACTCAGCAATTAAGCCAAAAAAAAAGAAAAGAAAAATGACAAAACACACGAAATACATAAAAGCATTAGCATCGACAAGGGGCGTTAAGAATTGATTTTAATGTTTGGTAATAATGCCACACATGCTGTAAAAATATATCAGTTATCATGACATCACTAATAATTTTACCCTGGTCATTATAATAATGCATTGAATGTTTTGATATGTTTGAATGTAAAAACATGTGGAGTCAATTAGCTTTGCACTTTACGAAGCAAACCGAGTTCCTTCTGCTGGGAATGAAAGACATCTAACTGCAGCCGGGGGTTGCGATTAATAAGTCCTTTCATTATCGATTAATATGTGAATTTTTTTCCCCCTGGTTAGTTGTGTTTCTGTAGCACGTCATCAAATAATGAAAATGCCCGTCACAGTCACCAGCAGCCGAGAGAAACGCGGTATTCGTGTTGCTGCTTTTAATCAACCAAGAGTGAAAAACCTGGAGGTATGTAGTTCAGTGTGTTAAAGAGAAGCAGCCAGTCGTCACATCTGAGGAGCTAAATCAGACGATGTTGGCATTTCAGTCTGAAAAAAATGACCGAACTCTTAATCAGTCTTTCAGTTTTTGCACATCTGCTGCCATCAGCGTTGTTTTTTTCCAGCATTTCTGAGCCTGTGTAAAGGAGAATTGTATTATTCTCCAAAGGACAGCGTGCTGTTTCTGTTCTGTTGTCGCTGCACAGACTCATTATCCAGTTTCATTGTCGTGATTATTGTACCTCTAGTCTGTCTGTCTGTCTGTCTGTCTGTCTGTGCTTTGACCCTTTCTCGATTAAAATGCTGCTTCTCCTGGTGCAGCTTCCCTTCAGCCATCAGTAGCTCCGCTCTTTGTTAGTCTCAGTCCCTTGCACGTCGCACCCCCACCCTCACCCCCACTTGCCTGTCAGTAGCAGTTTCACACAGTCACTCTTCTCTGGCCCCCAATTCTGCTCCACCTCGTCTCTGCCACACGCACACACAACTCCATCCAGCCCGCGCAGCCGCCCACACAGTCAGTCGGCATGAATAGAACAGAAAAAACTGTCATGCATCATCAAATGTGCGAAGGCCCTTTTGAATATATGACTGTGCCTTGAATGTGGAGGCATTTGAAAGGGCGGCCGCAGAATGCCGTGCGTACATGGATGAATGGGTCGCAGGCCGACCAGACGTGTGATGCGTCAGAGAGGTGACTCTATAACGGGACAGTAGTACACACGGGCACCTGTGAGTCCAAAGCTGATTCGACGTCTCTGCTCAGTCGGTCATTGTGTTTAAAAGGCCAGTTTATGGGATTACATTTGACCTCCGTTGTCACATTCTCTTGTAGGCCTGAAAGAGGTGAAAATGTTTGTCATGCCCACAGAATGTGTGTCATTGTTGTCCAGCATTGTCGCCTCCACAGTGTCCTGTCAGAAATGCTGACTCCTTTCGGGATAGTGTTTTTGGAGACCCAGTGATGAGAATACAGACGAGCTCTCCTCCTGTGAACAAACTGTCTGCTGTGATGCACCCATCTGTGCTCAAATTATGCCACACATAATTTAGTCTTTCTTTCTGATGTGCATCTATGATATTTGTTGCCACTAAATCCAAGTTTTAGAGTAAAAATCTTGCAAATAAACTGCATCTTGTCTCTGTCTTTTCCTCTCCAGGTCTAAGTGGGCAGCCGGCAGACATCGAGAAGCGGAAAACAGAGTTTGGGCAAAATTTTATACCGCCTAAAAAGCCCAAAACTTTCTTACAGTTAGTGTGGGAGGCGCTACAGGATGTAACACTGATTATCCTAGAAGTGGCAGCCATAGTTTCACTAGGCCTTTCTTTTTATAAACCTCCAGATGCCGAAAGAGAACGTAAGTATGCCACTGTTATGGATATGAGCTTATTTTTGATGTAATATTTGAGTTTTACACCCAGATAACATGTTTTACTTTGCTTTTCTCTGCCTCATTTATCCAGTTAAATTATTTCATGGCACAAACTTACGAAATAACATCATCTCTAAGTGTTTCATACTGCTTTGATTTGTCTGAATGCGTTCGTTTCATTGTGTTCATTGCGATGAACTCGTATGATAGTTGTCTGTGAGCCTTAAGCATTGAGAGTCCTGCCCTGTCCCTCTGCAGACTGTGGAAGGGCTGCTGGTGGTGCGGAGGATGAAAATGAGTCAGAGGCGGGCTGGATCGAGGGTGCCGCCATTCTCCTCTCAGTTATCTGTGTGGTGCTGGTGACGGCGTTCAATGACTGGAGTAAAGAGAAGCAGTTCAGGGGCCTCCAGAGCCGCATCGAGCAGGAACAGAAATTTACTGTCGTCCGCGGAGGACAAGTTATCCAAATTCCTGTGGCTGAGATCGTGGTCGGTGACATTGCACAAGTAAAATACGGTAAGACGAGACTGTCAGCTGTACTTTTGAAGTCACTTAATTACATGTAAATGTTTACTTGATGGCTAAAATATAAATCTGTCACTGAAGAATGTGAATTTTAAATATGACTCCAAAGTAAGTGCACATTTCAAGTTTTTTTTGGTTTTTTTTGCACTGTTGTTGCTCCAAATTAAAGGCACGTTCTCTCTGCGCGTCTTTCAGGTGACCTCTTACCTGCCGATGGAGTCCTCATCCAAGGCAACGATCTGAAGATCGATGAGAGCTCACTCACAGGGGAGTCGGACCATGTGAAAAAAACACAAGAAAAAGATCCAATGCTGTTATCAGGTGATATGACGCATCAGTTTAGTTTTATTTTCTTAAAAACTCTTCGCCTTGCTGCTTGTAACCGGAAGACGGTGACACTTGGGATTTTTGAGAAGGTTTTTAATTGCAAACATAACTTTTGCCCGGTCCGAATGGAGTTTGTACTAGAATTTTTTTTTACCATAGCAACCAGTGATTTTAACTGCCGATCCAGATGTAATAACAGTTGCCCTCTATTACCCCCCCCCCAAAATTACTGAGGGGCGTGTCTGCTCGGGTGTCTATACAGTTAAATATTATATATCAGAACATGTCTTTTTAGCCACCAACAAGACCACCCACCTAAGGTATTTATTTCCTTCTTCGTGTCGCTACACTTTCAAAATTCTTAGCGCTTTACATTCTCATCAAACAGCTGTTTTTCCTTTGGGACATCCTGTGGTTGTGCGAAGGAATTTGGACATTTTGTGCTTGAGGCAGTGTAGCCACAAAGGAAACGTCTGTCTGACGGCAAAGCGCTAAAAATTTTAAAAAGGAAGCATTCACATAAATGGACATACATACTTTAGGTAGGTGGTCTAACATGTTTTGATAAGACAGATTCAACGTACTCTGCAAGGATATTAGTTGACACACTTGATGGGCTCGTGTTCAGTGTTGCTGGGAAGTTCAAAGCCCCGCCCCAAATTATGTAATTTGCATCAAATGCTGACATTTCGATCCAGAAAGCAATGTCATTATCAGAGGAGGTCTGCAGCATGTTGTGAAGAAATCATCTGTGATGCCTTCAGAAATCTGCCGAACTTTCTGAGCTTAATCAATCTAAATAATGCAACACACATTCCGAGTTTGGCTTCGTGAGTCCAGCTTGTGTTGAAATGAAATGACAGATAACCCAGTGACCCCTCTGCAAACTCATCATATTAAAATGTAATTAATTTTTGACAGACTTTTAGATTCAGTCACATGCACGCAGAGGTCAACGGGGCAACCGATCCTAATCTTATTTTAAAAAATGTCTTCCAGTGATTAAAACAAAACCATTAAGAGCCCGTTTTTTTAAAAATTGATACTCGATCTGCTGTCCAAAGCTTCTTAGACTTCTCAGAAGAAAGAGTACAAGAGCCTGACCTTCAGTAGATTGTGGCATACAGTCATCAGAGAGGCCATTAGCTTGAAACAAGGATGGTTTACTGCTGCAAGACGGTCACCGCTTTGATGTTTGAACTTTAATTCTAACGCTCATCATACATTAATGAGCTTTAAATGGGTGTCAAATATATTTAATTTACACCAATAATCTCTATACAGTTTCTGCAGAATGACAAAAGAACCCCAAGTATTAGTCAGTATTTATCATAGTAAACTGCTGCTGTTTTGATAATAATTTGCCTGTGCTTTTAGAGATAAGTCTGTGTATTTAATGTTTGTTTTCATGGTTTTAATGGCAGACTGCATTAGAAAGGGAGAGTGAAATGGCGTCCCCATCCTGCTGCTCAGTGTAATCATTTATGAGCCGTGCAGTGATCCCTCGATGCAAAGCTGCGACGGTTTTAGTTTTTGCTGTGCGGAGAGTCGGCGTCACGTCCACACGGATCCTTCACCTGTGTGTTTGTGCTGTCAGAGAGCGTCGGCGTCACTGCTCCGCTCAGCATGCAGGGATTCTGGAGAAACACCTCTTGTTTAGTTCATCTGGCTTTCTGCTGGCACGACTCCAAGACAGAGTGCACTCAGCTTGTGCGTGTGTTTACACATTGCTCCAGCACTGCTTTTTGATTTCCCTCAGCACGGCCGCATCCCTCCTGCCACCGCTCTCACGAATGGAAGCAAAGCATCCTCTAATTAGCAGGCAGGAGAGAACTTTTAGAAACTTTCCGCTTATACCTTTCTAGTCTCTGCTTTGGTTTTATGTTTTTTGCTTTTCTGGTACAAATCGAAAACATTTCTGTGTCCTGAGAGGAGCGGAGACCCAGAATATTAATCTCTGTGGAAAAAACCCTCTTGAAATTTCATTAACGCACCTGGTCTGACTATTGGCTTTTGATTAGCTGTTGATTAAAGTTTTGGAGGTTATTTGCATCAGAAACTGTGCTTCTCTCTCTCTTTACTTGCAGTTGCACCAGTCCTATTGTATTTATTGTCTCCATTTGAAAACTTGTGTTTATTTTCTCCTCGTGTGTAGCCGAACATGCCACTTGAAAGTCTGGCTAAACCACCTTGTCAGTAAGCAAAGGAATCTAGCTCAACATTTAGCCGGCACCAAAAAGAAAAAGCAATAAATAATTCAAATTTGGTCAGGGTTAAAGCTTTTGCCGAAGTATAAACAGGCCCGTGGCAGGAAAATCCTGGAAAGTTCATCATTCTGCTGTTGGTGGCCGCTCCCTCCCTCACTGACTGACGCTCTATTTTCCTCCTCTGTCCGAAGGCACCCATGTAATGGAAGGCTCAGGGAAAATGGTGGTCACTGCTGTGGGTGTCAACTCTCAAACTGGAATTATCTTCACTTTACTTGGGAGTGCTGAGGATGACGACGAGGAAGAGGAGGAGAAGAAAAAGGAGAAGGAGGAGAAGAAGAAACAGAGAAAAAGTCAGTATTTTCACCACTTGCTGCTCTTTCATTATCAGTGATGGGCGTGTCTGTGTGGACATTTCCATTTTTAACCACCAGCTTTGCATCTCACAGAGAGAAGCCATCGTCTTCCATTGAGACTTTTTTTTTTTTTATGGATGTGTAGAAAAGTGTTTCTGCACGTCAAGTGGCCTCTTTAGGAGCTCAGGGCTGAAATGTCACAGGTTTTGCAGTAACTTATGGTGAGGACTGCAAACAAAGATTCTTTCCATTATTGATCGATACTGCAGAATATTTTATTGATTAATCCTTTAGTCCTAAATGTCAGAATATATTTAATTGCCCTTTATAGTTTCCACAGCATGTCTTGTTTGACCCGACTGCCAGTCCTAAACCCAAACAAACTGTTTTCAGTCAAAAACTAGAAGTGTGATTCTTTCATTATCTCAACAATTTGATTCAAATTTGATTCTTGATTCAAAATGATATCCGATTCCAAATTGATTTCTGGGTGTGTAGAAAATGACAAATTTGTTTTTTTTTTCACTTATTATACTGTAAACTCCAAAAATACAAACACCCAAAGACACACCTTAGACAAAAGGTAACATTTATTTATGCTAAACTTGGACAAATTAAAATATTTTGACAAAAACGTTTTAACAGTTTTTAAATTCTCAGTAAGTTCAGTGACAACTTCAAGTTATATCAAATTGGTGGACCAGTAATTATCTAAGATATTTATCATTTATATCATACATTTATCGGCAGGCTGATTTATTTTTTAAAAAAAAGTTATTAAAAATCGATTTTAGGATGTGTGAATCGATTTGGAATCTTAAAAATGAGAATCTAGATTCCTGTGTGAATCAATTTTTTTGGCCACATTTAAAAGAAACCCTTCAGTTCCAAAAGCTTGCACCTACAAACATCCAGCATTTAAATAAATAAAGCAGCTGCTCTGTAATTAAGAGTTGCAGATTAAATTTCTGTTGACTTATGGATGCAGTGACTGATCGATGAAACTCTCTCTGATGTGCCGACTAAGTTCTACTTCATTAGATTTCAAATCTGAAATACTAACAACAGTTTATCGGCATCAGTATCGCAGTTGTTTTCTCTTTGACTTTTCATAAATTAAGTAGAATTTCCTTATAGAATTGTAAAATAACATACATGCTCAAGTATTTTAATAGTGGTAATTGCTTTTTAAAATTATTTTCCTCTACTGCTTGAAGTCCAGCTGACTCCATGATGTGTTTTTTCACAGACAAGAAGCAGGACGGGTCTGTGGAAAATCGTAAGAAAGGTAAGTTACTTGCCTGCACGCACACACACACACACACACACGCACACACGTCCACATATGACTGCTGTGCAGCTTAGCGCCTACCTTTGTGTGTCGGCCATTTATCTTAATCAGCGTTTCCCTCTCCTGAATGTGGGTTAAAGTCTCAAATTGTTAATAATTGCCTGCAGTGATTTCATGCGCGTACTGAGGGGTTGCATATTTGTGCAGTTGCGACTTGTGCCAGTGTTTTCTCAGCACTGGCTGTTCTTGCCCATCCATTGTCCTGTCTGGCCCTCCCTGCTGTCCCTGTCTCCTCTTTTCTCGACCTTCCCTGGCACGTTGCGCTTTGAGCAGCAGGTGCTACCGAATCCAGTTATAGCGATTAGTGGTGAGGAGATTAAAGCCATGCAACAATTCTGGGGCCAGAACATCTGCTTTCCCACCCATCTCCCTCTGCGACTCTCCCTCAGGCCCCCACAATTTGATTTCTATTGACGTCCCAATCCCGACTCTTCAGAGTCAAACTGTAAGACTCCCACTTGTGCAAATCTCAGACTGACAATGATAATGAGGCTGTTTAGTGGTAATTCAGCCAGCTAGCCGGGCTCGTAGTCCTGCTGGGACGCTATGATCAGTAGTGCTTGGGTCTGTGACCACAACCCTGGCGTTAGTCCCCGGTGCACAGATTCCCTGTGCCTGCCAGGAATCAACAGTAATCCTTTAGACTGAGATTACACAGGCCATGTAAGAGCAGAACAAGCCACAGTCCACAGCAGCTGCACTAACCCAGTGTTAATGCCCCTCCTTTTCCTGCTGCACGCATTCACACACAATGCAATGCAACGTACTGTTTCATAGTAAATAAAGCTTCGAGCAATTACATGCAGGCTGCTTATGTTTATAAAAAGCAAGACTGCATAAATTAAAAGGTTCAAAGAGTGCATGGTAATCGGAGCTAAGATGACGCGTCAGCATGATCGCCGTCATCGATTGCGTAAATATTTCTGTTTGAAAAAAATGTGCGTCAAAGCATCGCACGCGGCCCACGGCAGAGTAAAGATAGCTGCACTCAGTCAAGACAACTCACCCCGAGAGCAAACTGAGAAGAAACCTTGCCCACGTTCGTGATAAGTGTGGGAATACTTTAAGCAGAGACCTAAACACACGGCCCTCTGTGAGCTTTGAGGTGTGGAAATGCCTCACGACTGCAGAACAGCTGCCACGCACGAGCACTTGAAGCGGAAGCAACCCATGAGTGTTTTGTGAAGACGGCAACCGGAGCAAGACTGCTTTGCCGTTAGCATTGACAACACACGTGCAACTTGTTTCTGTTACTGATTTTCTTATGTTAAATGTTTCGTCTTTAGTTCCATGTTAGAAGTAATCGATGCACCGCTGCTGCTGATGTCATGTTAATATGAGGCATCATGTAACTTTGTCTGTTAAATGTCTTTATTTGCTCAGCAATGTATTTTTAAAAAATGGCTTAAACTAAAGTTTCAGTCCCGTAGCTTGGCTAGAAATAAATTGCGGTGGGGCCTGAGTAAAAGATAGATGGGCCGCACAATGAATTTCATGAATTATTATTGGCTTCTCACCTTTTTTTTCTTTTTCAGTTGTTACACTGTGTTCTAATGTCTGTATCTGTAGAAAAATTCCCAGACATAAAGCCAACATACACACACACACACACACACACACACAACAGAAGAGGGACTTGATCCAGCATCTCGTTTCTTTTCTCTCCCTCTCTCAGAGTGGGTGTAAAGTAAAATCACGTCACCATATTTATTAATAATTATCAGACACAGACTTCAGGGCTTCCAGCAGCCTTTGTGTCAAAGGCTTTACAGTAGCCTACATTCCATTTATGCTAATATGCGCCTGTGCGCAGGAAATAAATACTGTGTCCTCCTCAGCATTTTAACAGTATGAAATTATGCATTGAGCAATGCATTCGTTTTTTTTATCATAGTTTGTCTTTTAAATTTTAATTGAAAAATTAATGACATTTTTAAGATGTTTTTATTGTAAAGTCATTGTTACATTATTTAAGTTATTTAAGAAAAAAACAGTTGATAATTGAAAAATAAGTCTTCACATTAGTGAAAAATAATCATTAGATTAGTCGATTAAAAAAACTAATCGGTATGTGAAGCCCTATCGGTAGTTATTTCAGCCAAAGTGACAGTAAGTGAGAGATGAGAGGATGTGTCAGATGAGCTGTAGCAGCAGCAGCAGCGGTCGAGTCAGTGCCCAGCCGGCAGAGCTAATGATTTTGTCACAGAGAGTGACACGGCAGAGACCAGCCCCCGCTGGCCGGCCCGCTGCCTCTCCTTCCTCCTCTGCCATTAGAGGCTTTGCGTCTCCAAGGTTACCTGGTTAGATGTGGGTTTGGGATTCCCGTCAGTTCTGCACGCGAGGGAGGTCGGTCCTGAGGGATGTTGAGGAAGAGATGAAAGAGATTTGTGGGAATTTAACTGGCGACAACTGCTGTGGTTTGCTGTCGAAGGAGGAAGTGATTCCCGAGATGGATCCCAGTGCTGCCGGCTAGTTAACCTGTTCTTTTAGTCTCTAGGTGGGAGTGTGCTAATTACACTTGCAAATCTTTCGGCTAATTACCGTGCAGTCAGATCACTCCAAACATAATTACAGTGACATTTCCCAAGTTCCAGGGGTGAAAAGGAAGTGAAAAGCATGCTAGAATTTTGAGTGATGTGACATCTCCTCTCCTCCTGGAAGTCGGTTTTCAGGTAATCCGTTCATTTAATCCGCTCCATAGTCTTGTTCCTGAAATTCCGTTTTTCCTTCGTGTTCATTACCTACACAGATAATCGATTAACCTTTAGTTCAAACCTGTTAATCTGTTTTCCCCCTTAACACAGGTGTTGTAGCTAATGTGGGAAACGAAAAGAAATAGGATCATTTCTTTATGGTTTGATTGCATACAGTTTAAACATTCACCGATGTAGCGTCAAAGCTTTTTTTTTTAATTCACGACTTATCTGTTGTAAGCAAATAGGCAAGTGTGGATAGCCTTCATGTGGTGCCTGATTGAACAATGCATCTTTTGTCTGTCTTTGCTAATGTTTGACTAGTACTTGACTGATTAAATCAGATGTCCACATGCTTCATTTTACAACAGTAAATGTAATGGATTATTTTACTCTTTTACTCATTTTTGGGTCTTTCAGTTTGATTTTAGACTCTTCAGAAAACTGTGACTCATGCCCTCTCTCTTCCCTCTGTTTTCTGTATAATCTCAAAATGGTCTGTGTAGCTTACTGCTACCTCTTTCACTCATGTGCACATCCACTCTTGGCTGTACTCACAACTCCTTTACTGAAACAAAATAAATACGGATAAAATGTTACTGACAGCTCGCACACTGCACTCTTCAACACGACAAAGCAACGTACCGTCCTTGAGCAGCAGTTTAGCTGTTAATCCAGCTGATGTGCTCGTTGAAGAAGTAAATGAATTCATATGGAATAAATCCACAAAAACAGGATCGCTTTCAACTTAGGAAAGTTTAACAAAGTTAACTGTCCTTTATTCAACCGAAATAAACACTTTATTGGAGCCATCTTCGACAAGGTGCTGACAGTAATCCCTGAAGCAGAGAGCAGAGTGCAGCGGTGTCTGAGCAGAGTCGGGGAGGGGACATCACAGCGCTGTGAGCACGAGCTGGCATGCCCATGTAAGGAAGGCCAGCACGCATTGACGTCACTGGAACAACACTGTTGAAAAAAACGCCGTAAAACACAGCGTGCAGGGCTCACTTCCAAATGCATGTACCTCATTATGTGACGCTTTGGCATCGATCAAGTATCCAACATCGTAGCAATGTGTACAGGTCAGACAAGACAGAAAAGTATAATAGGTCTCCTTACAGTAAAATTTTATTTAGCATCTTTTTCTTGTGCCATCTGCAGCTAAAGCACAGGACGGCGCCGCGATGGAAATGCAGCCTCTGAACAGTGACGAGGGAGCTGATGCAGAGGAGAAGAAGAAAGCCAACCTGCCAAAGAAAGAGAAATCTGTTCTACAGGGCAAACTGACCAAACTAGCTGTACAGATTGGCAAAGCAGGTGAGTCCGGCGAAAAACTGATTTTATCATAGCTGAATGTTTTAGATAGTGAAACCCGGTAATCTTACGTGCTCGTGGTCTTGTTTCCCCTCATTCACTGTCAATTTATTGTCTCTGGTTCCTCTCAGGTCTGGTTATGTCAGCTATCACTGTTATTATCCTGGTGGTGCTGTTTGTCGTCGACACCTTCTGGATCCAGAACCTGCCCTGGGTCAAGGACTGCACGCCCATTTACATTCAGTTCTTTGTGAAATTCTTCATCATCGGTGTCACTGTTCTGGTGGTGGCTGTTCCTGAAGGCTTGCCGCTTGCTGTAACCATCTCCCTGGCGTACTCTGTGAAGGTAAAGTCCATCTAGCCAAGTGGGCTGTTCCCAGCGCTAACCAGCTTACAAGTTAGCCTATTAAAACTAGCATGCAAGGCTGTTAAGACCAGGAGACTTGGTTAACTGATACCCTAAAGCCAAGCCATGATCCCCTGTGCTGTTGTTCGCCAACAGAGAGCTTTATCCAATCAAGAAGCTATTAATTTCAGTCTTGTAGCAGTTATGTGGCCTGTAAAGTAAAATTTTCATACAGCACAAAAGTCTCTTAAAGAACTGCTTGGCCCTCCTAAATGCAGTTGGTTTTAAATCAGTTTCATCTTCCTACAGAAAATGATGAAAGACAACAACCTTGTGCGTCACTTGGATGCCTGTGAGACTATGGGCAACGCTACTGCCATCTGCTCTGACAAGACTGGTACTCTCACCATGAACCGCATGACCGTGGTGCAGGCCTACATCGCTGAAAAGCACCACAAAAAGGTCCCTGAACCCGAGAACATCCCCTCCTCCATTCTAGACATCCTGATTCTAGGCATCGCAGTCAACTGCGCCTACACTACAAAGATCATGGTAAGCTTCTTGGCTTTAAAATGCACTATGTTAATATTATAAATATTGCCTTACTCAATATCTTCCATATTTTTCTTCAGCCTCCGGAGAAAGAAGGGGGCCTGCCACGGCAGGTGGGCAACAAGACCGAATGTGCCTTGCTTGGCTTTTCTAACGACCTGAAGCGCGACTACCAGGCTATTCGCACTGAAATCCCCGAAGAGAAACTCTACAAAGTCTACACCTTCAACTCAGTCCGCAAGTCAATGAGTACTGTGTTGAAGATGGCCGATGGCAGCTACCGGATGTTCAGCAAAGGGGCCTCAGAGATTCTGCTAAAAAAGTAAGAACGGGGTTTGATTTGGGTTTGTTTTTATGCATGTGTTCCTCTGGGCATATGACCATAAATTATTCCACTAAATAAACGATATATTGTTGTTGGGGTTTTTTTTACATGCTCCAACTGGACAGACTTTGCAGTAAATGATATGTGTAATGGCTTAAGCAGCTAAGAAGTTCAAGTACATACCATCCAACCCCCTTACTTGGCGACTTAAAAACAGGCGCTGAGAAAATGAGCCGGTAACAACTCTGTAAGCCTCTTAACCATGCAGGCTTCTTTTTAACCCACAGAGGGCTTAGTGTAACTTCTTACTACTGCAGCTCACCATTCTAACGCTTTGTCTTCTTCCCCCGTCACCGTTTATCTCATCTAAATTATTTGCTTCATTCATGATCTGGTTCTCCATCAAATTATTTAGCCCATTTCTCTTAATGCCTTTTTTTCCTCTGGTTATTTTGCCCTCCTTCATTCCTCTTTTTTCTTTTCACCTTCTTGTCTATATTTCTATTTTAATACGTCCCCTTTTCACCTCCCAGGTGCTATAAAATTCTGACAGCGAATGGTGAGACCAAGGTGTTCCGCCCACGAGACAGAGATGACATGGTGAAGAGAGTCATCGAGCCCATGGCCTCAGAGGGCCTGAGGACTATCTGCCTTGCATACAGAGATTTCGCTGCCTCTGAGGGTGAGCCTGACTGGGACAACGAGAACGATATCCTCACTGGACTGACCTGCATCTGTGTGGTCGGCATTGAAGACCCTGTGAGACCCGAGGTTAGTGCCTGTCAAAGCATCAGAATTGATGTTTTAATCGAAACCAGGAGAGAGAACTTGATTTCTCTGACAAAACTGCCTGTGGGTTCACTGAAAGGTTATGAATATCCATCCAGTACTTAAGATAAATCCCATGATGGGACAAAACTGCTCAGACGTGGTAGAATTTAGAGCTTTTTCAGCTGCACAATTTGCAAAGTCAAGCAGCTCTGTGCTGCTGGGTCTGCACTGTAGTTCTGTCAGCTCAGTGTGTTGCACTAACATCCTCATCCTTGGCCCGGGGGTCAGGTTGTGCTCAAAAAGTGGCAGTTTGTACCATGTTGGAAGGCTAAAGTGTTAGCACCTGATCTGAAGACCTTCACTTGAAAGTCTGGTGAAGAGCTGGCATCGCAGAGATGCAGTAACATTTTATTAAATATGAGGGTAGAGCGGCAGATTTTCAGACTGTTGCTCTTGGAAGAGATTCATAGTCTTTGTATTTGCACAGTTAAGTTGAGCTATGGTTAGAGCTCGATAAGGTCATTAAATTGGACTACAGTCCTTGTCCCAGTATACAAGCGCAGAGGGAGAATCAGTTAATTACCCGTGTCTGTTACGCTGGGCAGCGATATGCCCCATTCAGCTGGTTGCTGATGGACCTTCTTCTGGTTAGCCAAACAAGCTACAAACAAGTTAGCAAGCGGCTAGTGGATAACATGTCGAACAGTGGAAACCTTGACAACTTTACAGAGCTGCACCCTTCGTATCTAGGTTTTCCTCTGGGTGTGTTAGCTTTGTGTTAACTTTGAGAAATTCGATTCGGTATGATTTCGGTCAGATTAACATGTTCGCATGCATTTTAAAAGTCCAGTTTAAGTCAGACTAACACAATAAGTTTATCTTCTCAAATTTCGTGTCAACCCAGTGAAAGAATTAGTTGTGTCTAGAATGAAAAAGAGAGCTTGAGAGACAAATTCAAACCATCACTTCCTTTTTCCATCCGTCCATCTGTGCTCAGATGGTCAGTCATGTATGACATGAGTGGGAATTGTTGGAAGTGTTTATAGACAGTCCCCCCATTCCAACATGGAAAAGCTGTAGGTGGAGGTGGTTTTAAAGCAGTCTTGAAGAATCAAAATGGCGTCCTAATGGTGCAGCTCTCTTTGCCGGACTGTCATCTAGGCTTTCTGAATATGGTGAGAAAAGTGAACGTCAGACTGTTGTGATGTCGTCAGCCATTTATAAACGTGAGGAGTGGCATAAACACGAAATCAGACCCGTACAAGAGTTGTGTGGGAGTGGTTCCACAGTGAGGCAACTCAATGAATGTTAAACCTGAGGTCAGTAACTTGCATGATGTTCAACTTTCCTGTTCAGTCGGTCTTTACTTTGGCCGTCTGCCAGTTTGTGCTGTGCAGGTAGCACACACTGTTTGTTTGAGACTCTTCCGCCTGTCTGTAAATCTAAACCTGTGCCAAACCAGGAGAAGATAAAAGTTGCATAGAGCTGCAGAGTTTATGTTACTACTGATGACTGAACAGAAGAGGAAGGAATTTGATTCAGTGTTGAATTACAAAAGTGTAGCAACACTGGCATTTTAATACCCCTTTGATATGCAAAAATAACTTGAATTTCCGCTTTCCTTCAGGTCCCAGAAGCCATCAGGAAGTGCCAGCGTGCCGGCATCACAGTGCGGATGGTGACTGGGGACAACATCAACACGGCTCGAGCCATCGCTACCAAGTGTGGCATCCTGCAGCCTGGAGACGACTTCATCTGCTTGGAGGGCAAAGAGTTCAACCGACGGATACGCAACGAGAAAGGAGAGGTGGGCCACGGCAAAATCCCGTACCTGCAGACACTGCT
Source organism: Naso thynnoides (assembly GCA_029783665.1). Lineage (NCBI taxonomy): Eukaryota > Metazoa > Chordata > Actinopteri > Acanthuriformes > Acanthuridae > Naso > Naso thynnoides. The sequence goes on along the minus strand of JAQLOL010000015.1, from coordinate 12,975,358 downwards.
GAAAATATGCTTTTCGGATTCTATCAGGGTTCTGTTTTTTCTCATGTTTTTAGATCGAGCAAGAACGCATTGACAAGATCTGGCCCAAGCTACGAGTACTGGCTCGCTCGTCGCCCACTGACAAACACACCTTAGTGAAAGGTACAGCTGTTTTTCCTCTGTGAAATGTTTTGTTGTCAATATCGGCTTTACGGTTCCCTTTGAAATATTCATGTTTACTTTTACAGGTATTATTGACAGCACAGTGGTAGAGCAAAGACAAGTGGTGGCAGTGACAGGAGATGGTACTAATGACGGTCCTGCTTTGAAGAAAGCTGATGTTGGTTTTGCTATGGTGAGTTTTCTCCATGTTTCCTGCCTTTAATCAGAGTGGACATCTACTTAAAAAAGTGTGTTAACTCTTGAGCTTTGTTTTTGTCCCCAGGGTATCGCCGGCACTGACGTAGCCAAAGAGGCTTCTGACATCATCCTGACCGACGACAATTTCTCCAGCATCGTCAAAGCCGTCATGTGGGGACGCAACGTCTACGACAGCATCTCCAAGTTCCTCCAGTTTCAGCTCACTGTCAACGTGGTGGCTGTCATTGTAGCGTTCACAGGAGCCTGCATCACACAGGTTAGCATCAGCAGAGTGTGTTTTACATTTGGTAGAGCTGTAGTTGGTAACAAGCTAACATCGGCTGTAGCACGAGACTCGTTGGGAAGCGTCTCCCCCACAACCTTCCCTCCTGATTTTTGCTCCAGGTCGCATTTTGTTTCGTTTGTTGTCTCGCTCTCTCTTGTGAGTCCAGTTTGAACTGAGATGAAACGGTTGCAGGGAAAGTTGCAGTGGAGTGAACTGGTCCGTCTCAGCTCGAGCTCGAGCCGACTGACGGTGTCGCCTGCTGACTCTCTGTTGGAGGCGAGTCAGAGCGTAAGGCATGAACAGCTAATCAGTTGCTAAGAGGCGCAGCGTATACCGGCCAATCAGGACAGAGATTACAGAGAGTGTCACTGATTGAGCAAATAAAAGGAGCGATAGGATTTTTACCAACCCTGAACACAGAGGCATGATGGGAAAACACCGAGATCTCGCCATATTCTCAGACCACAACACTTACTTACAGCTGTCTATGTTTATTATGACATTTTGTCTAAATAGAATACAAAAAGTTATTGATGTTTACCTCAAAGTTACCAACTGCAGTTTTAAAACTAAGACATTAACCTCTTGTGTTAAGGTTTAAACTGAGAA
>JAQLOL010000015.1:12953134-12968700 GCA_029783665.1 Naso thynnoides | reverse complement strand
ATCTGAGATTCATGAGCAGCAGGAGAAGGCCGTGTCGAGCCTCCATAAACATTGTTTGGATTTTCTTTTAAAAAAATATGAATTAAAAACTCTGAAAGCAGCTCTGCCTGACACAGCTTTTATTTTGAAAGTAACTTGTTAAGCTGCAAGAGAGCGTGACCTTATGTCGCGACGAGGGCCCGAGCGATCTGAGATTTTCAGGCTGATGTTGATATTGGGGAATAAGAAAATTCCATTATCCAATATATCAGCCAATATTCTCTATATATAAAGTTTTGAATGTAGTTTTTAAGTATGTGTGGCAAAGGCTCGTAATTGAGGCAGGAAATCTAAAAAACTTTTTTAAAACATCCGTGCACTGAACAGTAAACACCTATCACCATTTAAATAATGGAACGCCCTCTGCTGGACAAACTATGTGATTACATCATTTTAAAATCACAAGTCTAAGTATTTTTTACAGTCTGAACATCAGAAATTGTTGGAGAACATTTACGCTGATACCGATATATGTGCAATAGGATATTATCTGCTGATATCAGCTGATGAAATCCATAAACAACTTAGGACAGAGACACAAAAAAGAGTTTTTACCATTTATTTGGTTCATATCGTTTGGTAAGTAAACACTTTGCCCAGGGATGTGATCTTAAAGTACAAACAAGACATTTTTCATTTAAGATGGACTTTGAGCGTCAACTTTTATTATTTCATTAAAATAAGTCAATTCCAAGTGTTTCTAACTGAAGCCTGACACCTGAAGCTTTCTAAGTTCTAAATGAAACTGCACCGACCAGTAGAATTAAAACAAGGCAAACAAACGCAGTAAGAGTTTTTCCTGCTGCCTCTGAGCTGCGTACAGGCCGTGCAGTCCTCTCGTCGGTCACTGGAAGTAAGTCGTCACATGAACAGGAAGCCAGCTGGCTCGCGACTCCACAGTTACAACCGTCAGTTTCAGCTCAACTCTGACCCGATGAAACCACACTGGATGATCTGCCGCCGCTGCTTCAAGCGAACGGCAGCTTTTATTAGTCATGTGTCGTGGCTGACAAACTGAATGACACACCCAGAAGATATTTACTGTGCAGCCTGTCAGCTTCCTACATGCACTCCGCATGTTGTTTTCTTTCTACTGAAGCAAAACTACTGAGTGTTTGACAGCGGACAGTCTCTCAAAACGAGGAGACATGCTGCTTTGTCGATGCTCGATGTGCTCGGATGTCTTCCACGTACCATTTTTCTACGCAGTAGCCGAGGTTGAACACATTTAGGAACTGATTAGCAGAATAGAAATCCAGACTTCACACGTGTACCTGTTCCTACAAAACTCCGATCCAGCAGAATCCGAATCGATAGAATTCAAGCGATAACCAGCCCTAATAAGACAATCTGTCAGCATGGTTGGATGTAAGGTTACACATAATTTCAAAAGGGTGTGACGGCCTTGACGTCCCCTCAGTGGTCGATTCGGCGAGGAGGATGGTGACGTGGAGAGCAGGTCACGTGATGATGCTCTCTCCGGAGGCCTTCCTCATGACGGTGCCCTTAAAACACACGGTGTTGGCTCTTGACGGCAACTTCTTCTCTTTCAGATCTTCCCAGGCGAACACGGTCGGACCAGCAGTGGATTTTTAATGTCGAGCAGATGTAAAAAATAAAAATCCAAAAAAAAAAAAAATAGAAGCCTGTTTGACTAAACAACTGTGCTCTTGAATGTAAACAAGTGGGACTTTCCATGACACATTAACAGCAGATGCATTGTTTTTCCTGGCATATTAGAAAATGATGCAATACTGCAGGAATGGTTCAGGTCTCGTCTCAGGTGGGAATGTGTTAAATCCTGCGGACGTGACTTTTATGAGCCTGCGATTGCTTCCCCTCTAAACTCTCCGCTTTTCCTTTCAGGTGCTCCAGAGAGGGGGCTTCTGTTTCTGTTTTCTCTGGGAATATTTGTTTGTTGGCAGAATGTGTCCACCTGGCAATGTGTTGCCTGAAAACAATGAACACCACTGACTCCCCACGTATTCTCCTTTAGATTCTGTGAAATGTGTCATGGGCTATACTCAAAGGTTTACTACCATTGAACACAAGGTAGCGCCGCGCTCTGCATGGGTTCAAAGTCTCTGGTCTCGTTTGTGAGTTTTTTCTCTTTGTGCTGTTTTTGACATGTATACCAGCTTGTAGACATGCTTGGCTGCCGCAGCTTTTTTGTTTTGACTCCACAAACATGAGCTGTAACTGACCACCCCTTTCTGTCTGTCTCTCTCTCTCTCTCTCTCTCTCTCTCTGTCTCTCTCTCTTTCTGTCTCTCTTGCTGTCTTTCTCTCTCCTCACTCTTTCCTAAGCATGTCCAACAACAGTAAACTCTCGTGTCCAGCCTCTGTCTTTTTTTGGATGTGTTCTTGTTTAAAGAACAGCGTTCCTCTTGTCTCTTGGTTTCCGTTTTTTTGCATTTTGATTAATCAGACACAGGCCTCTACCAATTTTTTGTGAAATACTACTACTGTACTCACAATATATTTTTTTTAAAAAAGAAAAAAAAAGCAGACATTGCATTGGGTTTGAAACTGGTGTGTACCCTTCCGGACTCGAGACATTGGCTGATTCTTGAAGCTACTACTTGATTTTAATCCGTTTTTTTCTCCGCTGGATGCAACTCAAATTTTTCAAACTTTTTAGAGACACTTGAAAAGATCTGACCGGGATCTTTACAGGCTTTCTCAATGCCTCAAGTCTAGCTCGTGCTTTTACTTGTTGGCATTAGCATGATCATAATCAGATCCCATCAGATCTGATTTAAATTCAGTGACATGTCATTTCAATTTCTATTCAGTACTTAAGGAAAAATTCCTACATAAGAGGGAGGATGACTCAGAGAAACAGGAGCTGAAGTAACTTTTGAGGCCAACTCAGGGTCGTTTTGCATCATGCGGTAAACTTTTGTTGCCGTTCGGCCTTCCTTTTACACGACAGCGTGCTGGAGCTGAAACCACAGACTTTTGAAACCAGGTCATCTTTTGAAAACGTGACCTTCTTTCCAGCTGTGTAAACTGGCAAACAGAGAGCCAGGGGTGAGCCGATGACGAAATTTCATGACACAATTATTGTGGCCTAAAAATTGTGATACACGATATTATCATGATAATTTTTTAAAAATCTATTTTTAGAAAAATTTCTATTAAAAAATAATAAAAAATTCTAAATATATATATATATAGATGTGTTGCAGCTCCTATGGTATGTCATCCCAAAGTTACACTGCCACCTACAGGCCTGGCATACGTAGTACAGCGCTTCTGATTTTTCATGTAAACGCGGATGGTTTTTTTTTTCAACGCAATGGAAAAACTTTTTCCGTTTTTTGTAGGGCTGCTCTCGTCTGAACGTAGCCTAAGTCTCGATGATGTGTAAGGACGGCTTAAAGTTTACTGGTTACAATTTGTAAATTTACAACTCGACATGACTGCTCACCTGCACGTGTCTCTGAGAGTTCCCCCCCCCTCACTGATAATTCTTTGCCCCAAAACTCACCTACTATTGACCCAATAAAACCTCGGTTTTTATCTGTGGTGTTATCCAGGTGTTACAAGTCAGAACGCACTCGTGTCATGACTCAATGTGACTAAATGCCTTTCCCGCTCCCTCTCCCTTCTCCTTCCTTCCAGATCCGGGTGGTGAATGCATTCCGCAGCTCCATCTCCCTCTATGAGGGGCTGGAGAAGCCCGAGTCGCGAACATCCATCCACAACTTCATGACCCACCCCGAATTTCGGATAGAGGACTCTGAACCCCATATTCCCCTCATAGACGACACCGACGCGGAGGACGACGCTCCCACCAAGCGCAACTCCGCTAGCCCCCGCAACGCCACGCCCACGCCGCCCTCACCCACGCCTCCCGCCGTCGCCCCGACCACGCCGGTCTCCCCCTCCCCAAACCAGAACAATAACGCTGTGGAGAGCAGTAACCACCTCCTCCCAGAGGGCCCCAAATCAGGAACCCCCTCAGCCCCGGGGAGCCCCCTACACAGCCTGGAGACCTCCCTTTGATCTGACCCCCGCCGCTCCACACGTCACCACCACTTTTCTGCCCGCCGCTGAGGAGCTCAACTCAGACAAGACGAATGAACACTTGGAGAGGAGGGACGGAGGGCCAGAAGGAGAGCGGAGTATTGCGTGGCGTGGCTTGGGCTGGACTCGACAAACAGCAAACATTCAGAGGAATGTACGGCTTGGTGTGGATGCTTTGGTCTTCTTTTCTTTTTGGTTCTTATTCGAATACCCCGCTGCGACACAAGAACTCTGTCTCCACCCCTCCCTCCTTGGTAACTCGTTTTTCTCGGTAAACAAGGGGTGATTATAAACTCAGATTGAAAGTGACCTGTTTTTATTATTCTGTTGTTATTATTATTATTATTATTTTAATTGAGAAGGGGAGGTGCTCCTCCTGGCTTGAAGATCGTCTGTAAGAATTCTGAAAGAACCTTTAGCTTCTCTTTTATCTGAATGGTGTTGTATATTTATCTCTTTGGCCCTCGCTCATTCAAAACTTATTTCTGCTCCATTGGCTGTTAATATTTTGAGTTATTTATGTTTTTGGAAAAAGCAGGTCTGTTTACAAAGTTTGTAGATACTTTTTTTTCTGTTTGTAGGCAAAAGAGCTTCCTGATGTATGATGCAGAAAACTGGGACAGAATTAAAAATGAATGAGAGGATTATTTCAGATACTGCTGTATTTTCAGGAAAAAAGGGTGTTTCTATTGAAACTTAACTATTTTTGCCTGCAAGTTTTATTTGTTATATATTTGTAGATAAATGTAGAACCTTCTAGCCAAACCGATAAACACTAAGGCTTGTATAGAAATGAGGTCCACGGGGAAAGGCGTTTTCCGCAGGAGACGGGACGGGAAAGACAATTCGGGCCTCTGTCCACTAACATTGCTATGAATATTTACTTCTTCCATTTCTTCAATAGTTTTCATGTGCACAAAAACCTTCTGGAGTTCTGGATTCTCTTTTCATTCATTCATGTTGTGTTCAAGGATTTCCACATGTTGAAAGGTTCACTCATTAAAGGGAGTTAAGTAAATACCCGGGCCCGTACTTAGCAAGCATCTCAGGATGAGACCTAGAAACACGCTGATAGTTGGACTCGGAAACAAAGTCTTACCTCAGAGTCAGACATGAAGCCTCCTGCAGTCACTTTAAGCACCAAGCAGAAGTTCTCCTTTTAGATTTTTTGTGTGGTTCTGCATCACTTTGGACCGTAAAATTAAGATATTTTCTTGTAGTTTATATTAGTTTCGTTCAGTGATGCAGTAAAAAGGAAATAGCTTTACCTGGGGGGGGTTGTAAAGCTAATTAATGCACGTTCAGGCTTGATTTTTTTTTTTTTTTTTTTTTTTTTTTGCCAAAACTCATAAAAGCACTAAAATGACTTAACTTTTTTATGACTACTTCAGTAAAGACTAGCGCTTCATCGTGAGCTAATCAGTCAGTGCGCCTGTTTATTTTCAATACAAAGTCCATAGACTAAACGTGAATGTGCCTTGGCTACAATAAAAAAAAAAAATTTTTGACAATGCTTTATTCCATCATTTGCCACCTGCAGGTGACTGTTAACTCCTACAGCTCCGTGTAGGACCAATCACACCTCATTCTGATTACAAGGGCCAGTTATGACTGAGTTTCTCTCCTCGGATGCTTGATAAATATGGATCCTGGTTGTCATTTTGTACAAAAAAACTTTTTAAAAATGTGCTTTAATTTCTTTTGTTTGTTTGTTTGTTTGTTTTTCTCAGCAAACATTAGCCCCCCCCCCCCCCTGCCAATGTACAATATTGACATTTGTTTACTCAGGCATAGAAAAAGTATTTAATTTTAAAAAGGAATCTATAAAGGAAGAACCTTTTAACTTCAGACTTTGTGTATTTAGATAGTGCAACAGTCTCGGTCAGAAAGCAAGTGAATTATTTTCATATTTCATTCGATTTAAGAGCACGCCTTAGAAAAAACTTCATTTCACTCCTCCGATTTCTGGTTTGTTGACGTTTTTAAAAATTTAAACTGGAGGAGGAAAAACAGTTTTGTTTTGTTGTTTTGTTTTTTTTTTCTTCAGCCCTGTCCATAAGACTCCTATCACCATGAATAAATGTTGCTGCATTTGGTTAGTTTGTAAAATATTTTTGACACCTGTTGTACTGGAAACGCTAAAGAATTGGACATGTGCATTTTTCAAGAATAAAGCCTAGGCATACACTGGTATCTATCTGCACAGGGTACTTTATTTCATAGCGTTCCTTGGGGGAAAGAATTTTGATACAAATCACAATAATAAAAAAAAGTGTACCTTTGTATTTTTATGACAATACTGATGATACCTTTCATCGTACGAAACCAATTTTGGATGATTTGACACCAATCGTGTTATATTGGGAGGGTTTTGGCCACTAAAATGTGTGTTCTGGAATATTCATCTCAGGGTGCAACTGGTGTGAAAGAGAACAGGCCTCTTTAGTTTGTGTACTACCACATCAATTCAGCGTTGGGGACAGTTTTAGTCCGCCGTGCAGGACGAGTCGGACAGCGGGCTGCAGATTCTTCCCGCAGCCTGCTGGCTGTCTCCACCTGAAGGTCGCGGGCGGGGGAAGGAAGCGGAGGTGTTCAATGACAACGTTCTCTGAGGGAAAAAAAGTTTCCTTGTTTTACAGATGACAAAATAGCAGCTAGGATTGCAAACACAGTGAGCAATTGAAAAGGTGAGCGAACATCATACGAGGAGTTTGTTCTGTAGCTTCTTCCTGTAATGGGAATGAATGTTTTTCCATCTGTTTTATGGATTATTATTTTTTTATCTTTTAACATTTGGAAATAAAAGTACTTCATGTCTGTTTATCTTGAGCATTTTAAATGGATATCGTGATTGGATTTACATTTGAAACTTGTCGAGTAATGTGTATGGTTTTTAAAAATAAAAAATGTATTTAGCCTAACTGCAGGGCCGTGCTCTTCATTTACCGCGGAGTGCTGAGCGGATGGATTCATGCATTCAGGACGCTGCAGAGGGCAGACACAACTGTGGAGGCAAGACACCATCCTGCAGAAAATAAGGATTTTTTGTTTGGTTTTACAGGAAAGCTGATTTTCTGCATGAATGTGTATTAAGGAATACAATGCAATTAGTGTAAACTAACAATTCCATTTTAATTCTAAATTATGTTGAGCTTTTTGTCAGCATCATGTCCAGATATTGTTTAGAAAATGCCCGAAATTATCTTATTTCTAATGTATTTTGTATTCAGATTCTTCAGTGAGTGCTAAATTAAAAAGGGCAGCCATGATTCGAACTGAGGTTATTGTGTGGCAAATATTTTTCTCAATGATTTAAGCATTTTGGTTTATAAAACATCACGAACAATTGGAGACAGTGGGAAAATTATTATTATTATTATTACACTTTTTTTCTGAGATTGTTTCTGCTTTAGCCTTATTGCTGAACTTGCTTGATTAAAGTGGGCAGGACTTGTTGGAAAAGATGATGTCACGGACGCCCACGCACTGATCAGGATTTGGCACAAGTTTATTCGTTCACAGTGGATTTTAAATTAAAATATAAAGGTTAAAATAAAATTTCTCTCTTATTTTTAGCCTTAACTTGTTGATTTTGTAATTAATGCACAATATTATACGGAGGAAAAGTTTGAAAAAAAACATTAAATTTAAAAAAAAATTAAATTATATGTATGTGTATTGTTAATTTAATGTATCCAGTATGTTGAGATTTCATGTCATTGCACGTCCAGACCAGCAGAGGGCAGTACACTTCTTTCCCGGCCCCCTGGCTGTCAGCCTCTGAACAAAGATTGTGTATTGGTCAGATGACTCACTCAGCTTCGTCTCCCTGACGACTGACCAAAACTAGAGCCAAGCACGGCCAGGATTTCCCGCCCGGGAACCCGGAAGTAGCGAGAGAGTGAGAAGTCTTCTTCTTTCCTTTCATTTGCAAACCGTCGGTGCTTCCGCTCTCTGCGGGAATGTGTTCAGGTGGAGACAGCGGGCGAAGGTCTGCGAGTGACAGGTCGCGACGTTTCTGTAAGTACCGCAGCGTTAGTCTGCTACCGTGGGAGCCGAATAAAGTAGCATTTAAATTAGCATGCTAATCAGTTAATGGAGGATTTAAAGCGTTTGTGTTGCTCTCTGTTTGCCTGAAATCGGCCATTTTTTTTGCTACTTACAGTAATGTTTCTTTTTATGAGCGGCACAGGAGTTTTCTGTTTCCTCTCAGAGAATATTAGCTCGACTTGTTGTGAAGATCTTAACGTCACCTGTCATGTTGCTCTGTGTGTTGTTGTCCCGGTGACTCCACCTGTCAGAGGAAGGAATGAGACCCCCCCCCACACCGCTGAGCTCAACATGAGAGAGTGGTGGATTCATGTGGGCTTGGTTTGCGTCCCGCTGCTCGCCGTCTACCTGCACATCCCGCCCCCGCAGCTCTCACCTGCGCTGCAGAAGTGGCACAGCGCCGGGGACGTCTTCCACTTCAGGGGCAGGGAGATCTTCTACAGAGGTACGGCCGGACTCACACTCCCCCCCATGGGCGGTCAGAGGGAGATGCACGGTCCTTATCAGCGTGTAAAGTTGTCATGCACTTTACATTTTTCATTTGTTTTCTCCAACTGGCCAATAATTACGTAATATAATAATTACATTCGAAAATATATTTAAATAATCTACATAATGTTGAGAAATGAGAGTCTACGTGTTGTATGAAGTTAGCATGCTAACCAGCTAAGCTTGCAGTACCACCTGGTGCCTCAAGAGGCATCATCACATGGGTTTTGTCACGGCCCCGCCCCTTTTAGGAGACAGGAAGCAGTCTCGACTTTATTCATCCTTATGGGAGAAATATATGATATAATATATAATATATGAGACCAGTTTTTTCACGAGACACGCGTCTTCTGAACATTCTGACACTAAAACGACATTTTTCAGACACTCAAATCAGGAGAAAATCAACTTTGTTCGAGACCCGTCTCCGTCTCAGCAGCAACGACGGACATGAACGGACATTTAAAAGGTCTCACAGGAAACTGTGAATTAAAAGTTTAACCTTACATCAAACAAATATCATGCTTTAATCCTCTCACACAACATTAATAACACTTCCAGACGAGGGGGCGGGACGGTGGTTCCTGGCTGTCTCCATGGGAGACGTGACTCCGCCCACACCTTTGGCGCAGCGTACAGTGGGGCATCTTGCATTAATATCGACTACCTTTGTTATGGCCTCCTCTCGCTCCCCTCCTGGCCCTGCCTGAACCCACGTTATCTTTGTTATCACCTCTAATCTGTCTGTTGTTGTCAAACGGGGGGCGGAGTTCGATCCCAGTCCAGCCGCCCACTTGGCTCCAGTCCCTGGGCCCATTCCAGCACCACGCCCGGGCAGCTCTCCTCTGCCAAGGCCTCAAATGACCGCACCAGCGTTCCTACATGTCATCGTCCTTTGTCATCATAGGTCACATAAACTCTGTCTATGAGATGTGGTGTTTGTTTACGTTTTGTTCATATTAAGTAAACGTTACAGGAAGTGGCTGAAAATGTGTGACAGCGTTACTTCAAAAGAACGTCTGTGTCAAAATCCTTCCTCACGCTGATATTCCAGCCAGGAAGGAACTATTTTTCCAGGTGTAATAACTTTGGTCTCCCTGGCTCCTGGCTCCTCTCTCTCTCTCTCTCTCTCTGTGTCTCTCTCTCTCTCTCTACGTTTTTTGACCTAATAAACGCAGACGTTCGGTGAATTTCCAAAAAATAAGTTTTGACTCTGTTGACATCATATCAAACAAGAAAAAAAAAACAGCTAATGCTCCAATATGAAAAAGCTGAATCAGAAAGTGTTTTTCATTTTCCCTTGATAAATTACAAAATCGTTGAAGTAGTTATTAAAAATATTTGGAATTGGCATGCATGAATAATAGGTTGTTTTCTTTCCATGTCCTTTGTTCTTTATCGTACAGCTTTTATCAGGCACTTCCAGCAGCCACATCCTTGTTGTCATAAACTTTTTATTGTCTCTGTTTTGTCACATCGTGTTTGTTTCTCTTCCAGATTCTGTCGGTGCTTTGGGGAGCTCCGACGTCGTCATCCTGCTCCACGGCTTCCCGACCTCCAGCTACGACTGGAACAAGGTGCCCACTGCACGCGCTCAGTAGCTAACCAACACACAGTTAAAAAAAAACATCGGGCGGGTCTCAGTGGGACGTGCTCTCACATGAACCAGCTGGAGTTTAAATCTGTTTTTTGGTTTTTATACAGATCTGGGAGCCGCTCGCGCAGCGCTTTCATCGAGTCATCGCACTCGACTTCCTGGGTTTCGGCTTCAGTGACAAGCCGGTGAGTCGGTTTTTAAAGCCTTCCTCGGATGTTTCTTACGTTTCCTGCGCGATGACCTGTTTCTGCACTCGTTCCTCTCCGTCTTTTCTTCCCAGCGACCCCACAGGTACTCCATCTTCGAGCAGGCCAGTGTGGTGGAGGCCCTGGTGGCTCACTTGGGTCTGAGCAACCAGCGAGTGAATCTGGTGTCTCACGACTATGGAGACACTGTGGCCCTGGAGCTGCTCTACAGGTACTCGGGTGTGCCGGTGTATTAATGCAAACTGTCAAAAACTAGTTAATAAATTATGCTTTAATAATCAGCCTTTTATCTTTGTGTGTTTTTTTCTCTCTGTCCTGCAGGAGCGACCAAAACCGCACGGGTCACCTGACTTTGAACAGCCTGTGTCTTTCTAACGGAGGTACAGAGTTCTCTGATCAGTGAGGGAGTGAAAGAATAAATCTTTCCCAACGGGAAGATTTGCATTAGAAATGTTGTTTATTACCTCATTTAGTACCAAAAAACAATTATTCACAACACTTTCTATCATCCTTCAGTTACTGAAGTCATTTATTAAGCACAAGATCTCAAACATCTCGTTTCTAAATCATCTTCTTGATACGAGTTGGATCATCCTAAATACAAAATCTTTGGGAGGTTTTTTGGAGAAAAAACAGCTGAAGTGAGGTCCTCCATTTGTGTTCTTGGAATCAGTGGTGCACCGAATGTTTGGCCGGCCGAAAAAAAGCAAAAACAAATACTTTCAGTGTTTGGCCAAATAAGGTAAAATGTCAACTAATGTTTACATAACGAGGGAATTTTTGACAACGAAAGAAAGAAAGAAAAGAGAAGCAGGAGCAGTTGTGACAAAATGCAGAAAATGCAGCACGTCGAGTGACGTTACCAACGGCAACAGACTCACAACTTGTAATTCACATCCGAAATATTAAATGAAGAGTACAGACTTCTTTTAACTCAATGTTTTACATTAACTGTTCAACATGTGATATTAACTTAAATGTTTCATGCATAATTAACTAAAAAATCTGTATGAAATAAACATTTTCCTTAAATAAAGTTACAACACCATCCACGGCCGATGTCGTTGAAAAAGCAAAAACGTTCGCCAGTGACCGTGCAAAGCGAAAGGTCATTGTAACTTGTTGGGGTTTTTTTTTCTTTGAAAAGCATGACTAAAGCACATTTATTTAATTTGTGCAATGGTGCAAAAATTGGCAAAATGAATTAAAACGGCAGGAAAAAATGTTTTTGGTATTCGGTTTTCAGCCAAGTGTTCCATTATTTTTGGTTAATTTCGGTGCATCGCTGCTTGGAATCACTGGCTGCAGCCCATCACCAAAACATTTGTAGAATTTGATAACATTTCATAAAGGGACTGATGGTTTGTTTGTTTGTTTGTGTACAACTTCTCTGTTTTTTTGTGAACTCGTATGTTTTAATTAGTCTTTTTCCAATGCTGTCTGCTGTCTGGTGTCATTTATTATTGAAATAAACTCAGAGTGATTGTTCTGTTGTGAAATTCCCAGTCAGTGCTGACTCGTTAATCTCCACCAGGTTTATTCCCAGAGACACATCACCCGCGGCTGCTGCAGACTGTGAGTCACCTTCGTTTTCTCCATCCTATGTTAGGCTTCGGGTGCAGTTGTGTGATGTAGTCGTAAGGTTTTAAAAAGCTCGAGACGCTGATTTGGAATTTTGCTTGTTTTGTCTCTAAAAGCTGCTGAAGGACTACACTCTGCTGGCTCCAGTTCTGACACGTCTCACCAACTACATGATTTTTCAGAAGGGGTAAGAGCAGCTGAGTTCTTCTGTTTTAGATCTGGAGATTGAAACCAGCACATCATGACTCTGTGTCGTGTTTCTGGAAGGCTCGGAGAAGTGTTCGGCCCTTACACGCAGCCCACAGACGCTGAGTTCTGGGACATGTGGACGAGTTTGCGCTACAACGATGGAAACTTAGTGGTGGACAGGTGTGTGTGTGTGTGTGTGTGTATTTTCATTTTAGTTTGCTGCTGTTTGTCTCTGTTCTGTCATTTTTGACTCGGTCTCCTCTCTCTCAGTATTCTGCAGTACATCAACCAGAGGTTGAAACACAGAGAGCGATGGGTAGGCGCGCTCACCTCCACCTTCATCCCACGTGAGTTCACAGTTGCATCAGACATTGTGATGTGTGTGTGTGTGTGTGTGTTTTAAAATCAGAGGGAGGAAGCTCTTACGTGTCGGCCGCACACACTTCTGTATTAACCCAGCGGCCTCGGCCAGAGAGCCGCTGATGCTAAGCTGCTTAGCCTGCGAGGAGAAGCCTCAGAGTCCATCTGTGATCTGAGCTAATGAAGGGGGAAGTGTGTGTGTGTGTGTGTGTGTGTGTGTGTGTGTGTGTGTGCTGACACAAACCTCGTGTTAAATTCAGCAAAGAGCAACTTTGATGTTTTGGCTCAGTCACTGCGAAGGCGGTGACTGCTGTAGAAAAACAGCTGAAAAGAGAGGAGGTGGATATTTGACTTTTAAATTGTCGCGCTGTAACTGCTGCGTGTGTACATGAGAAAATATTAATAATGATTAAATGTATGTGATGTGTTACTGCCTGTTGTTCAGATCATCCAAATGGCCAAAAAAACATCCTAATGTATATAAAATTCTTACATCTTCACCAAATCTAAAAATGTATTTTAAAAAAACGTCCAAGCCTGAGCCAATTCATAAAGCTTCTTCTGATATTTTCCGAATTCTGTTTGTTGCTGTCGTCCAGGTTTGAACCTCGCCATCCTCCCTTTCCTATCACTCCTCCACTCCTCAGTTTTCCTCCCTTCATCTTCTCGTCCCTCCTTGTCTTTCAGTGCACATAATCTACGGACCCCTGGACCCGGTCAACCCTCATCCCCAGTTCATCCGTCTTTACCAGTGAGTGCCCCCGCCTCCGATTTTTAAACGCCTCTTATCCGTGACACACTCGCCCACTTGCTGCTCTTGGTTCAGCTCACTCGCCGAGGAAAAGGATTTTTTTTTACAGATCATCTGAACTCGCACATTCAAACATTCTCTGTGATTTGAGCTCGAAAAAAAGCCTCCACATCGCTTTTTGTTTGACGGAAAACTTCTGATTTATTAGACTCTTGATTAAATAAATTTACATCTTCTTTACTTGTTTTGCATTTATAAATATAAGATTACGACTTTGTCATTCTGTGCCTGTTTTGGATTTTCTTTTACTGGCCATCTTACCTTTTTTCTGCACCTTTACTTTGAGAAATAAACTAAAAAACAGATCTTCCCAAAAAAAAAAAAAAAGGAAAAGAAAATCAAAATTAAACAACAAGTTTTTTCAAAAACAGGACAGTGAGCGGGATTTTTCCCCTCACCTGCATGACTGACCTGACTTTTCCTCCTACACCCGTTTCTCTGAGTTTTTGAAGGTGTGTGTTAGTATCGTTTTAGTGGTTTTAGGAGTAAAATAAATTTAAAAAAAACGTGCTTTTGATAAAGCAAGTTAAAATTTCTTTCACTAGAAATATTGATTTGGATTTTAATTTTAAAAAATTGCCTGTACTATGAAATAAAATTGCTTTTTCAAAAAATTAAACACATGGTTTTACTAAAAAAAAGAAAACAAAAGGTTTTTTAAAAAAAACAAACAAAAAAACAGCTTTTACTTAAAAATGATCATCTTAATAAATAAATAATGTGTTCTCTAAAAAAAAAAAAGAAACCTTGCTTTCACTTTATTTATGTATTTGTGAAGTGGCCGCTTGTCTCACCATCATTACCGTCTTCTACGTGTGACTGAGGTTCAGTTTGTTCTCATGGAAGCAGCAGTTTGCATTTGATAAGGAAAAAAACAGAGCAAAACTGCTTTTGGTTGGGTTTGAACCGAGAACCTCTGTGTGAGTGTAACACAGCCACCAAACCACTGAAGCCATCGAGGTTGATCAGTTTCTTCTGTCATTGAATCATATGGTCAGAAGGAAGATTTAAATTTGTTTTTTTTCTGCTTATTTTTTGAATAACTACAGACTACGACTGCTGTGGCCATTTGAGAAAACTGAATAAAAACAGTTTTACAGCTGGACTTGAACCAAGAACCTTCAGGATGGCGTGTCGGTGAAGACACAGAGATGGAAGAAAATGATCTTTGTCTCATTTAGTCAGAACCAGGGCTGAAACTTTGTGTTTTCTGCTTATTGTTTGAATAAAAATATAGCTGTCGTGCTTCAGGGCTTTTTCATCTCAACTCATTCAAAAAAAAAAAAATCCTTAATTTATACTCACAACATAAAATAGTGGTGTTGGCATTGAGTGCAATACAAATTTTTCTAATTTAAATGAAAGACTGACATAAAACCAAAGTCCCTGCCTGGATTTGTACCCTGAAGATGTTGGTTCACAGCCAGTAATTTAAAGCACCACCTAACGTTTCTGCTCTGTGGCTTTTGTGTGTGATGATCTTTTGTCTCTCACAGGAAGTTGGTCCCGAGGTCGACAGTCACCATCCTGGACGAACACATCAGTCACTACCCTCAGCTGGAAGATCCGACCGGCTTCCTCAATGCATATTTCAACTTTATTCACTCTTTTTAAAAAGAAACACTCGTGTTCAAAGCTGTTTGGTGAATTCATGAATGAACGCTGAGCCAGTTTACCAGCATCAACTCCTGCTTTTCTAATTTAAATGAAAGATGGAACGAAACTCCCTGATGGGACTTGAACCACAAACACGATAATGAAGTGCCAGCGCTTTAGACCACTAGGCCACCAGCATGTCTGATTTTTATATTGTCTCACTTCTTTATCCTCTGTGCTTTTTGTCTGACAATAATAATCATTCTTCATTGAAATATCCTAAATTTACTGATCCTGAACTGTAATGGCGTTAATTTATCTATTTAATTTGTTTGTTTTTTTTAAGGAACACTTCTTTTTTTTTTCCTTCTTTTTGTTAGTGTACATTTCTAGAGTTGGCTGATATTGTCAATTAATGTTAAAAACTTTTGAATAAAGTTCTTTGTTTAATAAAAGCAATCTTTGTGTAATCAAATTGGTGCAAAATCAGTCTTCAACACACACAGAAAAGATATACTTTCATTCCTGATCTCTACTTAAAAATATCGGTAATTTCCCACCGATATCTGTAAAAATACTGACGATACTACCGATATTTCTAAACTGGTAAAAGATCG
>JAQLOL010000015.1:12936444-12953034 GCA_029783665.1 Naso thynnoides | reverse complement strand
TATTTCTAAACTGGTAAAATTTAGTTTTAGAAATATCGGTAGTATCGTCAGTATTTTTACAGATATCGGTGGGAAATTACCGATATTTTAAATTAGCGTTGAAATGAAAATAGACCTTCCAATATGTGAATCAAGGACTGATGTGAAAGCGTACATCGATATGACTATGCTTTCATTAAACAAATAACCTTATTGAAGAATATTAAACTTTATTACTCATTATCAACCAATTCGAGAAATGTACACTGAAGAATTTATGAATAATTAACTCAAGTATCAGTACAGTTCATGGTCATTCGATAGCTGACATTTCAGTGAGGAGGAGGAGACATGTTGGTGTCTGCCAACAGAACAGACTGGACTGACATTTATTTAGTTTTTGTTAATACAAAGAGAGCAATGAGAATTTTTGAGGACAAATTCAGTATAATTGTTTCTGGCAGGCTTTGAACCGAGAACTTTCACGATCAGATGTAGTTATTCTGCCTCTCCACCATCATCTTTCACTTGTGATCAGTGTTCAGTTTGTTGTCATGAATGCTGCAGTGACAATGTGAGAAAACAAACAGTTTGTGGTGGGATTCGAACCAAGAACCTTTGAGGGGAAAGTGTGGTAGAAGTTCCACTCAGCCACAGAAGCTACAGAGCAAGAATATGTTTGTCTCGTACCATCATGCAACGAGACAGAAGGTTTAAATCTGATGTTTTTGATTTATTTTTGATTTAAAAATAAGGCTGCAATATTTCATCTTCTCATCTGAAGACAGTTTTCCAACTAAAATGCTTAATGCTGGCACTAGAGGGCGCCAAATGTGAGCTAGAAACATGATTTACTGTACTTGGTGCAACTAACCGGCTAATCAACGACGACTGTGTTGCTTTATTAACACTCAGAGGAAAAATAATTGTGATTATTTGAACTCATCTGTTGGATGCTCTTGATTCGCTCTATTTTCCTGTCAGATCTGCATTCAGCTGCACTGAATTAATTTTGATATTGCTCTGTACATTTCTCTTGATGTCAATGAAAAAACTAAATGTTAACTTTTCTTCAAATAAAACTAGTTTTGTAAAAAAAAACAAAAACAAAGACAAGCCTTGAATAAATGAGACATGATGTACTGTGACAGACTTTAATGAAGTTTTGAAAACATGAAGACCAGCAGACGGTATAAAGACAGCGAACAAACACTGTAGAGCTCATAAACATCATTCAACATTAAATTTCAGCGTTGTGGAGAAGACCGAAGCGGTGACAGGTGAAAGATCTCGTCGTGTTGGCACAAAGCTGCGGCGCGAACGTTTAACCCACGGAGGCCAGGATGACGTCAACGACCGTTTCTTCACTGCTGCGAACCGTCACCTGCATGGTGACGCCGTCAGCCAACGCCAGGCGAGCACGGACCAGCACATCGTGACCTCCCCGAAACACACCTGAGAGGAGAGAGAGAGAGGGAGAGTCAGCCCAATCACGCCTGGAACGACCTTTGAGGGGAAGTTTGGTTTTTAGCACATGAAGCCTTTTAATAGATATTTACCATCGTGTACAAAATTCTACAGCATTATTACGACACGGTGCAGTCCTGAGAGCTGAAGCATGTTGCTGATGTCACTGCACCTCAAGTGCTTGGACACTCTGTTGAGAAATGTTTTAGAAGACGAGACTAATTCTGAATGTTTATTGTGTCCTCTTACGTTCCGACATTAAAACACAAAGTTTAACAGCAGCTAATAAGCTAAAAATGGCTGTTTTCTGTAAGAGACATCTCCTGGTTGAAAGCTGTTGTTCAACTTTGTGCTTTACGTTGACACATAAACGGACACCACGCAACATTCAGCAACTGTCTCATCTTTTAAAACAACCTTTTTCGACGAGTGTGAAGCGCGAATGCCCCTTCGCCTCCGTTGTTTTTTATAGCTGGCGGCGACATCAGCGATAAAGTCCAGCTCTCAGCATCGTTTATCCTCATGATGCTGGAGAACATCGAATCTGATCAGAAAAATCCTGATTATAAGGCTTCATGTGAGAAAAACAAACTTCTTTAACTCAGCAGCAAGTCAAATTAACAAGGTGTTGAACAGGATCGTGTTTTATCGTGATTTTCAGAAGACAACTGGGGTCTAAAGGAGGTAAATGATTAAGTGATAGCATCCTTCTCATTGCTGCATTTTTAACTGAACGTCAAACAATTTTCTACTAAATTTGGCGTTAAACTTCAAAAGAGGGACAACTTTACTTTGCCTAAGGGTGAAATTTCAAATGAAGTTTCAAAGTTTTATTTGTGGAGAAAAGATCAAACAGTGAGCACAGCCGTCCTGACACTGAACACCCACCAGCGAGGAAGAGGACGTGTGAGTTCTTATTTTCGGGAACTTTGTCAGAGCGCTCACATGGCTGCATTCCCAGGAAGCTGATGATGTTACCCACGGCCTCTGTGCGAGAAGACCACAGATAAGTCCGAGCATTTGCTGTCACTCGTTGCATAAAACAAGCATTGCTTGACATTTTGTGTAACTCTCAGTGAACAATTATTTGTAAAAATACACTAAAAAGTAACGAAACGTTTGCGTACCGTCTAGAGTCCGTACAGACGCCAGGGCAAAAGTCTCTTCCTTCTCATTTTCATCTCCCACTTCTTCCCACGCTGCTCCGAAATTTGGTTTCAAAACTTTCTGGATGTGGTCGGCAACCGTCACCTCCAGATCCTCCAGCTAAAGACGGGAACGATAAATCAGCAACGATAATTTACACTGCTGAAAACAGACACAACTCATTCAGTTTGTTTTGAGAGTTTGCAGACGTGCTGTGATCACATACCACGTATTCGTCATCGTAACCGTCGTCGTCGGGCTCTCCTGTGTTGGGGTCACAGTCTCTGACCAGGTACTTCATGGTGCAACTGAACGTACAAGACACTGCGGACAGACGGGACACATCTAAACACAATATTCTTGAAGGACCAGTTTTACCACCGTTCATCATAAAAGTGATGAAGCACATTGTTTATGATCTGAAAAATCCTTATTATAAGGCTTAATGTCCAAAAAATGAACTTCTCCTTTGACGGTGAGAGGTCAGAAATCGAGTGGTATGTTCTTTTGAATCTTCCGATGTTCAGTTAATGCTCTCTTAATATTTGCAGCTCAAAAGTGATTATTTTGGACCTTGTGTGAGCATTTTCTACGTTCCAATGAGCAAAAACGCGTGTCCCAGTGTCCCTACCAGCTGTGGGGTCGTCATCCGGCAGGCGGACCAGAGTGTAGCAGGAACCAGGCTGACTGTAGGGGAGGCTGGGGGCCGGGACATAGTGTATCACCTCATAGGATTCTGACGGCTCCATCTGCACTATGACCTGAAGCAAAGAGCCGAGAGATGAACTCAGTCAAATTTGTTCCTGTGTTTTAGTAGAACTACTGCAGCATCTGAAATCCCGGTACCTTCTGCAGGAGCTGGTCGTTCAGAGTGTTTGTGCAGTCGAACTGGAACACCATGTGCCTGGCGAAGGCGTGCTTGACGCAGCGCACCACATATTCCGTCTCAGCCTCCGTCAGCTGCACCGGCTCGGACGACTTGAAGAGCGGGCCGAGGCCCTGGAACTCTGGGATGGCTGCCAGTTGTTCTGTCAACAAAGAGGATAATTTAATTCACGATATCAGGGCAAAGCCATGAAGGTCCTCAGTTTGAATCTGATGTTTATTTCCTCTCTCACCCTGATAAATGTCCTGGCGTGATGGGGCCAACTTTTCTGGCAGTTTGCTGGTGGCAATAGGGGCGATTTCTGAGAAGGAGAAAAAAAACAACAGACAGACACTCCTTAAGTATTTGATTCCTGTTTTATGACAGCTGAGTATAAATCAGGAGAAATCCTGTGTGGTTGTACCCGTTTTCTGCTCGGTGATAGGAGCGGTGGCCAGAGGGACAGACTTCATGTCGAAAGGTTTCTCCGAGGGCTCCAGAGTGTACTGGTGCAGGGACTTCTCCAGGCCAGGGATGGAGACAGACAGACCTGAGGGCGACAGACAGAAGAGGACACGTCAACACTTGAACCATGAACCGAGCCTACAGCCATTTACTCTTCGACATCCCTGACGGCGCCCCCTTTGCTTACCATTGAAGATGTAAGCGGCGTTCAACGCTTTCTGCTTCTGCTGCAGCACGTTCATGTAGAAAGTGGCTCTGTCTCGCACTTCATCATCACTGTCCATCATGCACCTACGAGATCGAGCACATGTGTAAAGTGTCGAGTATATTACATTTAGGGAAGCTAACAATTAATTTCACCAGTTTCCTTTGGTTACCTCTGCATGAGAACCAGGACACTCGGAAGCAGATCATCATTCTGAGCTCCAAATTTAGCCAAAGCACTGACTGCAGCTGAGGGTTGAAGGAACAAACATTAAGGACCAAACTATTATTTTGCCAACATTAAAGGAGTTCATATCCGATGTTTTGCAGCATTATTAAGACAGCCGGTGCAGTCCTGAGAGCTGGAGCTCACGCTGACGTCACCGCAACAACGGAGGAGCGTGTGCACTCAGACAATCCGTCAAAGAATACGATAAATGCTCGTTTTAAAAGATGTGACATTGGCCGAATGTTTCGTGGTGTCTTCTCATGTACCGACACTAAAACACAAAGTCAGACACGGATATATAACCTGGAAACGGCTGTTTGTTGGTTTGGTGAGGCTAGGCCGTATCGCCCAGCGCTGCTCTCAGCACTGCAACGTGCGTCATAATAATGCTGCAGAACGTCGTATATGATCCTAAATATTTTTACTCTAAAGCTTAATGTGCAAAAAACCCAAACTTCTCCATTAAGCTACAGTAAGAGCAGCTCTTGAAGTTTCCCAGCATCCCGCTCTGCCTCACCTGCGCGGACAGCCTCGCTCTCCAGCACCACTCGGTTGAAGATGAAGCGGATGTATTTGGAGGGCTGGGGGGTGCGTGGGCCCTCTTTGCCCAGCAGGTGCAGGATCTTCGTGGCCAGCACCGTGTGCTCGCAGTCCTCGATGAACTCGCACAGGTGGGCCAGGCCCGTCTCTTTGCTCTCCGGGTTCTCCTCGATGATGCTGATGATGCAGTCAACGATGGCCCGCTTGTACTCAAACCCACCCTGCAGGGGGGGGAGAGCCGAGCACGACAGATACCTGGATTATCCTCTTTTTTTCATTTTTTTTATTTTACTGGTTGTGTGTCTTCCTACATGTCAGCATATAAAAAACAGATTAAGGAAATCTGAACACATGTAAAGACACAGAAAATCATGAGAGCTCCCGAATGTCAACTGTGATTACATCAGTCAGTTTAAGGTCAGAGCTGATACGGAGGCCACTCTGTGAGGCAAAGACCAAAGTGTAAAAGATCATCGGCGATAATGATCAGCTTACATCATCTCTGAGCATGTTGGACAGGAAGTTCATCATGACGCTGTGCTTCCTGGGATACTTCTGGCACAGAGCGCTGATGGCCTGCACCACCACCACCTGGAGGGAACAAACATCAGCGACAGATTTGACACAACAGGAAGTAGAGACAAATGACTGGATTTTCAAACAAGGTGAGGCAGTGAATGTCATTCCGGGAAATTAATAAAAAGAAGAAACAACAAAAAAAACATACAAACAGGCAAACAAACACAAAAGCATCTGACCTTGAATTCATCAGAGATCTCAGAGACAAACGAGGAGATCTGCTTCATGAGTCGGTCCACGCTGCTCTCACTGCCCGTCTTCAGCAGAGTGGTGATGGCCAGTGTGGCGATGCTGCGGTTCGAGTCTGTGATCAGGTTCTCCAGGTCCAAGTTGCACGCTGTCACGGCGGATGGATGCTTCATGGCCACCTGGTGGACACAAAGGACATGTCACTCCAGTTCATTCATCGGATCTACCTGAGAAATTAAGCCCGGATGCGTGAAGGAGGAACAGAGAGTGAAGCGGCACCTTGTTGAGGGTCCTGACTGCGGCGTATCTCAACGCTGCTTTGGGAGAGCTGCAGAAGAGCTGCAGCACTGCAAGACGACAAACACATCTACAGTCAGACTCATCAGAGGGAAAAATCTCATGTTACAAACTCAATCAAACAATAAATCGTTCAGCTCTTTCAGTCGGTAACCATCCATGTGAATAAAGATGAAAGATTTCACTTCCTCCCAGTGTAAAAAAAAAAAAAGATAAATAAATCCAAAATATTCCTAAGGGTGCTGCCATTTTGTTTTGACTTCAGGAGCCAAAAGCTGCACAGCAGTGATTGGAGGACGGCGCTGCAGCACTCAGGTCCATGCAGCTGCCTGACTTGACTCGACTAAGTTACATGTAGCTGCCGATTATGTTTTTAAGCATCAAATAACTAAAATCAGACTTATTGGAAAAAAAAATACACTTGAACATACAGCGGCATGATAAGGACTGCTCAGAGACAAGAAGAACGAGGTGTGAGCAAACGTACCAGACACAGCGGGGGCGAGCTCCATGGCGGTGCAGTTGGGCATGTGGACGATGGCGGACGCAGCCTCGTACACCACCATCTCGTTCTTGTTTCTCAGGCAGCTTTCGATGAAGTCGAACAGCGGGCTGTCGTGACTGAGAACACGGAGACAGACACAATATTTGAAACAACAAATCTTCAACTATTTCAAAATGATTTTTTCAGAGGGGAAATCAGCTGTGCTTGGCAGGTGCCCACATGCTGTTGTGCTTCTCCACTAGAGTATCAGATTACTGCAGGTCCGCTCGCTAGGGTTGAAATTTTCCCACCGACTGATGCGCTCGTGGCACCACCAGTAACACCGGACATTTTGCGAGAAAGGAGGTATTTTCATAATCAGTAGGCTACACCTACTCTGATCTTTAACGTCAGGTTTTTTAAATCTACCCGTCAGGGTTGAAGGTAGCTGGTGTCACTGTCTGGCAGAT
Source organism: Naso thynnoides (assembly GCA_029783665.1). Taxonomy (NCBI): domain Eukaryota; kingdom Metazoa; phylum Chordata; class Actinopteri; order Acanthuriformes; family Acanthuridae; genus Naso; species Naso thynnoides. The sequence continues at coordinate 12,946,120 of JAQLOL010000015.1, read as the reverse complement.
GAAAATATGAAAGCCAAAATGTCCGGTCTGTGGGCGTGTCACTGCGCTGCGCCTCCTCGACTCTTTTTTTTTTTAAGCTCACGTGGAGCTGATCTTTAAAATAAAGTCTGAATGGAAAACGAATCTCTTTTATATTTTCCTTGATATGCAGGACGCTCCTTTTTCTACAGCAATGAAGTTAAAATGATATTAAAACTGTTACAATCTGCCGGGTAGAGCTGCAACAATTAATGAATAATTGATTAATCGATCGATAGAAAATTAATCATCAACTATTTTGATAATCAATTAATCGTTTTAGCCATTTTGTGACTGAAAAAGTGAAAAGATGGTTTTGCTGCTGCTCTGTGTCATTTCTGATCGTAAATGAGGAGTTTTTGTGTTCTGGGCTGTTTGGACAAAAGAAGAAATCTGAAGACGTCACATCGGGCCCTTGGAAATTTAGGTGAGCATTTTTTGCACATTTTGATACTACATTGAATAAACAATTAATCAATTAATTGTAAAAACAACTGGCAGATTAAGTGATCAGAAAAATAACAGTTAGCTGCAGCCCTGCTGCGGGGGAGAACTCCGCTGCCTCACCCTCCCTCCGTCTCCTCCAGGAGTTTGCTGGCGATCCTGATGAGCATGCAGTAGGCAAAGGGAGATTTGAGACCAGACTTGGTGAACTTGTTGAGCATCTTGGTAACGGCCAGACGGTCGTTCTTCCTGAGGTGATACAACAGGCCCAGGGCATGGTACTGAAAGACGGGACACACACAAACGGCAGCTTCGATTAATTCCTGAATGCTTCATATAAATACACAGCAGATGGTTCAAAACCTTCAGTCTTCATCATGTCTCTACTACCCACCTGGACCATGATGTTGTCACTGGACGCAGCTTCCTGGGCTTCATTCACCCAACGCTTCACCACGTCGTAGCTCATCTTCACCATGTGCTGAACACACACAAAAAGCAAGAACCATTATACACCGCAGTGGTGATTTGATAAAAAATCACAGAGCTTTATCTGAAATATACAGAAGCACAAAACACTTGAAGAACAAACCCTGAAATCCAGACACAGTTTGAAAAGTTCTTTGTAGATTTATGAACAATATGACACTGGATCATGTATTTACCAGTGAGGAGACGAGGGCTGAACTGGACACACTGGGCACTTTGTCAACAATAGCTTGCTTCATGTATCTCTCAATGGCCTGCAGCATGGTGGTCTGTGGAGGAGACAAGGGAAATTCTACAAACAGTTCTTCCATTTTTTTAGTTTGGTAAATTATTTATGCACTCTTTCTTGCATTAGTTAAAAAGGTTTGGCAAGAGGTGGGGAGACTGGATTTTTAAAAAAAGGGCACTCACATCTGTAATCCTGCACAGGGCTCTGATGGCAGGTCCTCGGTAAACATCTTCCTTCCCCGTCATGTCCTTAGTCAGGCTGTAAAATACAGAATATGAAACGATTTAAGACATTAAACATAACAAAACACATTTACAGAGAGTTTGTTCTCCTCTATAATAGATTGAATCGTCAAACATAAAAGAAATATTTCTATAGATTTCATAACAACGTGAGAAAAAAAGTCGTTTTTTGTACATCCAGATCATATTTTCATCTTTGTGTTACAGTCTAACACCGAGTGTAAACAAACTCTGACTCTTTCAGAGGCATTTCCATTCAGCCAAGAGGAGACAACTCGGACCAAACATCCAGTCTTCCATACTGGGAATACGAATGTCACGGTACAAACCTGCTGGTGACAATAATGACATCCTCAGAGATGTTGGCCATCTCTTTGATGGTCAGGTAACACATCCTCCTCAGGGTTTGCTGAGAGAGAGAGGAAAAAAAAGAGTTCAGACTTACTAAACATACGTATATCTGAACTAAAATCAAACTAAGAGAGAGTGGAGTATCTCATCCACTGCCTGATGAACGGCTGACATCTCACATCATTGGACTGAAAGAGCCTCGTCATCGCAAAGAAGGCCTCCGTAGCCTCTGTGGTCCCAAAGTGCTCCCCCTAAATGTGCATTCACACGGGAGGAAGAGCGCGTCAGAATGTCATGATGGCTCAACACACACAGCAATAAAAAGCCTCTTCAGCAGCTTCTCACCTGGTTGAGCAGGTAGATAATCTTGGTGAGAATGTGCAGGCATCTTCTCGGGTTGATAGGAGTCTCATTGAAGATGCGTGCCTGTGAGCAAGGAGAGAAGTTTTTTTTTTTTAATTTTCTGCAGTTTATTTTTTATTTTTTAACTCATGATGCCAAGCACAGGCTCTGACGTTACCTCCTGCAGCACGGCACTCTTCTCCAGATGCTGGAAAGGGTTCGACCCACTCCCTACATGTCAGAACAGTCGAGTCAGAACTTGTTAAGAGCTGAGGAGGATCTGAGGCAAAGCTGCACCGAGTTTAATCCATCTAAACTTTGAGCTTGTGTGAATGGAGGACACGTCTTCTAACGACAGATCATTCCCCACAGCATCCAGCTGACATTTAACATTACCCTAGCCTAGCCTAGCCTAGCTTGCAATGCTAACTTAACGCCAAACTAACAGCGCTGGAGAGGTGTAGATATTATTTTCACATCAAACGGAAGCGCTTAAAATGTAAATGCACCAACAAATAATAACTGATAACATACACATATGTACATTTACCTACAAGTCACAATAAGCAGCCTGGTGAAATCACCCCCAAGCTAACTTTAGCTAACGTGCTAACTGTAAGAGGCTAGCCTCTCGTTAGCTTCCAAAGCGTCCAACATCCTGTCAGTCCGAACGAAGATAAAACATTAACTCTCATCTTACCAGACTCTTCGTCTTTCTTGTCGAACTTTTTAATCATTGCGCCGGAATGAAATTGACGGACGAGGGCAACAGAGGCTCTCAGTCTCGATCATAGGAGAGGATCCTTCCACGTAGCAAAACGCAAACTCTCTTCCTGCTGGAACCTCCACGTAAACGGAACTTACGTCAGAACATTTCCGCGTCTTCACCAGCAGGGGGCGCCGCTGACATGCCACAAGTTTATTATCGCAATTAAACAAGCATAAAGTTCATTTTTTTAAAAAAGATTGATAACAACTATTACACGAAAATTTGTTGATTTATTCAAATTATGCGACTCTGCAGTTTTGTACTTTTATGTTTGAGCAAATTAAATAAAATTAAAAGCATGCGACCATTTAATTTAATTTACGAGTCAAAGGTGCAAAAATAGCCCGTATGCCTCTACTTAAAGTAGACTTTCCAACGTGCGCGTTAAACAGAGTTCCACTTTTCAAAGTAGGTCTAAAATTAAATTAAATTAAAATAACTGATGAAGGAGGCTATGCGACTAAAACAGGTTAAAACTGAAATACTCATTTGTGAGGCCTGCTTCACTTGTATTTGAGTAAATTCACTTTTTTTTTTCCAAGTCTTTTGGTTTGTTATTCAAATTTCGTGTGGGACAACTTTGTCATGTGAGGACGCAAAAAAAAAAAGCAATGAAAGTGGCAGAACACAACAGCAACAAGCTGAAGTGTTTTTCTGAGAAACGGCCACTAGGTGTCGACATCGCACCAGATCATGAGGACTCGTCTCAGGCACACGGTGGGAGTCCAAAGTGTTTTATTTGGTTAAAAAGGGAGAAAGTTCATTCACTGAGTAAATAGCGTTTGACTGGTGACTCTCCAGCAGCCTTCTTTAAAATCTACTACTCATTAAATCAAACAGATGTGTGTGGATGACGACAGAGCCTTCTAAGCCACATTAGCATTTTTTTTTTTCTAAAAATATAAATTGGCGTTTGCTTACATCACAATGCACACAAAGCAGCTGCAGACTGAAGGTGACACTGATGTTTGAGATACACTTTAACACACGCGGGGGTTTTGTGGGTTTCTTTTGTATTCCAATGACTATTTTGTTTAATGGTCAACATTCACATTTGTACATATAGATCCATGATCAGCTTGAGCTGCCCAGTGATGCTGGACATGCAGGTGCATCAGTCCACTCAGTCAGTAAAGTAAGAAAGCACAAAAACAGGCAAAGGAAGAATAAATGAGTGGAATATTTCACGGATGCCATTGCAGCACATATAAAAATGGCAACTCAGTTAGTTACGTCTGCTTTATTTGAGGAAAAATAATCCTTTATTTTGAGTATAAAAATAACAGACATCTGATGAACACATACATTCCCATGCATTTTGCATTTTTCTGTATTTCATCATCTTGCAGTGGTTTTGTACAGTATTTCAGCGTCTGCGTCGTGTTGATGCTTCACACTTGAATCTGGAGTCATTACCGGCTCCCACGGGAGCTTCTGAACTTCAAACATCTCAGAAGATAAATAAATGAACCAGCAAAGAAAAAAAAACAACATCATTGTTATGATTATGCAACAGAATTACAAAAACAATTCAACGTCTTTTTTTTCTTTTTTTTTTCTTGAAGGATGTGAGAATTAATAATCAGAGCTGCTTTCTTCTTTTTCTTGTTTGGTCCAAGATTTAAAGTTTGATGACTCTGGGGCAACTTAGCACATTAAACTTTCATTTTAGTGGAAAATGAAATCTGAGAGCTTAACTGTGTGAAATCCTGCCTTGCTGCTGCACACGTCCATGCTCAAAGTAGAATCTTAGTCTGAAAATTGTCTTTTCTGATTCTAAAGCCAAAGAAAGAGACACTTTCATCTGCTTCCAATGAAAAAAACAAATCTCTTTTCTTGACTTTAATGACCAATAACGCAGATAACTCTCACCTGTTTGCTCTGGACTTTAATCCGTCTTGAGTTAAGGTAGTCTCACTGTTGCTCCATATTTCTGGCAGCCATAAGAAACCCATGAATTATTTCTTTTACTGTGACGCAAGAGCATAAAGTGGCCAATCTGCTCTCTCACTTTGCTAAACTCACTGACGAAATGTTGCATAATTTAGCAGGAGTCATCATCCAACTTTTGGAGACAAACAAACAAAAAAAAGTTTGCATCATTTATTGTCTCATTGTTTCAATCAAATTACCAGCAGCCTGTCTGAGACTTTTATTCCGAATACTTGTCACATGACATCAACTAAATCAAATCAGTCTTTTATCTGTAAGCTGGAGGGAACAAATCCTTTCCCTGGAGAAACAATGAAACACTACGACTCTAAAAGTACAGGAGGGATGGATGTGGTGTGTGTCAGGAGGAGGCCAACGCTGGTCATGGCTGTTTCTCGAATCAAACTTGTCCGGATGTTTCACTTTCTCCGTCCGATCTGCGCCAGCAGGCGTGCGTTCTCGGCCGCCTTTGCGCGCAGGTTCTTGGCCTTGGCCACGTCGAACAGGACGTTCATGATGTTGGTCGGGACGTCCAGCGACAGCGTCAGCCTGCTCCTCCGGTCCCCTTTGCTGCTGTTGCGGAGCATCTGCCCTCTGAGCTTCGTCCGGCTCATGAAGCGGTAGTTTGCGGGACTTGAAGTCCTTTTTTCCCGGCCGGACTCGGCGGAAGAGGAGGTGGAGGTAAACGGGGAAGAAGAGGAGGAGGAGGAGGAGGTAAGGTACTCCGCGGACTGCAGGAGGGACCCCCAGCCGTCCACGGGGGAGTAACCCGGCTCGTCCTCGTCGCTCCGGACCCCCGCTGCCATCTGGTCGTCGCACAGGAGATCGAAGCGGGTCTGGTAGAGGCGGAAGCACAGGCTGGAGGTCGGCGTGCACAGGACCGAGAGCAGCAGCAGGGTCTTCAGGGACGACAGCATGCTGTGTCCTCTGAGAGCACCACAGGAGGAGGAGGAGGAGGAGGAGGAAGAGGAGGAGGAGAGGGCAAAATATGACTTCATTCACTTTAACCTCCTCTAATGAAAACATCTAAGGTGAGGCTTTATGCGGCTCTTTCCAAGAGTGTGTTCACTGAAAATGAGGTAAGTCTGAAAATAAAGTGTAGGCTAACTCTTACAAATCCTGTCTTTAAATGGCCCATCCACTTCACTTCCCCTTATTTATATTTATACAGACTCTTAAGAGTTTGCAGCGTGATCGCTCCCCTTTAAAAAAAAATCTCAAGCTTGTGCGCAATAATCTTTAATGTTGGATCAAAAGGTAAAAAATCTAAAGCAGTCTGGTCACAAATACGCAAGCATTAAATTCTGCACAACTTACCACAGGTGTCCTATGATAAAAGAAAACAGTGAGACAGTCAGAAACACGTTTTTTTCTGTGCGCAGGGGGAAAAAAAACCAACAGGCAGAAATCCTCCCGAGTCAGGACGCGGTCAGAAAGCCCGACGAGGTGACCGAGTGTGCGGAGGTCAGCAGCGCGCACCGTCTGACCGGCAGAGTGTCCCGCTCGTCCATTCCCACTCAATTCATTTAGTAAGAGCCATCAAACTGCAGCCCTACGCCAGCAACTACGTCATCCCGCTGACATTTCGGTCCGCTGTGAAGTATCCCATTGGTCGTGAGGCAGTGATGCCGATGTAAGTGAAAAAAGAAGTCGGTACATGTGCCTTCCTGTCGGTGAACATGAGACATCACGACCGCAGACACAAAGAGAACTTTCTGCAGGAAAGCTGCAGTGGTCGATGCCCTGCAGTAACCCCCCCCCCCTTTACCAGCCGGTTCATCACATGAAGGGCAGATGTAACCCTGACCCCTGACCCCTGACCCCTAACCCTAAGTGCTTGTTCCCATCCAGCACTGCTCCATCTTTAAGTTTCTTAAAGTTCAAGCAGGAAAAATATAAACATGAGATGCTTTTTTTTAATCCTCACATCGAGTCTCTCCATAAAAATTCATTGTTTCCTGACATGATTTCACACATGGCAGCATTTGAGTGGTAAGAAAAGTTCTCCTCTCATGCATATTCGCACTTTTGTGCTAAATTTGCTGTAATATTTAGCCTAGTTAATTAATTAGCTGATTAGTCTGCAGCTATTTTAATAATGAACCGGTCTTTTCACTCTCTGCTTTGTTATTTGACAACAAACTGCAGGTGTGTGTGTTTTCAAATGGTAGTTGAGCTGAACCATTCTCAACAATTCAAATACATCACCATGTTTTGAGGAACCAAAGGGCAAAAAAAATTTTGGGGGCGCAAAAACAGGTGAGGAGAGGGTGCAGAGGAGCTGTTTCCTTAGGAGTCTCATGCTACAGTTAGCTGGATTTCTTTCACTTCGTAATGAAGCATCTCCTCTGCAGCTCCTTGTGTCGGAAAGCTAAAATACGTGCATTCTGATCCAGATGCTTCGCAGAACTTTTCTGGAGGGAAAATGCTGCAAAGCATCTAAAAAGAATCACGTCCAAAGACAAAACACGTGTGATGCTGCAGGAGAATAAAGTTCAGCTAACGGGATTTCTTCACAATCTGGAAATGCCATAAAAGTGGATCAAATAATGACTAATAATAATTAGTAAATGAGGTATTAAACATTTATAAAGTCTGTAGCTCTCAGTGGTATAATACCCCTGATATTACTCACACACACACACACACACACACACACAGAGCTGGTCAAACATGGCATTAAATATGAGACAATGTGAATTTCTGCCTCTTTCACTATGAGTGATGTGTGCAGGTTACTAAATCAAATAAGCACATTAAAGCAACAGTTGGTTACTTTTGCTAACGAGCTAACGTTAGCTGCATCATGAGACTCGTTAGGAAGCAACTCCACCCTCTAGCTCACATTTTATTTCATTTGTTGTCTCTCTCTCTGTTTTTAAATCTGAAGTGAGACCAAACGGTTGCAGGGAAAGTTGCAGCGGAGTAAAAACTGACGCTGTGTCTTGCAGTCAGAGCACGGTGAGCTAATCAGCTCGCACCAACATCACCTGTTGCTAAGAAACGTAATGAAGACCAGCCAATCAGGACAGAGAGTACAGAGAGTATCACTCACTGGGCAAACAGAAAGTAAGCATTAGGATTTTTACCAATCCTGCATACAGAGGCATGATGGGAAAACAGAGATCTCACCATACTCTCAGACCACGTCACTCACTTAAAGCTGCCTTTAGGAATTAAGACATTTTTTTCCAAATAGACACAAAAAAGTTTTTGATATTTACCCCAAAGTTACCAACTGCAGCTTTAAATGTGTTTGATAATCCTGCCGTGTATTTACGGCGTGCACGCTCCGTGTATGGCTGTTTCATTTTAAAAAGCAGACTGCTGTCTGAGATGTGGAGGACATTGTGTTTTAATTAAAATCTTTAGGTGTCTTTGTGCAACAGGCACCAGAAGAAGGAGCTGCAGTGATGAACATGACTATGTCAAAACGATGAGAGAACATGAAGGAGTGAGAGGATCAAAGGGTGTCGGGTCAAGCTCTAATGAGCAGCTTCATTGTCAGATTAATACGACTGTAAGTCCTCACAGCTGGAGGAATGACAGCCCGTGACACTCTGTGCCTTAAGACGTCCTCCCACTCCTGCTTCGGCTCTGCAGTTCATCTCTGAAAGGGAATTACTTGCTCCGACTACATGTTGGATTAACTTGTAAGTCACTTGAAACAGGATGAATGAGTTCTTTGCTCTTCTGTGGTTCTCCATTACGGCTCTTTACTCAACTCGGGTGTGAAAGAGTCTTGACCGCGTGTTTCGTTGTCTGTTCTTGAGTCTTATTCTGGACAAATAAAAGAATATCTACCAGAAAACTGAGATACTGTCGCACCTTTGTTTGTATCTTCCCTCGTCTTTAAAGGTTCTGACACCAGAGAATTTTACAGACTGTCAGAGGCCCAGAAAAAAAAAATCAGTTCTCTCTACCAGAACACAGAATGGTTTGTAAAATTAGAACAGTTTTCGTCATTTAACTTTCACAAGACAAACAAATGTGTTTTTATTTCTTGAGTTTGTAACTACTCTCAAGTGCACCAATCAAAGTTTAGCAACTTTAGCAACCACACAATCCTGTTAAAAAACAAACAAACAAACAAACAAAAACTGCTGGGTTTTCCATGTGTCAAATTCTTCAAAATTAACCAAAAATATTTTTCTGAACTTCAATTTAAGTTTTTTTTGTTTAGTCATAAACATTTAGTGTTATAGAAAGGTGTTAAAAACAAAATATGTAACCGCTGCCACTAGAGGTCTCTCTATCCAAAACTCCTTTTAGCCCAGAATTTAGCACCAATAAAACGAAATTATTAAAATGAAAAATTTCTCAGAGTTTCAACAATGTTGGAAATATTTTACAAATTGTAGGTGCACAGCTCAACAAAAATGTAACAAAATTATGGTTGTATTTTTTTTAAGCTTTATTGTTATTGAATTTGAAATACTATTAAATACAGAGAAGAAAGAAAAGAGCACAGACACACAGGAAAATAAATAAATCCAAAAATAACAGATCGGGTTAATGAGTCACCTTGGTGTTTGTATAATTAAAGAGAAGGGGTTAAATCTAGTACTTGTGTCATTACAGCAGTGTTTTGATATTTTAAGTGAAAATATTATGTTTCCTTTTCCTTTTTTTACTTTTTCTATTGCTCTTCTTACCTTTTTAAATTTTTTAATGTGTTCATTGTCATTTTTGTCATTGCATATGGCCTGTCTCGTCTTTTTGAGAAGCAGTGCACCAGATTCCCGAAAACCTGTTCAAATGGCAATAAAAAGTTGAACTGAATTGAATTTTAAAATTATTACAGAGCAATGTTTTTATGAGCTGGTTCAAATTTTGTTTTTATTTTCAAATCTCTTTTTT
>JAQLOL010000015.1:12887290-12899327 GCA_029783665.1 Naso thynnoides | reverse complement strand
CTTGAGTCCATTCATTCTTATGGGAGAAATGAACTTGATCACAGATTGTGACCAATTCTTTCGCCTCATCTTCATCAAGATACATATTGCTCCCATTTTTCACAGGACACATATCTTCTGAACATTCTGACAAAAAAAATGGCATTTTTCAGACACACAAATCACTTTTGCTGATTTTGCTGGATGCATTTTCAAAACATCAAAAGCATCTGAAAACGTCCATCCAAAAATATAAAAAGCTTCATGTGGTATAATCCAAGTCTTCTTTATCTTTATCAATACTTCCAAAAACACTGTTACTGTCATGTCGTAGGCTCAGTACTCTCAAAACACTTTTATTTTGGCTAAAAAGCCACTAAATCCAACACATCCAGCGCTCCCTGTCGTACGCCCGGCCAAGTTCTTAAGCTTGAATGAGGAACCCTGCCTCCCTTTTTTGGAAGTACTGAGCCCACGACACGATAAAAAAAAAGACGGATTAAACCAAATGCAGCTTTTGAGATTTTTGGACCATGGTTTTTAGATGGTTTTGATGTTTGGTAAATGTATCTTCACAGACTGGCTGCAAAAGCAGCTAAGGTGAGTGGGTTTTTGGAAAAAATCTGTTTGCTGTGGAATAATGATGGAAGGAAAAACATTTTTTATTCAATTCAAGACATCTAAGGGTGAGTAACTGATACATTAAAAATTGTTTAGTGGTGAAATATGGCTTTAAACTGACACTCAGGTGAGACTGTTTTGTTAACTGCTGTTTCCCAGATACAGACTGAACACATTCAGTTGAATTTTAGCTCAATTTTGTTAACAATTCGACACTAATTATTATTGGATGCTCAGGGATGTGTTGAAAAAAAACAAATTAATCTAGTTTATTAGGTAAGGGGAGTTTACACTCTCATTGTGAAGCAATGATGCGTCCCTCATCAAGAGAAACCTTGGAAATTAAGTTGAAAGTTTTAGTGAATTTAACAGGGAAATGACTGTATTTGAGTCATTATATATAGTCATCAAAAGTGGGCGGGGCTCAGCTGAAAGGAGCATGATGTCACATACTTCCATGCATCAAAGCTGAACAACATCTGAATCAAAATGTAACAGTTATGAGTTTATTTTTTAAAGTTTTCAGGCTACACTCAATGAAATCTGGTCAGTTCAAGCTGGCAAAGATAATAATAATTTTACACCAAAATTTAACATCGATCGTTGCTTTTCTAGTCATGAATATTCACTGACACAGATAAATAACTGACACCAGTTTTTAGGGGCAATAAACATTTAGCTTTTTTTCTTTTTACCTTGAAGCAGCTAAGATTTGCATGTAAAGCTAAATCAGGATCTGCATGTGGATGAGCTGCACAGCTCAGAGCTGTGTCAAATATGGAGACTGGTGGCACAAGAGAATATTTTCCTGGATAAATAAAAGTTTAAACAGTGACTTTGGTTACTTACCCTGGCACCCTTTTTTCCAGTGGGTCCAATTATCTGTAGGGGAAAAGAACACTGAGCATGAAATGTACGTGTATCTATGAAACTTCTTAACTTTAAAATGAGTAAAATAGTTTTCTTACACCCTTGGCAGGATCTCCAGGGGCCCCTCTTTGACCCTCATCTCCTTTTAAACCTATTGGCCCCGTCAGTCCCTAGAAAAACAAAGTAAATAAAAAAAATCTCTGAATTCTGTTTTGCCATTTTTATTATGACAGATATTTAACTCCAAGCCTCTCTAAAAACAGTTATTTCTCCTTCTTTGTGCCAACAAAACAAAGCAAATTTTATTCATTTATTATCTGTAACCGCTTATCCTCTGCACGGTCGGGGGGGCTGGAGCCAATCCCGGCTGACTTTGGGTTGGGGGCGGGGTTCACCCTGGACAAGTCGCCACTTCATCACAGGGCTGACATAGAGACAAACAACCATTCACACTCACATTCACACCTAGGGGCAATTTGGAGTCATCAATCAACCTGCACATCTTTGGACTAGAAGTGGGACAAAATCATGATACCGAAAATATATCATCCTGACTCTTGAGACAGGATTATCGTATCGCTGCCACCAAATATAAATATTTAAATTCAAATAACACGTCACTGTAAACTGATTTCCCCATCAGTTTCACTCACCAGCGTCACTTCTTCATGATTCCTTACGGTGGCGCTTATGACATGAGGGTGGGCAACATGAATGGAAATAAAATGGACGGAGGAGAAGTTGAGAGCGGGATCATGTTTGACGGCAGTGAGAAGAATTTGCGTTAAGAGATGCACCTGCCACTTTGTGGAGTCTCAACTCACTTCGGCTTGTACAACATCAATGGGACAGACAAATTTTTAGCATTCATGTACATAATTTATGAACTTTGTATTCTTTAATTAGACAGAAATGATCATGTATCATTATATAAATGTCTTGCAACATATCAATTATCACAGAATCGCTGTTTTGGGATATTATCATTTTCAGGGGCCACGTATCGCATATTGTCTCGTATTGTGAGCTACCCTGCAATTTCCACTCCTACTTCGGACTGTGGGAGGAAGTCAGAGTAGCTGGTGGGAGCCAACACTGACGCGGGGAGAACATGCAGACCCCACACAGAAAGGCTCTACCCCAGCCAGGTACTGAACCCAGGACCTTCTCGCTGTTGGGCAACAGTGCTAACGACTACTCCACCGTGCTGCCCTACAAACAAATTAATGTATTTTAATTTTTTAGAGTACAATATAATATTATAAACATTATTGACATCAGGGGGAAATCTGTCTCGGACTCACATGTTGCTCACACAAATACTCCCCACAGCAACGGCAGGCAGCTCAGTGGCATTGTGGTTACAGTGTCCACCCCAAGATTACGAGGTTTAGGTTCGATCCCCGGCCCACTAACTCTGAAGGCTATGAAAATGGTTCCTGCCTTGCACTCAGCATCAAGGGTCTGACTGGGGCTAAGTCCCTGCAACATACTAGCGTCATGTGCTTGAGGTGTACTTGTACATCAAGACACTTCATGCTAGGAAAAAAAAAAGGAGACAGGCTCCAGGTCTCTGAGCATCTATGGCCTCCAAAGCTTCCTACATAAAAGAAAGAGCAGTAGCAGCACATGAGTCAGGGTACAAGCAGAGCAGCACCACTCTTAACTATTGTAAATTCTAAAATACCCTTAGAACAGTATCCATCATTCTCTATCTCCGGTTAACCAGCGCTTCAGTGGCTCTTATGTTCGAACTTGAAGATTTTGAATTAAACGTCAAAACGGTATTACAAAAGACAGGAAGATGGCCCTCATGAGGACATTTTTTTTCATGGGACATAGCTGCCTCAAATTAAAACTCAGTGATGTGAAACAAAATGGCCCATTTGCAGAAGATACCCACTGAGGTTTGACAATTTGGCTCATCGTCATATGTAATCAGAACGATCTCTGATAGAGCCTTATCGTGAAAAACCCAGAGCAAGATGGCTTCCTCATTACTTTCTTTATCAATCTTGAATCGTGAACGCTGAAAAACAGTTATTACAGAGTTTATAACCACATTTTCCAGCCAGCTTTCAGAGGTGGTGACAAATAAATACACTTCATCAACCTCAGACTTTCTTTGCAATCAGAAACAAATTAGAAAGCAGATTTTTACATGCTCAGGTGAATAAGTGGAAGCAATTATAGTGGGAAATTAGGTCTCAGCCCTTCCGATTGTCAACCTAAAGCAGTTAAAATGTGTTTACATGTCTATTGTCAGCTCAGGCCACATCCAATAAAATGTACTCCTCACTCACTATGGGTCCTTGTGGTCCTATTGGTCCCATCTCTCCTCGTTCTCCCTGAAAAGACAAAAATATATTTAACACTTACAACTGCGTGTATATGCACGCACACACATCTACTGACTGCATGACTCTTGGCTGATTCTTTCCGCTTATTGTATCAATAATGGAGGGAATATTTCAGCCTTATGAAGAAAGAGCAGACCTGTGTGTGAGATGAACTCACCTTGTCCCCTTGCTCCCCTTTAAATCCCTTCTTTCCCTGCAGGTAAAAAATAAATCACTTGCTTTGAATCCTTTCATCGCCGATTCTTAAACAATACTCATCCATAGTTAAACAGGTTTGGTTCATCTCATTACACTGACGTGGAATTAATTCCACATGCATTTCAGGGTAAAATATTCAGGAAGTTATTGTTAGCTCTTGAACAGGAGAGGATGATGAGGTGCACACCCGAGGTCCGATGATTCCTTGGATGCCCTGCTCTCCAGGATCACCCTGAAAGGATGGAGTACAGAGCAGTAATTGTGAACAGGATATTTCCCCCAAACATCCTGCATTCAGCTTAAAAAGACTCCTTTATGATATCTGTGTTTTTTTTTTTTAAATTGTTACCTTTGGGCCAACTGGTCCGGTAAAGCCAATATTTCCCTGCAAGACAAAATTTCAAACTGACGTGAAAATTGGATTTCATTATATTGAAACCAGGAAAATCTTGTTCTACATTCATTATCCACCCCATAAAATGGACTAGCCCGGCTCTGCCCTCCTGCTCAGCTCAGATTTGTTAAGAATCTGTCTGGTAAAGAGGGTTGTCGGCTGGCGCCCGGTGGCTCAGTCGGTAGAGGAGGCGCCCCATATACAGAGGCTATGTCCTCGCTGCAGCGGACCCGGGTTCGATTCCACCTGTGGCCCTTTGCTGCATGTCATTCCCCCTCTCTCTGCCCTGTTATCTGTCCACTCTTCAGCTGTTCTGTCCTAATAGAGGCACAAAAAGCCCAAAAACATATCTTTAAAAAAAAAAAAAAAGAAGAAGTCAAACACTTGTTTGCAGCAGGCGGAGGCCTTCGGCTTTGGTTTACCAGGCTCTAAAAACCCTTTTTTATTAAAAAATTACGCAATATTAAATACAAGGAAGGTTCCGACCAGATGGACAGCACCTCAGAGACACGGAACGTACTGCGTTTTTGTGATTACCACACTTTAGGAAGAATAGGAGCCTGTAGTTAGAGTCTTTCCACTGATCTGTGTGATGTGGACATGAGACTTACCTTGTCTCAAGGTCGTCCAACACGTAAAAAAAAAACAGCGGAAAAAAAGCCCTAAAACTGATGAAAACAGCCAATGTCATAACACAATATCACAATATCTATGTGATTGTTTTACAACTTGTGGAAAACTAACTTTAGCCGCCACTCGTCTTGTCTTCACCCTGCAGGCTGCTGATATTTGAGCCGCTGTCTCTGGGGAGTGAGAAGGCGGGCCTTCCGTTGTTAGCACTGATGGTGCTGTTAGCGTTTAGCTGCAGCCTGTAGCTGCATCTACTCGGTGATAATGTGATTTTGTTTCAAACAAAAAAAAAGTTCAATTGTCTCTTTCCGTGATGCGTGATGGGTCAGAATCTCATTCACAACACAATATCACAGCATTTATGTGATTATTGAACAGACTGTGATGTGAGCCCTCCTACTCGTCTGTCTGTTTCACCAAATAGCCGGGCCCACAGCATACATCATACAGTCAATGTCAATGCCAACTGGTTCAAGGTTGCTCCAACAGTTTTACACTTAACCCGATAACACGCCTTCTAGAATCCCCAGCGGAGTGTCGCCAGACCTTTTTCACAAAGTGAATTTATTCGCAAAGTGAATTACGGGGCTGGTTTATCAGGCTACAGGTGGATATCTATGTTGACAGAAGCAACTATGTGATGCTGTAGACAGAAAACAGACAAATATTTAAATTTAAACTATGACTGAACTTTGTTTTCTTCTCTAAATAAAATAATAAACTCCGTATTCACAGTTTATCCTTTTGAAGTTGACTGTGATGTACCTTCTCTCCCAGCTCTCCACGTGGACCCTGAACACCTTGAATGCCGATTCCTTCTTCGCCCTGCATAAAATGAATATTAATCAGTCTTAGAGTCGTGTATTTTTAGTCAACTGGTCAAGTGCAAAAGTTGATATTTTTTGATGAACAACATTTTTACCTTCTGTCCTTTCTGACCTGGAAAACCCGGCACTCCGTCGATGCCAATGGGACCCGGCAAGCCTGCGACGCCCTACAGCAGTTTGCATGTGTATGAGTGAGTGCGTTTGTCAGAGTTTGTGTGTGAGAGACAGCAAGAGAGAAACAAAGAAAAGAGAAAAAACACTCCAAATTATGCAAATAATTTTTTTCACAAGGCAACTCTGAATAATCTTTCATTTGTATTGTGCGACGTCTTTTGCCATTTTTAATAATTTTATCAACATGTGCTTACGTCTTTTCCCGGCTCTCCTTTGTCTCCTTTCACACCCGGTTTCCCACGTAAACCCTTTCAAAAATAATGAAAGAATTATCAGATACAAATTTGGAGGCATTAAAAATGGAATTATGCAAGTAGACAAAATTATTATGCATGACATTTGTGCTATGATTTGATTTAAATTTTCCAGTGCAACCTTAGACGAGTACTACAGACCATTAAAGGGATGCAAAGTTGTGCTGGTACTTACTTTTTCTCCTGTCTCTCCAGGGTCTCCCTACAAATTACAAAAAAGGTAAAATCAACAGCATGGAGACTGAGTCTGTCACAACCCTTAAATAGCTGCATTTCATATTCGTGTGAAGTCTCTTCTGGTTTTAAAGCTGTTTTGGGCAAAGAAGGTATCAGACACTTTTGCACCATTTAATCAGAACCTTTACCGTCTGAATGGACTTGCATCTAAATTCATAGAGAAGCCAATAAGAATACTCTCCCTTTAGCTAAAGAATCTTGTCACAGGTTAAATTTTCTCACGCCCAACGACACCAAAAAAATGACCTTTAATCAGCACATTTCAGAAACAGTCAGACATCATTGTGTTGGGACAGTTTTCACCGATCCATTTTACCTTGACAGATTTTCCTGGAGTTCCTGTTAGTCCTGGTTGGCCAGGTAAGCCCGGAGCTCCGTTGACCCCTGGTACACCAGGGGGTCCCTGGGGACCCTGTGACATGCATTGAATAATATTTGAGTCATCCTTAAGTTCGCTGTTGAGGAACTGTAAGAGTTTCTTTAAGGACTCACTGAAGATCCTGGCTCTCCTTTTCGTCCAGGAACAAAATTGGCATCAGCACCAGCTATAACATATCCAGGCTCTCCCTACGTGGACGCACACAACAAAAAACCCTTTAAAGCAAAAAAATCTACAGTACAACAATAACATGAACTAAAATCGTAGCACAAAACAAGTGATCTTAAATTGACATTTCACTGCAAAACAATTTTTTTGTATATCAGTTACTCACCCTTAGATGTCTTGAATGGAAGAATATTTTTTTCCTTCCAGGTTCCTCCACAGCAAACAGATTTTTTCCAAACATGCAAGTCACTCACTTTAGCAACTTTTGCTGGTAGTCTATGGAAATACAGTTTCAAGACATCAAAACCATCCAAAAATCTCAACATCTTGTGTGGTATAATCCAAGTCCTCTTTACTATGTCTTAGTCTCAATACTTCCAATACACTTTTATTTTGGCTAAAACTGCTCAAAGAAAACTTCTAGAATTTCTAATACACACACTTGGCCGGGCATGCGGTGGCCTTGTACTCGATATGTTGGATTTAGTAGCTTTTTAGCCAAAATAACTGTTTTTGGAAGTATTGAGACCACGACACGATGAAGAAGACTTGAACTGTACCACATGAGGGTGTTGAAAGTTTTTGGATGGATGTTTTTAAACAGTTTTGATGTTTTCAAACTGTATCTCCACAGACTGCCAGCAAAAGCAGCTGAAGTGAGCAGCTCGCATTTTTTGAAAAAAAATCTGTTTACTGTGGAATAACGCAGGAAGGAAGCTCATATTTTTCAATTCTAGTCATCTCAGGGTGAGTAATTGAAACAGAAAAAATAGTTTTGCAGTGAAATATCGCTTTAATTAAATGAATATGGTATCTTACTCTCTCCCCTCTCTGTCCCTTTGGACCAGTGAGACCAGGTGGACCCTGCAAAGCAAAGAAACATGAGGAGAGATTATGAGACAAACACACGAAAACACACTGAACGTGTCAGTATTCTGATAGATGTTCAGGACATCACAAACTTTAACGTTGCCTAGAGGTTTAAGGCACTGACTGGTTATTGCAACCTTGCTTGAGGCTTTAAGAGCTTTATCACAGCATAAGACATCCTGCATCCTTGGACCTTAGACATCCTTAGACGTCAACGATGTCCTCGACATTTCCTGTCCCCTCTGTCGAATGTCTAGTGAAAGCAAAAAGCTCAGAACATCTTTTAAAGAAGTTCAGTGGTGAATGTAATGCTAACTTCATGTCTAATATTAAAATACAAAATAAAAGTTACCCAATATAGATGAATATTACTTAAGTATTGCATGTATGGTTTATTTTAGCTGTATTTTCTTTGCCTTGTGGGAAGGGAACAGGCGATATGTTACATTTCTAAGATCTAAGTTTTTGCTAGCTGACACAACGGAACAGTCAGAGACTTCTCTGTAACTTTATTTGTCATTTTCATCTTACCATATCACCTGGAACGCCCGGAGAGCCCTGAAAAAAACAAAACAAAACCAACAAATATCATTTTCAGGTCATGTCTACAGTCAGACCTTTGAAACAAACTCTAACAAAGTCAACGTGAGGTTTTATTTTCTCTGAACTTAGTTACCCGTTGGCCGGCAGAACCTGGGGGTCCAGTTCTGCCTGGTCGTCCCGGCAACCCAGGTACGCCATCTGTTCCAGGAGAACCCTGTCAGATTAAAACATTAAAGTCTGTGCTGGAAAACGAAATCACAGACATACGCAGCGAAGCCACACTCAGCAGAAGGTTTATAGGATTGGATACAGTACAAATGAAGCAATTACAACAATAATTTGATACAGCAGACCTGTGAGGACCGAGCAGTTGTGTAATTTACTGTAACTGATTCGAGGAATAGGTCACCTTTATTTGAACCCATCTGTTTTTCAAGCTGATGATCACAAACAGCATAGATGGTAGAAACATCTGTTCACCTGTGACTCTGTCAATATCTAACTGAAGGTAAAAAATGTCATAATAACGATGCTGCAGCTCGCCCTTCATACACAATCCTGAGTTACTTCTAGCAAAACAGACAACAGTTGAGAGAGATAAAATTGATTATATACGATCATTGGCGGTGACAATGATGACACAGGTGGTAGTGTGAAATAAATATGTTGATTCTCACCTTTTCTCCCCCTTCTCCTTTGGAAGAGGTGAAAGGATCAAATTGTCCAGGGCTTTGCCTAAACCTCTACAGAAACAAAAAAGGAGTCTGGTTATTCTAAAAGTTTAATTAAACATATGGATAATAAAGTTGAAATAATTAGCACTGAGGGTACATTAGAGCTGTGCAGAGAGAGGACAGATGCAAATTAAAGTATCAAAAGTATTATTATCACTCAACAGGGACAAAACATACCAGACCTCCAAGACCAAAACCATCACCCTGAAAGAATGAGAGTCACAGTACGGAAAATAAATAACACTGCTGTGAATACAATTCTGATGTCATTAATTTTTTTTGTAACACAATTCAGTTACTTACCTTTTCTCCTTTCTGGCCCTGCATAAACAGACAATTACCGTGATAAATTAATAAAGAGAATTCATTAATGAAAGCTTTGTTTATGTGAAAAGTGTCAACACATATGAATGCTATTCAAACGAGGATGCAAATAAAGAAAGGGCAAACTGTGCTGCTGTTAAATATCTGTAATTGACCAAAGGGCAATTATAAGGTTCACGTGTATGTATATGACAACATATTTATAAAGGATAATGATAGTGATGATTAAAGCAATGACAACAAAATGGCTGTGAGACGGAGGATTTTCTATGCACCTTGGCACAGCCGGAGGGGCAGGGACCCTGAGGCTTCAGCAGCTCCTCAGGGTCTTCAGTCGGGGTGTCCAACTGAGCAAACTGAAAATGGAAATGAGGAAACAGGCATCAATTATGGGCTGGTTAAAAGATATTCTAATACACTGACATGATATAGAAAGTAAAATAGAATAGGGAAGAGTTGGCAGGGGGCTCCCTCCTGTGATTCTTCTGGGCCACGGGACCTTAATTTGGAAAAAATATAAATGACTGTAAATGGAGAGGGACAAATTATTTTTTGACCTTGTTTGACTTGTGCCTTGAATTACACACGATGGCTGGCAATTTAAAAGATATTTTTTCATTTAAAGAAAGTTGAATTTTGTTGAACAGTAAAGTAAAACAACATGTTTTGTGAAACCGGTCAGTGAACTGTATGTCTCATCTCGCACAATACACGTCACCAACACTTACATGGCCGTAGCACAGTTCCTTTGGTTCCTTCAAAACGAGGGAAAATGGATTAAAAGAGGTAAAAATCATAACAAGCACGGACACGTTGAGAGCTGCAGCTCAGCAAACAGAAAGTTAGCCGCTTCTGTCAGAGATCGTCGTTAAGACGTTATTTACGCCACGATCCCGTCTTGTCCCTCTAAATAGGTTTTTTCAAAGTCTTAAACTTATCTGTTAATTTGACAAACTTCATATTTGAGAGCGGAGGCACAATTTAAATGGGATCAAAAAATTATTTGTCCCTCTTCGTTGACTACAGTTCATATTTTTTTCAAAGTAAGGTCCACCGGAAGGGACGTGAATTAGCCACTCTATTAAAAAAGTGATTAAATTTATAATTCCGTTTTATAGGGTTATGCTTCTGGCTTCTGGGTGCTTTTACTTTCCATGTACAAATTTAGTAAAGCTACCTGGTTACAATTAAATCACTTGAAACATGCTTGTGTCATCTGTAAAGGCACCTGCCGCGTGTATGTTCAATTCGGCTTGAACTTAAACGAATTTGTGTCATCACTGTGTGTGTGTGTGTGTGTGTGTGTTTTTAATAACCAGGTTGGCACTTTATATAGACGGTTCTGTCATTAGTGTGTGAATGGATAAGTATACGGTAGTCTTTCTATTACAAAGTGCTTTGTGTGGTTTAAAGACTAGAAAGGCCCGTAGTAAATGTGATCAATCCAAGTAATAAAGAAGGACAATAATGAAACAACAGTTTTCTTTGTGTCCTTTCTTGCCTCTTCATGCAATTTGAACTCGGAGGAAAGTTCCTCACTGCAGAGGCTATTGATGAATTCTCTCTCTATGGAAGGAAAGTCATCGAAGGATGGAGAGAAGAAGATATTTTTGTAGCTGGTGGGTGCTGCTATTTTATTCAGCTCCTCAATATCTGCATTAGAAACTCCAACTGCCAGCACACTGACACCTAAAGGGAAACATAGAAAACACGACAATCCCGGTGGAACAATCAGGCATTTCAAATCTTTATTATTACACTCATTCTCGAAAGAAAATATGAGATTTCTATACCATATTCTCATGGCTGGTTTTGACACAATAAAGAGTTGTCATTAGCGACACCATTTTGGAGGCTTTACTCACCTATAGCACGTGCAATTTTTGAGGGGAGCACCACATTGTCCTGAGCTCTGCCATCTGTAATGAGAACCAGGATGTGGGCCACATCCTGACGCATCCCCAAAGACTCCTGGAACAGTTCCTCCAGAACATAGCTGATGCCTTTTCCTGAGGGGACACAAAAGTACTGAGACAAAATCCAAATTAACTAGAACTACCGCCTGGCAGTTATATGCCTCCACGATGCATACAGTTACCAAACAGTGAAAGAACAGTGGTGGGTCAAGATACTGAGTTCACAAGCAAGAGATAAACATGAGGCTGCAGTGACCTTGGCCTCTGACATTCAAAAATCTTATCAGTTCACCCTTGAGTCAGAGTGGACATTTGTGCAAACTTTCAAGAAAATTCCTCAAAGCATTCTTGAAACATCTCCTTTACAAAAATGGCACAGACAGACAGACACCTTGAAAATATAACGGTTCAGCCCTTACATCGCTGGCACGGAGGCATAAAGATTTAGGAGTTTAACTTGGACAAATACTGATAGACTTGTCTGTAAAGCACTGTATGAGTCTGTAAAGCACTGTATGAGTCTGAACAACACTGGTGAATTCACAAGTGATGCGCACCA
>JAQLOL010000015.1:12864436-12875167 GCA_029783665.1 Naso thynnoides | reverse complement strand
TTCTGATGATTTACTTTCACGATTAAAGAGGCTGCTTTCAGTGACGTTCATGCACACAGTAATATCACTGCAGCAAAGGTCAGAACCGGAAACTACCTGTAGTTATGAACTCCACAGGACAGAGGAACTTTTCAAGGTAAAACAGAATTAAACTTTTAGCTTCAGAAATACTTCTGTGAATTTTTGGATGTCCGGAAGAACATTCAGTCCTGACCATGTCATGAATGTTACACACTTCCATCTTTCCTACTTAGTCAGACTTCTGTGCTTATTTTGGTGTGCAAGGGTATCTTATTACTTTCAAATTAAAGTAACTACTTATATCTAATATATATCATTTTGGGAGTAACTTGTCTGACACTAATGTGCCTTTTAACACAATGCAGAAACTAAAACATCCATCCTCTGACACAAGACAATAATTCTCTGCCGAGGGGATAGCTGTAGTATTATTTAAAAAACACAAACACAAGCACAAATACCAAAGCATGGACACTGCTGATGAAGTGGGCCAGTAGCACCTGTTCAAGTTTATTTTTTCTAATATTTTATGGGGACGTCAAATCTTGGCTCTGTTACGGTCCAGCTCAGAACACGGAACTATTGTCATCACGCACAAGCACAAACTCTCACCTGTCTCGGTGGCTGGGGGACGAGGTGTCCCTTGGAGCTGAGGGGTGTGACCAGCAGACGATACCCGGTGACATCACGTGTGGCCTGGGTCCACGTCAGTCTGAGGGAACTGTGGGCCAGCTCGCTAACCTGCAGGTCTCTGGGGCCAACCACACGCTCTTCAGCTGTGATTGATACAGAAAGGAATACTGATGACTCAAGTTGGTCCTGATGGATAAACTGTCTGCAAGATAAATCCGTCTTTGTGAGAAAGCTGGAGGGTAGAGTGTGTGAACTTTTTTCACTTTTGACGCTCCAGTTTGAAATTCGGCTCTTTAAAGAACAGAAAAGTTTTTATGATGAGCTTTGATGTCACACTGTGTGTGCGCTCACTCACCAGGCTGGGAGATTTTCACAGGACGTGGCGGCTCAGTGGCAGTAAAACACACTCTGCGGGACAGTTTGGGAAGGATGGTTTCAAGGAGAGAGTAGTCAGAGCCGAGCAACAGGTGCTCCTCATGTGGCTCAGACACAATCCTCCTCAGCTCTGACTCATCGGCTCCCCGAACACCTGGATACAGGGGAGTGTGTTCAACAAAACAGGTACACACAGTGCACTTATTCAACAGATACTGGCCAGGTAGATAAAATACCAATAAAATAACAAATTACCTGCTGTATAGGTATGAGGAGACTTGATTTACTTGATTAATGCACAATAAATAGAAGTGGATACGAAGTACAGAGCAATAATTAACTGCTGTCGCTCCTTTTTTGCTTTGCATTTTTTGTAAGTCCTGTCCTACACCACTAGAGGGAGGTGTGGCATTGTAACTACGCCATTTAAAATCACAAAAAGGTGCATATACTCATACTCATGCATACATGTAGACACACAAAGAGTTAATCCCAGGCAGCAGGCAGGAGCAAATGCAAATGAAGCTGGCAACAGGCAGATACAGCAGACAACGTGATTGAGACTAGAAGCTGATATTTTTGGGGGGATTCCTGTGAGTCATGTGATCCTGTGGGATTTCCACAGGATGGGAGTCAATTTCAGGATTCATCACGTGATTAGGGGGAAAAAAAAAGAAAAAAAAAGTCAATGGGCGTGGGCGGGACTGGGAATAATAATAACACTGGATCAGTTTTATAGATAAACTATAAGGCCTTAACTCATGAAAAAACACATACAATACATGAATTAACACTGTTTTCTTTATTTTAAAGATAGCTGTAGCCATTCGGTTGTCTTTTTGTATTCACTTTGTTTCGGTGGTTGGCTGTAGGCCACCCGACCCCAGTGCATGACCCCCAGGATAGAGACCATGTGCAGTCGCGGTTGCTTTCAGCTACTAAAGCAAAGGAGTCGGAGAGGAAAAATAAATGAAAACGATTGCTGCATCACACTTATATAACTGCCAAGCAAGTCTGAAGACTTAAAAATATTTTTGAGAGTAAAGCGGAATGGAGTGAAAACTTTTTACGTCACATGTAAGACATGCAAAGTCGTCGTAAAGTACACTAGTGAGTCCAAGACGAGCGGTCTTTAGAGACACTCATGTAAAACATGCAGACACAAAGCTGAAAATCAACACTTTCACTGAACGTAAAGTCCCAGTCAAGTCTGGACTAACACACAAAATTGCTAGTGGTGTGACCACGGGAGCGGGATGGGACAGGAGTGAAGATCCACTCCTGTGTCACCGTCGATCTACCTGGCTCAAAACAACTTCTGTAAACTGCACTTAAATACAAACCAAACCTGACGAGTTGGGGGTGGAGAAGCTCAGCTGAGGAGATCAAGATGGTTAAACAGGAAAGCAGCTGATTAGCTGGAGAAAATACTGGCACAGGGTAGGCCAAATGAGGCTGATGCAGGGCAGGGGTGGAGGGAAGGTTTAAGAAAAAACAGGTTGAGGAGGAATACAGGAGGGAAACACACACACACACAAAAAAAACAAAGAAAACGGAAAAACAGTAAAACAAGAGCTCATTAGATAGGACCGTGACACGGTGTTGATGCAATAAATGATTTTTTTTTAACACAAGCATCTTTTTGTTCAAAGAGTTAATTTAGAGGATTTTTAATCTGTGCTTGGACGAAAAGTAAACGTGCTCTGTTTTCTTTAAGTTGCTTGTATATTCAGAGCGTACATTTGTACATAGTATGTGTTATCCAAGCTACACAGGCTCTACAAGCACATTGCTCTTGCACTTCTTTTCTTTCTTTTGCGCGGAAGATGCATGTGAAGCTTCTCTGCGAGGGTGATGAACGACGGCAGCAGGCCTCAGTGTCAGAGGTGCGGATGGGGGACAGTGAATCGCCCGTGAAAAATGGCTGCGATTAGCACACCAGCGGCTAATGAGCAGTAATTATTGCGCCGCTCCCAGCTGAGAGGGGTTGTGGGCTTGTGTGTTTATGTGAGTGTGCTGGAAGAAAAGGGTAAGATATGAGTAAGTAAACTTGTGTGCAAACAGCAGCGTGTATTCATGAGCAAGGGGGAAAGATGGAGGATGAAATGGCTTTGCAGAAAGTGCGTGTTTATGTCAATAGGATAGGAGCTGAATTAATCACTCACTTATTCCTACATACATATTGGGTAGATACTGTTTTGTTTGCTCATACATATACAGTTCAAACCAGCAGGAGTGCACCCCGACACTCTGAGGCAAGACTCTCACACACGCTCACAAATACCCACACTGAATCCAATGAATTCAAATGTACAGGACATGAATTTCTAACTGCAAACACTGCAGATAAGCCGCCAGGCTTTGGATAAAATCTGAGGGGAAGCTGCAGTGTGGATGCTGAAGGAATTCACAATACCAAGTTCCACACTCACCTACTGCAAAGAGAGAGATCCCACCGTCAGCCACCGCTCTGGCTGCAGCATCAACCTGGTCGTCTGAACGGCCGTTTGTAATCATGACAGAAATCTGAAAGAAAGAAAACAACCACACAAGCATGTTATAACAAAAAACATCTCATTTTACACCTTTACATTTTTCTTGAATTCAAAACACACTAATTAAAGCTGAGGAAGGCAGTTTATTTTTGGCGTAATCGGGCAAAATTCCCTTGAAAATCTTTCAGCATTTTGTAATTCAGGTGGTTTGAAGGGATACTAGACTTCTGCATCTCTTCTTGGCTCTGTACTCAGACTGTGGCGGGCACTTTTTGGCCAATCTAGGGTAATTTTAGAAAGCATGTGTTCCTATTGGCTGCTCTTTGCTGTGCTTCTTAGCGACAGACGATGTTGCCACGAGATGATTGGCTGTTGACACAAGTGACGTGTCTTACATTCTAAAACTGGCCTCTGCCAGCTTCTCAACGGCGACGCAGTCAGCCGGCTTGAGTCGAGCTGAGACGCAGCAGTTTACGGCGCTACAACTTTCCCTGCAACTGTTTGGTCTCGTCATGAATCTTTTGTACAAACTGGCCTTTAAAGAGAGAGCGACAACAAACAAAACAAAATGTGAGCCAAAGCAAAAACAGGGAGGCGCGTGTGCAGTGGAGTTGCTTCCTTAGGAGTCTCAAGCCACATTTGTTCATTCATTATCCATAACCACTTATCCTTGTTGTACAAGGTTGTACAAGGTTGCAGGGGGGCTGGAGTCAACACCAGCTGACACTGGGCAAAAGCGGGGTACACAATGAACAAGTCGCTCATCACAGGGCTGACATATCAAAACAAACAACTCACGCTCACATCCACGCCTACAGGCAATTTAGTCACCAATTACCCGCATGTCTTTGGACTGTGGGAGGCAGTCGGAGTACCTGGGGGGAACCCACGCAGACACGGAGAGAACATGCAGACTCCACACAGAAAGGTCGTGCCCCAGCTGGGTGTCGAAGCCAGAATCCCCTTGCTGAGTCAACAGTGCTAACCACTAATCCACCGTGCATGCTACAGCTAACTTGATATCCAGACTTGGCCAACACCAGCTTTAAGGTTAGTAACTAATGACTGGTACACTTCTATCACATTAAGCCTTTAAAGCAACATTATGTTCCTGTTTAACTGTAAAGTTACGGCCTCAAAGTCATTTTTATGATATTTTAACTTGTAATAGCTTGTCGTTGTCTCAGTCACTCTTTAATTTTTCCGTCATTTAGCCAGAAAGGTCCCCTTGACATACAGTATCTCCTCTGCCAGGGAGTTCTGGTGCTGCACCCTCTGCACAAGATCTCCACTAACTAACTTAGGTGAGCAGATGAGAAACCCTGCGTAAACTTTACAGCACTCAGTCTCACACACCATCAACTATCACTCATTTTGGTCAAACTAGGTCATATTTTTATGGAGAATATGCTTTCTTGTTTTATCACTAATGGTTTTCAGCTGCTATACCTCAACTTTCAGTGAGTATTTAAAGCAACCTGTGACAGCTGAGAAACCTCAGATTTATATTTACATTTGTGTTACACTGGAAACTATGTGAGCACCAAATCATATAAAATGGCCACATGAGATTGCTTTGGGCACATGTTTGTTAACACAAGAACCTTGTATATTGAATATGTTATTTTGCATTAATGGAGGTTTATCCATGCTCCAAAGAAACATCCTTTCATTTGGTATTATGCATAAAAAACACCCCATGGACTTTTGACATGATTTAACTCATAATTAAATACATAAATAAATCAAACAAAGCTGAATTCAAGGATGCTGGCGTGCAACTGAGATTGCTAATTTGCCAATTAGGAAAATTTACTCAGTTCATTCAAAGTTCATCCCTCAGTCAATGAAGAACGGGGCTGGAGAGCATCAATAAGAGAATGTAGCAGCTTTTCTGCATGTGCTCCAGCTGTACATTTTAATAAATCAGCTTAATCCTCAATTCTCTGCCTTCCCACGTCAAGTGTGCTGCTGCAAGATGATTCACACACACTCAGAGATAGAGAAATGATTGGAATTCTAACCAGCTGTGTTATAAGGAGACCAGACAAAAGGGTTCGACTGTCAGCGAACTGTAGCTGCTAGAAATGGAAAGATGTTGGAAGGTCATTTGGATGTTCGACAAGACACTTTGGAAAGTCTAGTTGCTGAGTTTTGGTTTTAGCTGCTGGTCATTCTTCGATCAGCCATGTTTGAATGACCGTCAGCTGAAGTTCTTGCACCTTGCCTGGCCTGAGTCGTCCCTTCATGCAATTCAGTCAATTTAGGATGTTAAATCGATGGCAAAGGCAAAAATTTATAGTCTCACCTTTTATTTTTCTTCCTCTACAAACAAAAGAGGAACCAATGCAAAGCAACATCCTTGCTTTGATGTAACTCTCTATCAGACATTCTCTCAGTTTGTATTCCAAGCATAAAGCGAGAGCGTTTCATCAGATTCACAGCGGAGAGAAAATAGTACACCATTTTGTTTTGTTGTTTATACAATGTTCTTTGGAGAGCAGATACAGACTCCAGACCAGTCATTTCCTCTCACACAGGGCCAGAGCTTACAACACATGCATATCAGTGGCCTGCTGGAAGCAGCTGTCTTTACATTATTGGCTGTAATCTTACTTCAGTAGTGTCTTATTTCCACTGCGTCTGCACTTTGTCATCCATTTAACAAAATTTGAGCCTTTCACTGTTTAAAGGTAGGCTATTATGCTTTATCGCCGTTTCTGACCTCTAAATGTTCTCACAATGTCAGACACTCGAGTTCCACGATGCCAAAGCGTCACATAATGAGGCTCATGTATTTGGAAGTGAGCCCTGCAGGCTGTTTCAGTTGTTTCTGCACGCTGTGTTTTACATTGTTTTTTTTAACAGTGTTTTTCCAGTGATGTTAATACGTACGGGATTTTTTTATATGGGCACGCTGGCCTGTGCACACAGCGCTGTGCCTGCCCCCGCCCTTACTCTGCTGAGACACCCCTGCATTCTGCTCTCTGCTTTACGGATTACTGTCGGCACTTTGTTCAAGATGTCTCAAATAAAGCGTTCCTGTTTCTTGTGGATTTATTTACTTCCTCAAATGAGCACACGAGCTGGATTTATGGCTCAACTGCTGCTAAAGGACCGCACGTTGCTTTGTGGTGTCTAAGAGTGAGAAGCATGAGCTGTAAAGGAGTGAAAGGAGGGAGGAGTAACCAACACAGACCCTTTTGAGAGAATGCAGGAAATACAAGGAGGAGACAGGGCACGAGTCACAGTTTCCTGAGGATTTACAGACTTTAGTGTTCAGTCAGTTGTGTTTAGCTGCTCTACAGGAGTCCAAAATCAAAATCAAGAACCCAAAAATGAGTATTATATGTCTTCTTTAATGTCTTTAAAAAAAGTTCTAGGACCCTTGTTCTTATAGGGAGGACATATTTACTTTTACTCTGCTTTGCCGCATGTATGTGGGTGTCCTGGACATAAGCAACTTCACTGGGTTTGATGCATTGTACCTTTGGGGCATGGTCTCGACTGATGACAGGGCTGAACACTGTGTCAACCAAAAACTGGAGGGCATCACCAATCCTCCTGGATCCCCCCCCATAGGGGAGGTCTCTGATGGCTCTAAGCACCTCATCCAGTGAACTGTAGTCCGTCAGAGCAATCTGCATCCTGCAAGGAAAAGATTACAGGGAAAGCAAAACTGGGTCATGTAGAAATGATGGAAAAAAGCTAATACAAACAAAAGCATACGCAGATATACTGGCTGTTTTCACTGATTAAAGTTTCTGGGACTTTTAATTTGAAAATTTTCAGTATAATATCAACAAAGGAGGCAACAAATGTGGTTATTAACTGTTCAATCTATGTTACAATCCTCTGTGGTAAAGTTAAATGATTCTGGCTGGATTTACCTCGGGACATCCCCAAAGACGGTAACCCCAAAGCGGACCCCCTCAGTTCCCACCACACTGTCCCTGAAGGTGGAGACGATAGCTGAGATGAAGTTCTTGACGCTGGAGAAGCTGGACTGTCCCACGCTCCATGACTCATCCACCAGAAACACGACGTCTGCCTGCACCACCGTCCTGCATGCTGAGGAGAGAAGAACAGATGAATTAGTGCAGCTGCATGCGATGCAAAAACCTCTCATAATCAAATTAAGGTGCAAAAAAAATCCAAAAGAAATCTTACTCAAAGTTAAAAGCTAAGCTTTAAATGAAGACATACAGTGAACCTCATGTTTTATTCCTCCTCCCACCACTAGATGGCAGCCTTGTTCCATCATGTTGAGCCTGTTCCTCTCACTAACCTCTGTCATGCAGCCGGTGCACCCACAAATCCCCATGAATTTTTAATGAGACACAAGTGAGCCAAAGAGACTATCAATATTCTGAGCACTCCAGCAATAAAACTTTAGTACAGCGATGAGGAACGCTTAGAATAATAAGGTAAACACACCCAAAATCAGGGTCAGTCCCCTCACTCAAACAAACAATCGCATTTAACATGCGGATATGTTGCATTTGGCAGGATTCAGACGCGTTTTAATGCGGAGTTAAAAAGCCTGGCGCGCATAAAAAACACACACATGCACACACTTACATATACATACATTAGCTCTTGCATCTCTGGTTTAGATGCACATGACTGCACATATTCCCACAGAGATATACTGTACTGTAGTAACAAACACACACACAGAAATGTGCTGTGTGTGCAAATGCCCTCTGAGTCAATAGCCCAGCATTACATATGCAGTAAACCACAGTGACGACAGCATTGATTGGGCCAGTGAATAAGAGAAAGGCACCACTGATTGTTCCGTAAGTGATAACTCAGCTTCTCTGCCATCATCCATTTCATTACAGAGCTCTCTCGCTTCTATTATCTCGCCCTTCCTCCTTTGGCTGCAGTCCCAGGATTCACTGGGGGTGACATATGTCTCCAGCCCATGGCGACCTAACATTATGTTCTCTCCTCACACATCTATACATCTCTGGCCTCACGGCATAGAAACTAAATATCATTGTAAGTACCATTTTGGAGCCTTCTTCAGGCTATTATCTCTGCCTGCACGGAAGCTTTATTGTCATATATTTAGCAATAGTGGATTTAACATCGATGCATAAACACAGTTAAACCCAGTGGTGCAAACAGGACACAGCAATGTTCATCCTCCTCTCCATGCTGAAATGAGCTTCACGCAGGCAGCAAACCACCCCAGCATACACACGTGGATGTTTCATTTATTGGAAAACGTTTTCTACTCCAAAGACTTTTTGTAACACAGTGGAGGCTTTGAGCGAGAAAGCAACTTGAGGCTGGTCTCTGTCAGACAGACACAAACTAAGGTGGAAAACAAGATCAATTATCCACAAGTTTGTCTGTCTGGGCTGGCAGGTGAGAGCCACGTGCTGCAGATAAGGAGTCAACACATGCTGGGGGATTAGGGATGCTTTTCTTGAAGGTTATCTATGCTGATGTCTTTAAGGTTGTGCGGCAACAACCCTGTGCTGGACCAACATTGATTTACACATTAGATGTAGCTCAGTGGCTGCAGCTCACACGGCATAAATTAAAAAAAAAAAAGTTCTGCCACGAAAGAAACAGTCTGAGAAATAATGATGCATGACTGCAATCAGCTCCGAGAAGATCAAGAGAAAACATGTAAACCATTAGAGAGCACAAGTCTGAGCAACTCAAAGGGCCATTGGGTTCAATTTTTTTCCAGTCAAATGAATGCAAAAGCTCCTTTAAGAAGAAGAACAAACTGCAGTCATTTTCAGAGGAGCTTCAAAGTGCAGGACAGAAATATTAAATTATAGACACATCAAATATTGACAAAAATTCTTACAGTTGATGTGACAAAAGCACAATCCCCAATGACCTGTGTCTAGTGAAATGTTAAAAAAATTGTCCAAGCCTCTGTAGCTAATTTCCCGATCATGACAACTCTATGGGGAGTTGAACTTTTATTTAACTCATTCATTTCACTATATCGAGGCAAAAGTTATGTATAATTGAAAGAATGGCTGTTCTGGGTGACAGCAGTGACAGCAGCCTCCAGCTGACGGCTCGGAGTCACACACAGTGTTTTTCCACCACACTGGCTCTGGTGCTTAAACTAGTTGTGTTCAGGATTCCTGGAACCTTGGTGATATCTAGCGAAGCGTCCTGCCCTCCAAGTTTTGACCAGAATTAAGGGGATCGAGGATAAGTCATCACCAGAGGGCGTTGCACAGAACAGCGGGACCTGTAGACCTTGACACGTCCACGTCAGCTCCACAGGAAAACCTGTTATTATTCGATTCCGGCTCGGAACCAACTTTTGCAGAACCAATTAAATTTTGGTTGAACTGCTGGAGAGCAGCAGATTTGTGCGAGTGTGAGGCAGGTCTCCCCTGGAAGGCCCCAGAGCACTTCAGGGGAGGTGCAAGCTGTGAGGAAAAAATGAAAAAACAAACCTTTAAAAACTAATAGTACATCTAAGCTAGCCACCTTACATGATGGGAATAGATGGATTTGAAACACACACACACACACACACACACATACACACACAGTGAGAGGTGAGGAAGAACCTGGTGCAAGAAAATGGAGGAAGTACGCCAATGATCTCTCCGAAAAGGCTATTAAAGAGCTCATCCTCTTCATCTCCACCTGCCTGGTTGGGTGTGCATTTTCTACTTTGACCATAATCAAAAGAAAGCAGGCGTACTGCTCAGGGCTGCAGGTAAATCATGATTTAAGTTTGTCCCTTTGTGCAGTGCATCCTCACATCAGTTACCTTCACGCATTTGAGACACAAATTTATCGTTTCCACTGAAGTGGGCGTAAGCAAAAGATTGCCGACAACATATGGAAAGGAAAACTGTGTCCAAAAGTGTGTTAAACGATGTTTAATGAGATGTTAAAATGATAGGACACATTTTAAATACTTTTAAAAGACGTTAAGAACAGATGGACATGTTCCCTCTTTTAATCCATTTCCCGTTGTTCTGAAGGAACCAAAGAAGCTGTGCTAGAGTTACAGCCATGTTAGTGTCGGTGATGTTTTTGTATGAGACGAGAGATGTAGTTCACTCACCTGTTTCACAAAAAACGTTTTACTTTACTGTTTGATGACAAAAGTGGACTTTCTTGTCATGAAAAAATATCCTTTGAATTGCCAACCATCATATGTATAACTCATGGTACGAGCCAAACAGGATCAAAAAATAACTTGTCC
>JAQLOL010000015.1:12835970-12848365 GCA_029783665.1 Naso thynnoides | reverse complement strand
AAGAAACAGGACAACAAAAATACTGTCATAGATTTTTTTTTTTATTCTCTGATTTTAAAATTCATAGTCAAATTGAATAGTATCTGTGCTCTCAGGTTATTATTTTGTTAATGAATTGAATGAGCATAAACTGATATTGTGTTTTATGATCAGGCCTGACAGCTGACTGCGACATGGCTGAGGAGTCTAACTCAAACTCAAACTTAAACTGACTTTAGTGACAATTGAATTAAACTAGTTCATGTGTTTTTTTTTTTACCTTTGCTGTTTTAATGCTACGCTGCAGCAAAATACTTGATTTATTATAACGGTAGGCTACTTTTTATGTTATTTATTTTCACAAACACATGGGGGACTCAAATAGGTCCGTCAGAAGTTCAAGAAGCAGCAGCATAAATAGCCAACTGTGAAAGAAACGGGACTCTGGGGTTCAAACGTGCTTAAGCACGGTACGGATTCACTAATGTGAGAGTCCCTTTCATTGCCAAGTAACAATATAAAATGAAACCTTACATCTGCCCACATGAACAAGAATCCAAATTCAAATAAGGACAAAAAAGGATGTATTCAAGAAATTTCTCTTTTGCCCCTTAATGCAACAAAGCCGACAGAAAAGTTGTGAAAACAGAGCAGCTGAAGAACTAGAACAGGTAACTAGATAATTGTTTGATTAGTACCTGTAATGTGATTAATGCCTTACTTTACTGAGTAAAAGACAAATGTAATCCAATTACATTAGTCAGATTACCTCTAATTAGTTACACCCAACACTGCATAGAAGCATATCAATATGGACATCTGCACAAGGTTAAAAAATTGATTTTTCCTGGAAGTGCTTTTTAAACTTGAAACTTCAGGCCAAGCTTCGTCAACACGGACAATAAATGCTGGTAGGACGCATTCACTGTTTGTTGTGTCTTTCAATGGGATTCACTGACAATAATAAAAAAACAGAGGATCATCAGACTTAAGACGTGTTTTTGGTGTCATACTTAGAATATTCTGTTCCTTCATGAGCAAGAGTTTACCGTGCCAGGATATGAGCTCATATCAAAGGAGTGTATAAATATGAACACACTCCCTCCGTCAGGTGGTGAACTCAGTGGAATGTGTCTTCCTGTGTTGTACAATATTGGCCGTGGCTGTGGCACACACACACACACACACACACACACACACACACACACATACACACAAGCAGAGACAAGTCTGCGGTGTGTCTGCTGAGAGCAGGTCACTGGAGCTCTGCGGCAGCACTTGATGGAATGGAAAATGGCCGGGGGGGGGGGCAGACCGCCGCTACGAAAGCTGCTGCTTCATGTGCATTATACAAAAGTAAGTGTTCCCATAAAAATTCAGGTAACTAGTTTTTTGCATATAAACATGACAGCCGCCAGAGATGTGGAGAGGCAAATGTGGTTCAACAATGTAGAAAAAAAAGATGGCAGCATAATTTTCAGCATTACCTGTGACCTGCCGCGTGTTTTCATTAACTGCAGGTGGGGTTGCCATTTACTGACCTTCACAGTGTTTGGATTTAGTGGAAACAAGAACAAAATGAAGGTAAAAACATGCACACATGCCCTGTTATATCTGCCAATAACTCTAAAAACCCTGATTTGCCAAGAGTACAAATTCATTAGAGTGTGAGCATATGCTGGGGTGAAGGATTTCAAAGCAGGGACACCTGAGGGCTTCCACCATCGACACATAACCTTTGTCTGCGTAATCCACCTCTGCCTCTCCTCCCTCTGCTGTAACTGTCCTTTTGACTCCTCTCCCCCATCATGTGCTCTTTGAAATGTCCCGCTTTGATCTAATTTCATATGCATGCTGCAGTCGGCAGGGACAAGGACGGTAATTTGTTTCATAGTCAAGGAAACATGCAGTGGATCACTCAATTTGATGGGGAGTGGAGTGTGGGTGTACAAGGCGACAACTTTTGAGAAATGAGAGGCTGGGAAAAGATGCAGTAATAGCAAGAGATACAGTGACAGAGGAGGAGGAGAGGATGATGAGCAGAGCATAGAGAAGCTGGAGTGACACAGAAATGGAGTAGGCTTGAGGAAAATAGCTGGAAAGTAATGATTTCTGAGTGACAGCATGAAATTCAAAGATCCTGAACAGAGAAAAGAGAGAGCATGAAAGAGGGGAAAAGAGAGAGTGACCGGAAAAAAATGAGGGTTATTGCTAACACATGCTGTGCATGTGGCATGGTCCAGCATTTCTGGCTATCGCCGCAGAGTTCAGTACATATCACAGAAGAGGAAAGAGTGGGTGACAGAGAAATGAAGTGATGGAGACAACATGTAAAGGAGGAGCAGCCGACTGAGGAGAGAAACATCTGCAGAAAGAGAGAAACACATGCTGAAGGAGGAAAGGAAAAGGGAGAGACAGCGGGAGAGACAGAGGGGAGGGAGAAGGAGAAAGAGAAAGATGGGAGTGGGTGAGGAGATAAAAAGGTTTATGAAAACTGCTGTCATCACCCTTTGGAGAGCCAACGTCAAAGCAAAGGTCGAAAAATATGATCAAAGGTCAAAACCCTTAAAAATCAAAGGGAAGATCAAATAAGAGTAGCCCATAGATTCACTCACACACACACACACACAAAACACACACAAAACACACAGACTGTGAAATCGCACCTGACTAGAAACCAGCGCAGTCAAACTATCTCCTTTTCCTTCCCCTCCTCAGTCCAGCTGTAGCTCTGCTCCCCCGAGGCAGCCATTCCTCGGCTCCCAGGTGACGTCAGCCCACCCTGGAGGGGGCAGTATTGTTCCAGTAAGGGTATTAGTCGGGACATGTCCACCTCCACTTACTGACATCTCCCTCCACCTGACCCACAACCTGAGGGGACAAGCCAGATGTGGCATGACAGGGAGAAAGACAGACAAATACTGTATGTGTCTTTTTTTTCTTTCTTTCTCTTGACTTTTTGGACATTTTGCTGTGCTGGCCTGTCACCTGTCGCCTGTCTTAAATGTGCACGCTAGCTAACAACAACTAAGAGTTTGCAGTAGCCTATGAAAAAAATCCTGTTATGTAATTTTTGGACGTTGGAGCTTAGTTTGTGTTGTCATGTAGAAACAGTATCAAAAGTTTGTCTCCACATTACAGGTCTTTGAAAATCAATATTAAGAAATTTCTGCCCAAACAACCACTGGTGCCATAATATGAGCTTTTGAAAGATGGTATCAGTCAATATTTGAAAACCAACATTCTCTACATACAACACAAATTTAAAGTCATAAAAATACTTGTATGTATATTTTAACTACATAGATTAGGCTACACAGTATGTGTATGTATGCTTCACGAAACAAACAGCCGTTTCTGGGTTATATATCTGCGTTTAGCCTCGTGTTTCGGTGTCATTACAGGAGAGGACACCACTAAACATTCGGCGAGTTTTACGTCTTTTAAAATGAGCGTTTATTGTGTTTTTCGATGGACTGTCTTGGTGCACATGCTCCTCCATTGTTCTCTGCCAGTTTCAGGCAGCAGTGACTGCACCATTTGTCTTTATAATGCATATATGTTGTATATGATCTTAAATATCCTTTTTCTAAAGCTTAATGTGCAAAAAAACAACTTGCCCTTTAAGTCCTTGGCTCCTTCAAGGAGCATAGACCCTTAACGAATGTCCTCCATCTCAAGTTCCTCATCTGGGCTATATCTTGACGTGGTGGTGACTGTGTTGACCATGAGAGCTAAGCCGAAATGGGGTCTAAACTCTTGGCAGGTTCAACCAAACCAGAAAGGCCCCCGTCCTCCTGGGGTCAACTTTCCCATCTTGGAAACAAATATCAGTTCCAGAAGCACAGACGAATGAAAACCAAATCAAAGACCTGGCTGAGGAATGTGCCCCAGAAAGCCTCCCAGCCAAACCCACAAGGGTGCGGGAAAGCCGAAACGCCCTCTGACGCCGCAGAAACCCACCCCTGTCAGGACTTAAAACATCTGGACCACGTTCCTGGCTGGTAAGGAGGCTATCACTGCCAAAGAAACGGTGAGCTACAATCTCTACGTCCTGGGCCTGAGGGAAACAAGGTAGACACAGTTGGGGGAGGAAAAGATGGCCAGTGAGCAGTCTATCATCTGTAGAATGTAGAAACTCCTTGTAACTTCAGAAATAAAATACCCAATGTCTAGTTTTACATTTCCACCTGAAAGACGAGCACAAAGTCACCAACTATAACATATATATAAATTATTATTGAATGAGGACTATGCTCTGTAAAACATCCTGCTTCCTCTTTGTACATCTGTGTATTGATGAATGGTGAGTTCCTTAGTATGCAGTGCATATTGATTATTACAATTACACACTATTACGCTTCTATTATCCGCACTGACTGTCTTTAATTACACTAGAGAGTAAGAGGAGGAGTGAAGGAGGAAGGAGAGACAGAGACAGTGAGGGTGAGAAAGACACTATACAGATAGACGAAGCGAGACACTGCACCAAACTAATTAAAACAGAAAGTTTTTGTTTCAGCGAGTTGACAAGGAATGAATCTGGCAGGGAATTAATCTGTCCACAGGGAATGCAGTTAGGAGCTACACAAACACACACGCACACACATACAGGGAGGTGCAATGCAGAGTGCCGTTGCCATAGTTACTGAGTGTGGCGCCACATCATGCGGCAGAGTTTATACAGAGGTGTGTGTGTGTGTGTGTCTTATTTAAGCTTTCATTATATCACAACCCTGACCTATACCAACATCCTCTACAATTCAGTGAGAGAACGGCGGCAGAGGTAAAAGCAGAGCGCCCCCTTTGAAATATCCAAGACATTTGTAACAGTTTCTAATTCAGATCTCTCACGTTTGAGATGAAGAATCATTTATGCTAATGGTGAGCGATGACATACTGAGGGGAAACATTTGCTAAAAAAAGAAACAGAAGCACTCAAGTTAAGGCCTACAGGAAGTGTTGCAGTACTCGTGTTAGTCATCCATAGTTATCTACACCAGTGATTCCCTAAGTGGGGATCGGGACCCCCCACGGACTCACGACACACAGATGGGGGCCTTCCAAGAGACAAATAAATTTTAAAGACAGTTTAAAATTGCATATTTAACTCAATATTATGTTCTTACTTAAATTATTTTAAAATAATATTATGGCTGTTAGGCTGTGGTACTTTTGTGTTTGCATAGGTCTGATACAGTGTATGTGCACGGTTGTGCACAACGTTAAGTTCCACCTCAAGGACTGATGGGAGTCCCCGGTCTGTGGCATCATTATTTTGGGGTTTGCGGGCTGAAAAGTTTGGGAACCCCTGATCAAAGCACTGAACCCTGTCTGTGTAGACTTAGCAGCTAATGTGCATATGTGATTAAAAGCATTTATGATTGTGTTTGTAATGTGAGAGCTGAGATGGAAGTATTAAATTCCCTTACTTTAGCAAAAGGAGCTTTACCAAACCATAAAAATGCAAATCTTACTTAAAAGTCC
Source organism: Naso thynnoides (assembly GCA_029783665.1). Taxonomy (NCBI): domain Eukaryota; kingdom Metazoa; phylum Chordata; class Actinopteri; order Acanthuriformes; family Acanthuridae; genus Naso; species Naso thynnoides. The sequence goes on along the minus strand of JAQLOL010000015.1, from coordinate 12,842,899 downwards.
AGTTTGTAAGATTTAGTGGCATCTAGTGAAGTTGAAGATTGCACCAAAATGAATATCCTTCACTATCTTTCTTCTAAGTACTTATTCAGATATTTAAGAAACTTAATAATGTGGTTATGATTCCTTTTTGATTTTTTTCACGTTATTTTCATGCTCATGAGTTTTAAATATTTATAGTTTTCCATATAACTTCCATGTCTTTCTTTAAATTACAGTGAAAATGATATTTTAACTGGATCAGACTGTTACCTTAACTCATCTGAATTTTACAATAATCCAATGATGAGATTCTTTGGCTTTTTTTTTCATGAGCCACTGCAATTTCACCCTCTGCTGCTCCCTGACTTGTAGCTTTTTGAATATGTTACTTTTAATCATATTTGGCCTTTTCTAATAACAACATTTTAAAGTATTTTAGATAATGGTCGTCATGCAGAGGATTGTTTTAAGCCCACAATAACCTTCCCCTGTCAAGCCTGTTGGAAAACCTACAGTTTCCACAGAACCTACAAAAAAACGCAAAAGATTTCTTCAGAGCCAGTGTTTGGTTTGTCCATTATGAGCTACAGTAGAAACATGGTGGCACAACATGGTGGACTCTGCTGAAGAGGACCTGCTTCCACTGAACATACAGCAGATGTCCCATAAACCGAACACTGAGTTCAGCGCAGACCCAAAAATGTGAAACCCTTTTTGTTCCCATTGTCCTGAACAATCTTTGTTTATGGCTTCGCACAAAAAAGAACTGCTGAGGCAAGCCTACAAATACAACTCACTCTCAATTTCATGTATTTTCTGTTATGCAATCCCCTGTAACCAACTTCCTTCACACAGAGAAAACTGTTATTTTAAAAGAACACACAAAATGTGCTGTTATTAGAAACAGGGATCATCAAAGATTGAGAGCGTAATTTCATCTCTGTAGGCAGGATGTTAGCACTTTAAACGAGCAGGCGTGTCCCCTCTGCTGCCTCACACACAGGTGCAGTTAGTCCCAGTGTCAGTAGCTGTAACATGTCATTGTGCTTTCATTGACTATTTTCCAGGTCCATTCTGCGTCTCGTAACCCTCCCTCTCTCCTCCCGCCTTTTCACGAGACATTTTAAAAGGAAAATCAACGCTGGGAGAAACTAGCTGTAACTGCTGCCTCTGTGTCTCCTAACAAATCACTGTTGCTGTAAAGAGGGGGGTGTGATTGAAAGCTGAGTACAAGACTGTGGCAGCTCATGAGGCTCAGCGATGGTTGTGTCCACCTGGTGTGTAAAAAAAAAAAAAAGAGTGCAGGGTCTATATTTACCCAGAGTTAAAGTGAGTGCAGACCACCATCGACTATTCTGATTCAAACAACCCAGATCAGTTTTTTCACTTAAGAATGACAGCAGGTTGAGCTAGAGCTGTATTCTTTGTTGGCTCAGTGAAATGGAGTTTGAAAATAGCTCTGCCATCCAAGAGTATCATTAAATTAAACTGAGGCTGACTGCTGAATGTCTCTGGATGCAAAAGCCGTCTAAGACATTTTTTACAGCACATACCTGCATTTATTAAACCTTAAAAGCTTTAAAAATCACTCTCACCTGGAATATTTTGTTCCTTTTAAAATTTAAAATCTATAATTATGATATAATGTATGTTTTACACAGCTAATGTTAATGCCAGAATTTGTTTTGGGAATGCAATGCAAACATTTGGATGCATCAGTGAGTGCGATGATGTCTAATGTGGGTTTTGCACAGTTTAGAGTAGTAAAATACTGTACAGTACAGATAAGAGTAGTACCTTGCCGATCACGTTAAGACCAGTTTAGCAGCAAATGGTGTCATTTTTCAACCACTGTTACACAGTTTAATCAGGTTATACATCATAATGACTAAGTTAAGCCAAGAAAGTTGTGTAGTTTCACTTTAACCTGCGTGTGTTTGCACTGTGGGAGGAAGCCCGAGCACCTGGAGAGAACCCACAGACACGGGGAGAACATGAACATTTCACACAGAAAGGCCCAGCGGGTATCGAACCCAGGACATTCTTGCTAATAGGTGAAATGACGTGGACTGGAACCCAGGACCAGTGTTGCCACATGGAAAATACAGCAATATCGTACTGCGGCTTTAAAATTGTTGTATTTTACCAAAAATTACCGTACATATGAAAAGAAAAAAACAGAGAAAGGGCCAGAAAACTACACAAGGGCAAAGCTGTGCCCTGCGCACCACTGGGGGCTCTGTCCTTTGAATGAGACGGCGACTGTGTGCCTCACACAACGACGTCAGTTTCATCCTGTGACACGATCACTCCCTCTGTTGCTCCCCTTCAATACAAAGGCACCAGATCTACACACAGTGTCAGCGTTTTACTACAGGGAACTGAACTCACTCAGAGAAATGGCAAAATAATCGGACTTTTGGCCTTTTTCAGCATTAATGATTGTACATTGTACCGAGGGCAAAATTACAGTACAAACGCAATAATTATCGTATGTACATCTGGCAACACTGCCCAGGACCTTCTTACTGTGAGGCATCAGTGCTAACCACTACACCACCCTCCTGCCATGGCACAATAAAGAGCAATTTACAGTAGTGCTATGCTGTATAATTTAGTATAATATGGTATAGATAAGAATAGCACTGTGTGGAGGAGTGATATATCGTACAGTTTAGAATATTACAGTAGCTTTAAAATTACAGTATGGCTCAATTCATAAAGACTGCTGGACATTTTTCTCAAACATGGCCGTGGCCCTTTGCTGCATGTCATTCCCTCTCTCTCTCTCTCTTTTCTGTTTCCTGTCCACTCTTCAGCTGTCCTGTCAGAGAAATAAAGGCAATAAAAAGCCCAGCCAAAAAAACAAAACAAAAAAACAAACAAGGAAAAACATATCCTTGATGACAATTAAACCTGCTAGTTTTGTCCTTTTTTACTTCATGCAGGAACTTGATTTTTTATGACCACAGTCAAACTGCAATTTCCAGCGTCTGTGATTTCTTAAAACATCCTGTCTGGAATGAAAATAAAGACTAATGCTCTTTGCTCTCACAGCGCAAGTCTGACAAATTTCATAAAATGGGAAATCATAACACTGGGTGCTTGAGCTTTGTGAAAATTGATGACGTGCTTCTGCACAGGTCCAATAACGACTATTTCCCGCAGACATAAATGTCTGTTTCTCCGCAGAAATGTGCTCTCCTTTTCTATTTGATAAAAAGTGTTGCTGTTCTTTTTATTTTTCAGCAGCTCTTGAAGTTAGGAAGTGGACAGTTTGGTGCATCGTTGTTCAAATATTCTTCGTTAAAACGGATGTTTTGCAAAGGTTTATGATGCATAGAAACCTGCTGAGAGATTAAATGCAGCAGTTGGTTTGTTCTATCTTGTAAACTTGAACCGACAGGCTGCAGTACCTGCCCCAGTCATGCAATTCTAATACTTACACAGGAAGGCGTACACACAGAGACGGACTGTAACAGATGCTGATGTATTAAAGATAGATTGGCATGCAGAGACAAAAGCGTTCATTAAGTAAAGATCTTTAAGAAAGTTACTTAAAATCTGGAAAAACTGAAGCAAACTCCCCCTGTAATTCATCCGCATCATATCATACGTTCCTTTAAACAAACTGAAGGGCTTTTTTAAACCTTCATCATGCACACAGCTGTATTAATTGTAATGTTAATGCACAGGCTGACAATATGTTAGTCTGTGATAAGCCAGAGTAACAGGGTGCAAACGGCGGTGTAAGTAGGTTAGACCCCAGGGGCCCTAAAGACACTGTCTGGTTTCAAACTGCCAAAGAATTATGACAGGGTTGCAACATCTGCTGCCTGAGAGGAAGACAGACAGTGATGGATGGCCAGGTGTGTTTTGTGTGTGTGTGTGTGTGTGTGTAGAAGCACTGCTTTCACATGAACCAGAACATGCATACTGTATGCGCACAGTGGCTGCTACCTAAGCAATGCATACATTTATTTCAGACGATCATTTCAAATAAAATGGATCACAAACACGCACAAACTAACAAAAACAAAGAAACATGTTTGTGACGGCTCACTGTTTAACACCTGTCGACAACTTTCATACAAATGTGTTTCCAGATGAATAAATAATCCCATCAGAAGCGATAAAGATTAACGATGTATTTATCATCCAGTGACAAGAGCTCCACGTTGCACATTAAAAAATCAGCATCTAGATGCCAATGGCAAATCCTATTTGATGCGATTAAGGAGAGCAGGAGATATAATGCCACTTCACTGTCAGGAAAATGAATGCCACATTCCAAAAACATGACGAGTTTCACATACTTAGTGGACGTGAATTTACACGATCTTTCAGCCACGAATGTGAACATTTGATACGAAAAGACAAAGAGAGCTTTTTCCTTCTACACACTTTTACAGTTTATTAATCATACGAAAAACATGGCCATTAACCTGTGAACAAGCTGATCGTAAGGTATGTCAACGCCGTATGCCTCGAGGACAGTGAGGCAGTTTCTAAAAGAGGGGAAAAAAAAGCACAACTTGGCCTATAATTACACTGTAATCACCTTATATGGTCATTAACACGTCATTATCACTTGACATGGATACAGTATACAGCAAGTGCAAGATATCCAGACGTGTTAAGGCACGAGTGAGAGATCACCGTACAAGGCAAGTGATGACAGGGGAATCTAACCTGCAGTGTTTAATTTTGCACATATAACATCACAGTCTGTGTAGCTCAACAAAAGAGAGCAACACACATGTGGTTTTGCAGTTGACGGTTAGCTTTTTTCAGGTACATATTTTTGGATGTTTTTTAAATTAGAACTATTACAGTTCTTTTACATATGTACTGTTTGACTGACCCCATCTTATTCTAATATTAATACAACGTACTCTTTAAAAAGCCTTTATACTTAATATTTACAACTAGATCTCATCCCTTGAAACCCTAAAAGCTATCCTTCGCGGGCTGCATCTCCTTCTTCCCCTCCATCTCTGACTGCTGTGTGTGCGCTGAATCTGGGTGAAGGAGCCGCGTTGGGCACTGAGGGGGTCTTGCGCCCAGCTGGGATTGGTGGCAAGACGGCTTTGACGTTGGATCCTGGTCTTCGATCAGAGGAGGGAGACATCGGCACAGCTAGCTGATCTGTGCCTGGATGTGGGGCTTCAGGAGTTTGGCCTGATGCTTTTATACAATCACAGATACAGAAATACATATGACATCTTTAGAACTTGAACAGTTAAATTTACTTTCTTTGGTTATTAATGGACTGTCAATGAGAGTGTTTAAACTACAAAGTTATTGACTTAAAGACACAAGAAAAATACACTTTGCATAGTTTGGAAAAGCGTTAAAATGACAAAAATTACTTGTTAAACTCTCTTCTCAACTAACTTGTACAAGCTCAGAAAACTCTCTTTCTTTCCTTTCTATATAACAGCACAGAAATTTCCTAAAATGATGAAGAGGACAATGATAACCTTTGTGTGTTTCCAAGGCGAGTCCCAGGTCAGAGGTAATTTGTGGCTCCACTAAGCCGGACAGGGCCCCAGCTGAACTGGGCAAAGACAACGCTGAGCTAGCGCGAGACTCATCTGAGCTTCTTGTGGAAAGAGTTCAAAAGAAAGGATGGAGGAAAGATGAAGCACAGAGGGTGAGGGAAAAACAGACAGACAAGGAGAGAAAGGGAGGAACACGTTCATGCAGTGAAACGAACATTTGGTCAGTGAACAGTGACAAAGGGAAGAAAAACACAAAAACAGAAAGTGAAGATCTTTTGAAAGTCTTGTATTATTTTTAGGGCTTTTAAAGAATTAAGTTTTTTTTCAATTCACAATTAATCGCATTTATTGTGGCTTGCTTAAAATTCAATTATTTTGCATTTCACAAGAGTTTTTAAGTCCGTATTAACAATGTGAAACAATTCTTACGAGTGTATCTTGACTGGAAATCAAATGCCGACCAGAGTATGTCTGTTGTGTAAGTCTGGTGCAGTGGCAAGAGCGAGACGGGCAGAGCTAGCTCACGGCTAATTAGCTTAGCTAAAACACTGGTAGTCAATGGGAAGTGCTAGCCTGCCTCCACCTAAAGTCATAAACTGTCAAACAACTCTAAACGATCCTGTGTGCGTGTTGTGACTTGTGTATTTACCACGTTATGTTATTTTCAGACTCAGATTATCTCTCCATGTCATTTTATTTTACCTGACATTTTGTTTCGCTGACTTACTTACAAGCACATCCGCGGTGGTTTGTGCATGAGCCCTGCGGTACTTAATTGTAAAAATTACATAAAGTGCTCATCTGATTCTTAACACTGCACTACCGTTCTAATTATTTAAAACTGTATTCTTAAGTAACCTATTTTAAATGATTCATTTACGCATATTTTGCACCGCAGGGAGACTGCAGTTTTGTTGTATGCTTGCTTATAAAATTACAAATAAAGTTCTTCTTCTTTGGTATCTCTGATCGCAAGCCAGACACTGATGGTACAAAAAAAATGAATTTGGGGATAAATATAGGTACTCAATGTACAAACACGTATAGATCTCTGCCATTGAATTTACTCAGAGTGACTCTAGTGTCTATGAAGAACACACACATATACATACACACGGGCAAATACACATGAACACACACACACAAGTCTACTCAAACACCTGTCAGAGGAACAAAAAAGGGTCCTCTGCGTTAAAATGTGAGACAGACACACACAAGTAAAGACACATCCTTATTAAGAGCAGCAGACAGATGCTTGGAATCCTCTATAGAAATTCTGAAGGGATGAGTAATGCGAACTGTTCATTTATCACTCAGACCACGCTGACACAACTTATAGGTTTTCAACAACTTTGGCAAAACTTGCCCACTCGGAACATCAACCCGCAGGCAACAAATTAAATTTGACTGAACATGCACTGTATCTCTGCCTGAATCTTGTACAAA
>JAQLOL010000015.1:12811327-12835870 GCA_029783665.1 Naso thynnoides | reverse complement strand
CAATTGAGGCTAAATTTGTACAGGTGAGAGAAAGCTGCGTGTGCTGCACTAAGTCAGTGTCTGCATGATTAAACTCACATTTGAGCCTGTTCAGATACGTGTACACACAGGGGAGTCAAATGCAGCAAAAGCAATAAAATCAGAATTTATGAGTCAGTGCGTTCGTGTGCGTATTGGGTGTGTGTTCAGGTTTGTCCCACATGGATTGTACCAGCAGAATGAGCTCTATAAAAGTAAACATATGTTGTAAAAGCAAGCCAAGGGAGTGAAGAATACTTCCAAAGCAGTTTCCTGCTCCTAAATCTTCAGCTTCAGGTTGTTTTTTCATGAAAGCACAAGACCTCCTCTGGATTCTCTCACCCCGACTTAAATCTATAATGAATTAAGGAAACCGTACACACGGAGGGAAATCCTAAAAAGCTTTGATGTATGTATATAAATCCGTTTTCTCACACAGTAACATCTGGCCCTACTCATGATTTTTAACTGCAATGGCAGAGTGTGAGCACCAAATGTGTGTGGATCCTGCTTTTGTGTGTGTGTATGTGTGTAATCACCTGCTGTCCTCACCAAAATGGGTACCAGGATCAGGATTCTGCAGTGATGATGGTGCTGTGTGAGCCGACCTGAGGCAGACAAAACAAATAAAGTAATTCTCCTCCATGAGCAGCGATTAAAGGCTAACTAAACTCCCAGTTTTGGCTTAAGTGCCTCCTTCCTGAAATTCAAAAAAAAGAATCTAAAACGTGGGAAATGTATCAATTTGTGCGCGCTAGGGGGCGGGGCTTCACTGAAAGTAGACTAGGAGAACTGCTTAGTTTGAGTATAGTGATATTAGTTAGATTTAGCTTTTAGCACATTTAAGTTTTTACACGTGTCCGCAGATTAAAGAATAAGCAGCCGGCTTCTCTCCACCAGACAATTCAACTGATTTTTATTATTCTATTTTCCAAAAAGGTGAGTTTGTATTTTCAACATTTATTTAATTATTTTAGTTATTATTTAATTAAATATCAGTACTTGGTATCCATGAATCGATACAATATATGATGTATTGATTTTTACTCCCATCTCTAGTTTCAACCGGGTGAGAGCAGTTGCTACGCACATGTATAACAGAGTACGTAAACTGCAATTAATTTGCATTAAAATGTCAAGATTTCAACCTAAATCAATCATAAACACGACTAAATACTTATTAGAATTGGTTTTCAGCTGCAAAAAGTGCTTCATGGGTTTAATTACTCTTTAAAGAAGAGAAATGTCACATTCAGTTTTGGCGCAGTTATATCAGGCTGCAGATTTATTTTAGGACAACTGAGGTGAGAGTGCCACTACACAAGCCCATCACATCAACAAACGGATTCAAATCATTTGGGGCACCTGCCTCTTCACCTTCAAGGTCAAACAATAGCTGAAAACAAACCATCAAAACGCAGTTAGGACAAGTGCTGCAATTAACTCAATTTGGCCCCGTCTAAGAGAGGGTACTTGAAATTAAGCGCTGGGGTTCAGCGGCGCGCATGCTACTAAAAATGAACCTTTTGAAGAGCTGGCTGTAGACCCCTGGACTCTTCCCCACGATAGCCTCTCTCACCAGCTGCTCACGTCTTCTGATGGAGGCGAGCTCCTGCAGAGGAGAGAGATGGAGAGAAGGAGAAGTGGAAAGGGGGGAGGAAGGTGGGAACACAAGGAGAGGGAAGTTAAGATGGAGGGTGATTGAAGGGGAGAAAAGGCGGGGAAAGGGGAAGGCAGTGAGGAAGGGAAAGAAAGTCATCATCTAGTTAGAATATTGAGGATTATTTTTTCATAAGTGTAATACAGTCCTGGTATCTGTTTGACATGCACTTATAGGCTTCATTACTAATACATTTTTCATCAGACTCTGTGTAACTCACAGCAGGGCTCTTCTGAGGGCTTGGCTCTGCCCGGATCTTGGCAAAATAGTTTCTGTAAGACGGATCTGAGGGATCAAGAGCCGTGGCCGAGTGTGACGGCAATGTGCCAGATCTTGACCTTGGCAAGGGTGAATGTGGCTTATCCTCCGGCTCGTGACCTGAGAGAGAAAGAGACAGATACGGTACATCAGTACTGCGTGTGTGCTGCTGATGGTTTCAGCCTGCACGCATCCACCATATTGTTTAGCCCTAGCACATACACTAACAGCAGATAAGAAATGAGAAGCATAAAACAGATTCACACACATTATTTTTCTTTTCAAACACCACCAAATCTAATGTATAACCATGATAAAGAGTCGCTCCAGTGATTTAATGTTTTACTTCCATAAACTTAAGGGAGAGATAAAAAAGAATGGTCTAAATTTATGCAGCATAGACTTGTAGCTGCCAGCATGGGCCAAGTTCCAAAAACAATGAATTTTAGACACCCTATTATGCAACTAATAGCACGTTTTCATGAGCCCCTCCCGTCTGGTAAATGCTTTAACGTCATTCCGTCATAAAATCAAGTGATGGCACTTTTTTTGTCGGGTATTACAAAGCTTCTCCAAAGCTACAAAACATATTACATATCCGTTTTCACAGGCTGAGTTATAGTTCCTGTCATTAGTAAACTAAGTTTGACCCGTAAAAAATGGTGGATTGCCTCCCGTCACGGTAACTGACACAAACTCGCCATGTTGCTGTTTACATCCTGGTCTGTCCGCACCAATATGACATATGAAGTAAAGACTTTGAAGGGAGTTAATAAAAATTACTGTTTATTTCTCCTTCAAACCTTGCTGAATGATGAACATCACTTTTAAAAGTACCTCAGACACAACTTTCAACCATGAGCTCGAAATCCACAGATCAAGCCTGAAAATGAAGAGAGTCAGTGGAGCACAGCTGTCTACTTGTTAGACTCTGGTCAGAGCTGGTGGATGCTAGACTCGGACTGGCCTGTTGCACTGAGGGTGGAGCTAAGCAAAGGCGAATTAATGAAATCGAGAGCTATGGGAGTTTTATGAAGCCACAGTGACCTTTGACCATCAAAACATCATCAGATCATCCTCGAGTCAAGTAGGTTTGTTTTAAATGAATGAAATTCCTTCTTGCAGAGATTTTAAGTGCCTGGCAAAGGGTGGATGGAAAGACTACCCAAAAAAACACAACGCCTGCAGGTCCAACTGAGGCATAAATATTAGCACCTCAACACTTTGAATTTACCGATGAAGATGTGAGCAAACAAACACGTACACACCTGTGGAGGTGTTGTCAGGGGATGCTCTGTTGTTTTCTCCTTCTTCCTGCTCCTCTACCAACAGATACTCCCTCACAGTCCGCCTCAGTGTCTGATAGGCTTCTTCCCAGTCATCTACACACACACAAATACACGCGCACACGCACACACACAGAGCCAGCGCCACACACAGAGAAGTCTGGTTGTCGGCAAGGCCAATGCATCTCCCATCAAACTGCAGTGAATCAAGGATATGGGCCTGATGACCTCAGTGTAATGAGGTGCTAGCTAACAGTGCATAAAAGTGATGAGGTTCCACACTCCCTGTATGTTCATCTCATTAAGAAAACAGCTATCATGTCTGAGTGCTTTCATGAGGGGAAGATAAACACAGCTATCCTGTGGCTACGTTCCTTGAATACATGTGGTAATTGGATTGAAAGTGTAGTGTATGGATTTTAGTGAAGTGTGTTAATTCATCTAAGGCTATACCAACGACACCCCGGCTAAGTAGGGGTGAGGCCGGGTATTTTTCGCTCTGTGAGGCGCTGCAATGACAAACTGTCTGTGAACAAAGCAATCACAGCAGAGGCTTCTTAAATTTCTCTCCTCCTGACATCACACCCAAAACAAAAAAACTGTCTAACCTGGTGCTTCATTAAGTGCTTTCATAGCTTTTTTTGTCGAAAATTCATTCAGAGCATTTACAATTCGACTTTGCAATCCAATTAAACTGTCTTAAGTAATAGTAAAATGGATCTAGAGACAAATAGAGGATATTAAATTAGCATTATTACACTCTGCGATGCACTTAAATCAAATACAGCATACAGTAAATATACTTGAGGGCATGATAAAATATATCATCAACAAAATGCTTCCTCGTCTCACCACAGGGGATCACGTTATCGAAGAATCCCAGTCGTTGTTTGTTGGTACGGGCGTAGAGCTCTATGCGTGACACGGCCATGTCAATCTGTGCTGGGGTGTAGAGGCCGCGGCTCTTCAGGTGGCCCGTGTACTGCTCCACCTGGGTGGGGAAGAGCAGGACGCATCGAGGCTCGAAGTAGCTGTTCTTCAGACTGAACACACCCTGCAAGTATAGACGAAGAGGTAACAGTTTGTTACAATGACGTTTGTTGTGAATTGTATTCGAATTGTTTAAAGTGATCCGCACTGTGATGCAGCAACCTCGGAAAAGAAAACTCACTATCAAACGACTCAAGTCCTTCTCCTCACGGAGGTAAAAGCAATTTGGTAAACAGCATGTGTACGATTCCATGCCCTCTCATCCCCAATCACTGAAAATATTATTTATTGACTTTCATTCCAGGGAAGCACACTACTGATACAGAGGAAGAAGAAGCTTCGCTCCATCCCATGGGTTTAAAACACAAAACTCACGGATGCCCTTGAAAGTAAATTTTACATCATTCTAACATTCACATTCACTCTAACAGATCAAAACAAAGATGGTTTGCAGCTGCCTTATATTATAGTTAAGGAATAAAAAATTACAAATTTTTAGTTTTTAAAGGAATTAAAAATTAAAAGTTAGGCTGGCACTTAATGAATCTCAAATTGGGGGATTCATCTATGTTGGATCAAACCTTTAAAAAAAGGTTTAGTTTAGTTAAAGCTAGGTTTGAACTTTATTCCCAGCATGGAAATTCATGTTTGACTGAAATAAAAACAACATATATGAAATAATTCCTTTGTCTTTTGTAGTTTAAAAAAACACTCGAAAATCAATTGTAGTATGAAAAAACCTGGAATTTCATTTTTGGGCCATATCACCCAGCCCTAGAACACAGTGTGTGTAATAGGGAGTAACTGATATGGGATATTTTTGGGCCGATGCTGATACCGACATAAGGGTGCAAGAAAATTCCAATATCCAGTATGTATATAAACTGGCAACTGGTTTTTGGTCTACTGGCTTTTTTGGACCACATGAGTCTGCTGGATGTACTCTGGGACAAATATACACACCTCTAGCTCCATATGCACACAGCAGGCTAGTCCTTCTCTGGCTACGTCCTCTATGGCGTCTCTGGTCAGACCATACCTGTGACCCCCATACTGCATGGTCTGGATAAACTTTCCCTAAAAGGACATTTCCAGTCGTGAGGAGAAAGAATGAGAGAACATTTCAATGCACCACTTTATTGCCCCTCTGCTCATTCCATTACCAGTTATGAGCAGCATTCGTCTCCTAAAATAGACACAATACACAACCTGAACATGTTCCATCAGGATTTACAACCCAAAGCCATTTGCCCACCTGTGAAGTGAACTTTTGACCCAGTGGTCAGCGCAAAAAATCTCTCTCTTTGTTACTTCTCACACATGACCCCTGACCTTTTGTTGGCCGGTTCTTGGGGCAGCTTTATTTGAAAAGCAGAATTTACAACTCGCAACAAGCTGATGGGCAATTCCAACGGAGGTCACGGAAACTAGCAATTCTTGGTCTTTGGTTTGAGGTAGCAAAAGCGAATTCAGATACATAAATAAAATGGAAACAATTTGCTATGACCCCCAAGAAAAAGTTCTACTTGTATAAATTTGTATGATTTCTTTCACTGTAATTTGGCAGCTCTTGTGATGATTGGGTGATGTTTGGTTTTGTATGTTTACTGAAGCTGATCTTGACTGTTTCCCTGTGGTTTACTACATTTAAAATGACAGAAATCAGAGAGCACAGACCGTGTAACATCAACATGGAAACAGGCCTTTTAATTAAATGGCCACAGGTGGAGCCAGTAGAGGTAAACAGTTCGCCCACAAGGAACTGGTAATCTACCTTCGCCTTAATTTAGTTGTTCTTCAGCAGTAGAAATAGTTTTAAAGGAGAAGTTTGTGTTTTTGCACACTGAGCCTTATAATAAGGACGTTTACGATCAAATACGATGTTCTACAGCATTATTATGACTAACGGTGCAGCTGGAGCTTCCTGCTGAGGCCACCGCGAGCTGAATATGGCTGAAAACAACGGAGGTTTAGGGGCACATCAAGTGCTTTGACAATCCATCGGAAAACAAAACAGTCACTGAATGTTTAGCGGTGTCCTCTCAGGTGCCGACACTAAAACACATGGTTGAACAACAGCTTTTAACCCGAAAATGGCTCATTTAGCTGCCTCAGAAAAACACAAACAAACTGCCCTTTCCGGCATATTGGATCACGAAAGACTGTATGATCTAATAATTTAGGGAAAAATCTTTAACTGTGAGTCACTACATTTTTGTTGATGATACTTTAGTTTTACTGACATTTTATATAATGTGTGTCTCCTGAAGTCAAACAGAAAATTAAGCTCCCACTATCTTCCTAAATAGGTCACTGACAAGCATTCAAACACTCATTTACAATACTTGTGATTCCATACTTCCAGACCTAGAAGCTATTCAGACAAAATTGCAAAGCAGGTGTTCCTTGTGTTTACAACACAAACAGGAGTACGATAAGTACTAAGAACTGCTGATTAGGGTTAATTTTGTGTATGAACAGCCACAAGAAGTGGGCTCGGGAGATAATGATTGCATAGCTACTGAAAAGCACCTCTAAAGGAAAAAGGAGAGAAGAAGAAGAAGGCAGCTGGCACATGGGGTGAGCTGAGAGCGCAGAGAGGAGAAAAAGGAGGACAGAACAACGGTGAACCGACAGAGGAACGGACGGTCGAAGGGGGAGACGGGAAAAATCAGGTAGAGCAAGAGACAGATTGTAAAGTTAAGCTGATCGACTTCCTCTGCTGGAGAAGACAAAAGGCATAAATTCCAGCATCAAAGCCCTCGCTGAGTAAATCACGGCATGACCCAGACCTCCGTCCATCATCTCAGCACTCTTACATAACAGGCAGCTCGACTCGAGGAAGGAGATGGAAAACAAATGTGTCCGAGACCTCTGACCTCGGCAGCCATTTTTCTGACTCTACGAAAACTTTAAGTCTACTCGTTTGATGATTTTGTTATCTTCAAAGCACTGGTGTAATTAACAGGGGTGGGAAGGTTACTGTGGAAATGTGCTAGGTTACAAACTACTTATCCTATTATTTTTACCCTGTTATCCTATTTAAAATGTAATAAGTAATGTAACTATTTCAATTACTGAATTGAATTACTTTATATAAGTGATGTAACTAATTGGATTTGTTTTCTTAATCATTACTTTTCTAAACGTCTAACAAATGTTTTCAACTGTTAATCACTGTCAAATGTTTAAACCAGGCAGTTTTAACCTTTCAGCAGTACTCAACACTGATTATGTGACATACCTACAGTTGTTTCCTTGGGTTTGACAGAGGAGCTTTTGACAGTGATAGCATTTTAACAGCTGGTAAACATATTTTGCATCGCACTGTTATGCCTGAGCCATTTTCTGATATCTAAATAGAATGTTTTTTAAATTTCCAGCTCTGGAACACGTTTTTATCTGTAGACATGCTGGCAACTCTCAGATAGGTTGTCAAGCTTTGAGCGGCAATGTGGATTAATTTAACTGACAGACGTGAAGCGCTGCAAATTCAAACTGGAGAACCAATCAAAACCATCAAAATTGCAACAAACTTTACCAAACAGCCTTGACTGGAAACAGCAAAAGAAGACACTGTGCACATCAGGAATATGCAAAGCAACACAACGAATATTATTTAACATATAACTTCAACCTTTTACTGAAAATATTCAGATGTAACCCCCTTTGTAATCATTCACATTTCCAAAAGTAAATGTAATTTAATTACACATTCTTTCTAAGGGACTGTAACTGATTATAGTTAAACTTATTTTGTAATTAAATTTCATAACTCCATCACATGTAACTCCCCAACACCGGGAATTAATGAAATGCAAACAGATAATGCTTTTAATTTTAGCCCTGCTGTAAGCAAAGAGGTGTATTTTATGCGATTTCGAACAAAGTCTGCATAGTGATGACATTAGAGCCCATTAGCTCTCTGTGTCCTTCAGCTGAATCGGACTAATAATCATTAATTGCATGGCAAGTGTTGCAGTCATTTTAGTCTTAAATCTAATTAATACAGCAATTGCACTTCACAAAAAAAGCTCAATTTAGCTAAATGTGTCTTTGTTTAATAAAATATCAGCCAGTAAAAGTAAATCAATTCATCCGAGTGAAACTACTTATTTCAACTACTCAACCCATTAGAGCTAATGAGCGTACTCAATCTGAAACTTTCTTCAGGAGTTATGCGAAGCAAGGACACTAAAAGTCAGTGTACATTTAATTAACTGGCTGTGAATATTGATCTGTTTGCATGATTTATGACATCGGCTGCATAAGACAATTTTTACAACCTTGAAACTTTTATTTTGTCCTAATGTAGTCACTCCAAAGGTGAAAAAAAAAAGCTGAATTGCAAATTAACGCACCATGTGAATCATGTTCTGAAAATCTTCCTCGCTGACAAAATGGTAATCAATTCCATTCTCCTCTCCAAAGTAAGGCCCCCTTGTGGTGTGGCAGGTTCTGTGGAAACACATGGTGGACAAACAGTCAGTCTGGAGAGTTCACGTCAGATATCCAGCCGTACAATTTATCACGTCTAACTATGTGAAAAATTAAATACATGTGACCACTAAAGGAGACAAGCAGGGGGGCTTTGAGCTGGGACGAGACACCTGGTTGTCTGGACGGTCTCAGACAGAACCAAACACTCGGTGAGGGTCAGGGATGTTCCTCATGTCAACATAAAGGTTTCACTGGCACACTGCTGCACTGTTTAGCCCCACATGTAATTAAGGGTAGCTTCAGATTTCTTCAATACTCAAATTCAACATCTACAACAATGTCCTCCTCAAAAAAAACAAAAAAAAAACAGAACGAAATGCCGGACAAAAATGTACACTGAAGTTCAGCCAGAGCTCATGTGAGGCCTCGGCAGTCTGTCTGACAAACTGACAAACTAGATATCCCTCAAAGTTCTCTTGCTGAGCCACAGCGGAGGGATACGTCCAGCTGGCTGCATCGCCGGCACAAAATATTGGCAGTAATTGAACATGTGACAACCAAGAGTTGATTTGGCGAACTGAGACTGCTGGAGCATCATAAGAGCTTTGGCTAGAATTCAAAATGGATTCTGGCAGTGAACCAGGACTGTGAATTGTTTCCTATATTTCTTACAGATTAGTTGTACTACAAAGGGATCGCTGGATGATTACAGCAACCAATATCTCCCTTCATGTACACATGACAAGAAAGACTTTAGACAGGCTTTGAAATATCCAACATATTCTTCATGAATGCATTAAGGCACAATTTCTTTCCATTATGTAACATGTTTTTTATTCCAACATGCAATTTAAAGGGTTGCTACTATGAAGTAAGCCCCACTTCAACATTTAAAGGACACACCTGTCCTTTTTTGACTTCTCACCATTAGCAGAGATCGCCTTCTACAAATGTAGGTGTTCAAATATGACCGCGTGTATGCTTCAATAGATGTCAGGCTGCATTTTTAAACCCCATTCACTGCCATTCATGTTGAAACCGGGTAAAGAAACACTAGAGGACATGTGAACGTTGCTAGCTACAGGTAATTCACCCTTCTAGGGAGAACGTCTGCGTTTATTTGGTCTAAAATCACTGAGTAAGCAAGAAAAAGAGGAACTGGGAGGCGCTGAGACCAAAGTTACTACGCTTGGAAAAATAGTTCCTTCCAAGTGCTGCCTCTCTGGCTGGAATATTAGCGTGAAGAAGGATTTTGACACAGACGTTCTTTATAGCTAACGCTGTCACACATTTTCAGCTACTTTCAGTAACATTTACTGAATATGGACAAAATGGAAACAGACACCACATCTCATAGGTAAAGCTGTTTTGGGAACGATGGGCGGGGTTTATGCAACCTACGTGGCTGATGTTGGCAAACGGCAGTGACATGCAGTAACACTGGTGTTATCCTTTAAGACCTTGGACAACCGTTGAAAATTCATGGCAGTTAGTGAAAAATAAAGGGACAAGTGAAGAACTGTTTTGCTTGTCAGACGACTGAAGCTTTCCCTAAAAGTATCCAGAGGAAAAATGTTTTGAAAGCTGCACTGTCCACTGTGACATAACCAGTTTTACATGGTACATAACAAACACGGTTAAAGCAGATAAACTACTTTCACATTTAACTAATTTTTAGAGAATATTTAAGGCTGACCCGTAAGCGAAGTATTCACTGAACTCCTGACACAGTCTGTGAGCCAGCTCTCTCTTCCCGCAGCCTTGAGGACCAGTCAGAACCAGCATAGGATACGGAGAGTCTGCACTGGGCAAAGTGCTGCTCGGAGACACAAACACAAACACACAGGTTACACAGGTCTGTGATAAGTGTAAACTTAACTGATCCAGGCTCTCTTGCCAAAGATGCACAATATTCAGGTTATTTAAACCATGAAGCAGGAGCACCAACTTCTCCCCTCGTGAAAGCTTCTGCAGTCGACATGAGCGAGAGCCTCGTGGGCAGTGTGGATGTGCTCTTTCTGAGAGCACAGGGGAGAGTGCATAACCGACTGGAGCTGCAGCGTTTTATTTGCTGATGATGGATGTTTAAATAAAAAAGTGCTGATGCATGAACTCATTTTCTTCTCTCAGGTAAACAGAAAACACGGCAGATAAAATGGTGGCCATGTAAACCTACTTGAGGGTTGATTTTGCACAATTTTTATGATTATGATCAACACATCAGACTGTAAACATTCACCTACTTTAAAGAGCATTTCAGTGTTATCTTCATCTTTACATTCAGGAACGAGGCAGAGAAGCGTTCAGGTGGTAAACATTATTAATAACACTGTATCATCGTACCAACCTGTCATAGACAACCTGTGGCTGCATCAGCTGATACATCAGGTGGGTCATGTGATCCCTGGCTGCCACCACATCCAAAGGAGGGTCGTACATGTTTACTGATGCCACCTGGGATTCAAGATGAATGATCAAACACTGTAAGTAAGTGCACAGCACTTCCACGGAAACAGCTGAGTAAAGTAAATGGTACTTATTCTTTTTTAAAACAGATCAGTGTTGTCATGCAGTATCTTTATTAACCACAGAGACTGTTTTTGCTGTTATTGTGTTATTCATACTTTTTCTTCAGCAGTGACCTTCTCTCGATCCAGCACACTCAGGTGTTGCAGGAGGAAGACGACGCCCAGTCTGTAATCTGGCTGCTCCTGGCAATGACAAAGGGTATAAATTGAAAACAAAATATTGATTTTATATTTTAACTTAAAATGTTTTCTGTGTTGTCAAACATTCAGTAAAGGTACATGAGTAAAACATCTTTAAGGTGCAGAAAGGTAGATCTTTTTTTTTTTCTTTTTTAAAATCCAAACATTAAATATTTTTCTCATAGTAGAGCGCTGTGGTCAGCACAGAGGTGGATTACCTGCACAGGGTTTCCCAGCAGGTTGACGTCCCTCAACAGGAAAAGATCATGAATGTGTCGGCACTCCTGAATTTCACTGATCTGACACAAAATCACAGATTTATACTCTGGAGTCGTTGTGTACTGTGTTTTGTAAAGTTACCAAAATTGTGCGTGACAGTTTATTGCTCATCATTTTGTGGAAAGTTCAGATCCTGTTGAAGTTTCGTGCTGAATGTGGCAGATTTGAACTAATTAACCCAGACAAGGACTTTCAAACGGGCCAGTTTACAGAAATGCCCGGAAGGGAGACCTACAATGGTGACAGGTTTGTACTACATCCACAGTAGTCTGTTTAAAATCAAAGACGCATCAATGCTGCTACGTTTGAGCCTGGCATTAATCCAGCGTGTTAGTGGCCCAAAGACGGAGCAGTTTGAAGACGCTGTTGTTCATGTTTTATTTTGAAGACTCTTTCTCACTGTGGACAGGCAGAGTTTTTGGAGACGCTGATGCCAACAACTTCTCTGATTGGTCACGTCCAAGTCATGTGGCTATTTCTTCGGAAGAAAACAAGCCTGTATGTATCTATGAGTCTCGACTACCTGGCGTTATTTCAATATGGATAACAAATAATAGGCGCTGCTGACCTTGTTGTCTCTGTTGGCAGCTGTTGTGCAGTTAAATTCGGCATTCTATCATGTTTCAGCTGCTTACATGCGTAGAAAAGGAGCTATTATCAGAGCAAACTGTGACAAGTTGCTCTGATAATTGTTTAGCGGCTGAATCAGCCCTACATTAATTTGCACAACTTTATCGACACAGTTGTGGTTCCAGAGCGATGGCGAGAAAACTTTTGCAGGTCGGTCCAGATCGTCTTTGAGGAAAAAAGGGCATCAGCAAGGCAACTACAACAACGCGGGCACACGTGGATGTTTTCACAAAGGTGACCTACACGTTGTACTGACGCTTTGTAAGTGACAAGGAAAAACTCCAACACACTTGGACTAACCCAACAAGTTGTTTCTGTCATCATCCGACAAGTTTGTAAGGCTGTCATCATCTTCCTGGAACCAGATCAACATGACGTCAAAACACTGCATACAGAGTCCTCAGTGAACCCTAACACACGGTCAGTTATGCCACAATGCCGGGGAGTCGCTGACTGCACACACACATGGAAGTAAAACACCCCTTCCTGATTCCAGACTAAATAAAAGAAAGTGGAAACATTCTTCGAATGCACAGGTGCTGTGAGATTACAAACACTTTCATGGACACTGAGTGGTCATGTGATCTGTTTTAAGGCATGCAGCACGGCTGGAGATCAGAGATGCTACGGATCTTAAACGGCTCATGTGGACGAGGATCGTTTTTATTTTAGGACTCCCTCTTTAATTTAAGACGCAGAGATGTGGATGTAGCCTAAGAAAACCATGCATCCTATTGAAACGATCCCAAATAACAACACTGAACATCTTATTACTCACATTTTGACAATATGCGCAATAAAAGAGATTTTTAAGTGGCAGTTTTCAATACCACCTTTATGATACATGCTCTTTGTTTATTCACAAAAATGTTCAGTGCATTTTCATTGCACATCTCCATTTGTTTTTGAATGTTAATTTCATAAATGACCTTAAATGCACGCAAGATTTACACCAACATATTACTGCTACCATCCAACTCTTTCTGAAGGTTCACTCGTATTAATACCCGGTTTTTCTCCAGATTGATGGAGCCCAGGAGGTGGAGGTTCTGGAGGCCAGAGAGGCTGCCGATGCTGTTCAGAGACAAGTCGAGAACCTGCAGACGCTTCAGTTTCTCCAACCCTTCAATCCTCTCCAGCTGGTTGCCCCTCTGGACGTAGACAGGAAGGGGACACATTTAAGGAGGTAAGAACGTGATATTCATGAATATGCATGCATACATAAGTGGCTTCCAACCTGAAGCTCTACTTCATATGCAGTTAATGATTCACACTAATAAATGTTAAGGTCATGCCACGGTCGCTCTGCAGGGTGCGTGAACCTTCCTTCCCCTCAGTGCTGAGTTGAGTGGCAGGCATGACTCTCTCTCTGCTAAATCCTGCCAGGTACGGACTGACAGTTAAACAGCTGGCGAGGTGCTAGCGCAGTATGCTAACCAACTAAAGAACCAGGCCTAGGGACTCCTCCCTTCTCAGGGTCCCCAGCCTGCTTCTCACTCCATTCCACTGACTAAAGTTGTTATCTAGCTGTCTGGCCACACCTCGCCCTGCTCTTGCCAAGCATGTTGCCTGGCAGAGGGCTGCTGTCAGCAGGAGTGGGTGACTGCGCTGGTCCCCTGAAGCTCCAGGTCGGTGCTGTGATGGGCTGTGAAACAGGCTGGCTGACAGGGCTGGGCTGTTTAGGGAGGTAGCATGTGAGGAAGAGGGGTCAGGGATGAGATTGGATGGATGCTGGATGGGCAAGGTGTGTGTGTGTGTGTGTGTGTGTGTGTGTGTGCTGAACTTGGTCCAGGCTCACTCAAACACAAGCAGCTGGTCCCAAAGCAAAGCTACAGACAGGGGCAGACATAGCCAGACCGATGGCTGCTGACAATGAGGAAACACTGATAAAGGACAGAACACGCATGTGCGCACACATACACACACACGCGCACACTGCAGAAAGAGAGAGAAAAGGCCTGCTGTTGGGCCATATGGTGATTCTCGAACAGGAGGCCAAGGTTTTAGTGAATGTAAAATTGCAGCCAAAAACAGAGACATAAAGAAAGAGACAGAGGGGAGAGAGTAGAGGGGCAAACAGAAAAAAGGCAAAATCAAGCATGCATGAGGTTAAATACAGGCAATAAATAATTGCTACTGCGTGTGCGTGTGTCTGGATACTAAACAGCACGTGGAGAGAAACAACCTCTTGTAAAGCAATGCCATACATGTAAATGGAGGTATTGGCCAAACAATGTCAAAGAAGATAAATTAAATAGATGCTTGTGCTTATTTGCCTGGATGTACAAATGTTTGTGTGCCTGACTGTGTGCTCTGTGTATCACATGTCTGGCTTTAAAGGGATACATCAACTTTTTTTTTTTTTTCCCTTTGGGTTATTTGCCTTTCTCTCGAGTTCCACACAAGAAGACAGATCCCATTCTTTCGACTCTGCGTGCAGCAACAAGGAGTAGACGGGCAGAGCTTGCACACGGCTAATTAGCTTAGCCCAAGTACTGGTGGTCAGTGGGAAGTGTTAGCCTGCCTCCACCTACAGTCACCAGATAAATTAGCCAACAACTCTCAACGGTGCTTGTTGTGACTTGTTTATTGACCACGTTATGTTATTTTTAGACTCAGATTAGCTCATTTTATAACTCTAATTAATTTTTTAACATGTGTTTTGTTTTGTTGACCTACTTACAAGCACATCCACGGTAGTGTGTGCATGTGCCCTGCAATTTACTTCTGGTATGCATTTGGTTCTAAAATTACATAAAGTGCTAATCTGAGCCTAAAAAAAGCACACAGGACTGTTTAGAGTTGTTGGAACGTTTATCCGATGACTTTAGGTGGACAACAACAATAAGAGAAAAATAGATGATGCATCTCTTTAATAGAGCAGGACCTACAAGGCATAGGTGTGTGAGAGGCAGACTGTCCAGGCCGCTGATCCTCGAGATCTTGTTGTGTGAGAGGTCGAGATGGGTGAGTTGGCAACAATGCTCAAGACCGCTGATCTCCTTAAAACAGTTGTCTGAGAGCGGACGTGTTAAGAATACATACACAGGAGACAAATGCAGTCCAACATAATGTTTTTATGGAGGTTCTTTTTGATTTTATTGTATTTTGTTTTTTGAGAAACTAATGAGAAAAAGCGCGCGTGAGTTTATGTGCACTTGGATGAATGGAAAAGGATACGTCCCAAATCCAGTTTACTAAGAAATGAATAAGCTGACAGGTCCTTCATTTTTGTCATTTGGTTATGGGAGAAGTTGACTTCCTGGAAAAAAAAAAAAACTATTAACAAAAGTCATGAAACTCTTCAGTACATCTAACTGAAGAAATTTTTCAACTAAATCCATAGGGCATGGAAAGAATTTTCAGCTTGCTCTAAAGTTCACTGTCATTCAAGGGCAGTTAATGCCTCGTAAGCATATTCTGAGAGACTACAGATGGGCTATGGAAATCCAGCTCCATCTTCAGGGAATAGCACGCGAGAGAGAGAGAGTAGCCCCAGCCAACAATCAAATATAGTCTTATCCTGTCAGCTCAAGGTCCTGCGTTACCTTTAGATTCTTGGGGGGCTGGAATCCAAAGAAGTTGGAGATCTCATTGTGAGAAGCGTCCAGGATGACGAGGTACGGCATGTGACTCACACAGGATAAGTCTAGCAGTTGAGAAAAGTTAGAGGAATCGACTGAGAAAAGCAAAGTATGTAAATGTCAATACATTCTGTCTTATTTACATATTTGAAGCAATATTTCACCACAAAATATTTTTATGTATCGACTACTCATCCTGAGATGTCTTGAAATGAAGTATTGTATTTCTTTCCCTCCAGTGTTATTCCACGGTAAACAGACTTTTTCAAAGAATACGAGCCACTCAATTTAGCTGCTTTTTGCCTGCAGTCTACAGAGATAAAGTTTCAAAACATCAAAACTAGAGCTGTCCTGAAAACCATTTTTTGGGTTTCAAAGCTTCGCCAGTAATCAACGGCAAATATTCAAGGCTTCGTTCTTTTGGATCTGTCTTTCTATCAAAGCATCCAAATCACTAAAAATCAACATGTTCTGGCCAATTTTGACATAAAGTGTAAATAAATTTATGGGAATTTCTTTTCCCTTGCACTTTTTGTGACATAATACAAGCTATTTCACAGTGTGCCCTCAGCCTCAGTTTGGGTAAAAATCATCAACACCAAACCGAAAAAGACTGTCCGAATCCCAAATTGAAATCAAATACGGGACCCAACCAAAAAATATTCGTATAGCCAAATATTTAGGTACAGCCCTATTTAAAAAACATCTAAAAAAGTCCACTCAAAAATCTCAAAAGCTTCATGTGGAAAAATGTAAGTCTTCTTTTCCATGTTGTAGACTCAATACTTCCAAAACACTTTTATTTTGGCTAAAAAGCCACTAAATCCAACACATCTGGGAAAAGGCTCCCTGTCACGCACCGGGCCAAGCACGTGCATTAAATACCAGATTTGTTGGATTGAGTCATTTTAGCTGAAATAAAAGTGTTTTAGAACTATTGAGCGTATGACACAATAAAGTAGACGCGGATTAAACTACACAAAGCTTTTGAGTTTTTTTAGATGGATGTTTTTGGATGGTTTTGATTGATGTTTTGAAACTGTATCTCCATAAACTGGCAGCAAAAGCAGCCAAAGTGAGTGGAAAAAAATCTGTTTACTGTGGAATAACACTGGAAGGAAAAAAAAAAACACTCTTAAATTCAAGATATCTAAGGGTGAGTAACTGATACACTAAAAAGGGTTTTATGGTGAAATATCACTTTAAGGAACAAAATAATATAATAATTCAAAGTCACCTTTAATTTTGTTGTGTGGTAGCTCCAGCTTTTGAAGGTGGACATAATTAGATAAAATGGAGATGTCACTTAGATTGTGACTCTAGAGCAGAAAAAAATACAGCCTCGGTTAAAGTAAATTTGCCACAATATTTAACTGCCAACATCTGTCAGCATGATAACACGGCACAATGGGAAAGTAAATTTATGTGTCAGGTAATGAACTGTCTTTGCTGCGCCTGAAAACCATGTAATTTCCTTTGCAAATGATGTGTGTGTGTGTGTGTGTGTGTAGTTGTCTTACAGGTAGAGACAGGTGTTGGTACAAGTGTTGCAGCCCAGTGCCACAGCGCCCCAGATTGGACGCACAGCTGGACACCATCTCGGCAGTTAAAACACCATCCTTCTTCACACATAAAACAAAGAATGAGACTGAGTATTGTATCAGAATAGTGAAGCTTGCATGTAGAGCCCTTGTGAATTTTGCAGCAGTGAACTACACTGTGTTGACTGACTGGTGCAATAACAAAACAGCTGCAGAATATGAAGCCCACTAAAAGCATCCCAGCCTCCTGCCTCCTCCGGCACACATGCACGCAGACATGCAGCACACACCAACATTGCGCTCTATTTGCCTTCATTTCGACTAGTTTTGACCTTGCTGTGTTGTTTTACTTTCCCAGACCTCTTGTGCAAGGTTACCTGCTTTACCTGTTGCATAACGGAACAAATATGGAAGTTTATTCAAGCTGCTTCATCAACCTGCAGTCACTCTGCCTTTATTGACAGATTACACTTTGCTTCAAAATACACATTAAATCTTCTTTTTTTTTATCATGAAAAAAACACAGTGAAAGAAAATGACATTGAGAAGTTTATTTGTGAGAAGTATAAAGACACGCAACGTGTAAGTCGAAAAGTTTTACCAGCCAAACCATCGTGCTCCTTACCTCCATCTCTCCGCCGTCCTCTGGCGTTAACTCACCGCAGCTGGGAGCTTCCGCCCGAGGAGCGTCACTGTGGGACCCTGGGGTGCAGCAGCCAGGCGACACAACGGAAAACTGCTCACTGGTCGTTTGCCTCATTTGTTCATCACGAAAAATGCAGCGACAAGCGATAAAACACTGACTGAGAAACCGTTAAAGTGACCAAAATGACACAAAAGACTCAAAATATCCGAGTTCCAGCTAGCTAGCTAGCTAAGTTAGTAAGTTAGCTTTTTGTCGTCGCTAGGCAACGCTTAGACGATTAAGGGGAGAAAGGAATTGTGGGTGATGCAGTTTGCTCCAAACACCACCAAAAAATGTTTAAAAAATCATTTATCCCAAGCGCTATTAAATTATTCAATTCTTAAGTCAACAAAAATGTATTTTGTGCAAGTTCATGAAATGTTTATACTACTAAACTTTTTTATTTTTAATTTATTTTTGTATTTATGTCCTTTTTTTATTGCTATGTCTTTTTTCTACCACATTCTTTCTTATGTAAATAATCTGAATATGTTATACATAGTTATTTACAGTTTATTTATATCTTACAGCTGTGGGTCAATTTGAAAAAAAAAAAAATCAATAACCTATAATGGAAGCGAGTCAGTTATCTTTCTGAGGTTAAGGTTACACTACCTCCCATTCCTTTTAAAAAGTTTTTTATGTATAGTTCTTTCTTTTTTTAAATAATGTTTACATTTTTAACCTTCTAATGTTTTCTATTAATGAACAGTGTTGACTGTGGTGATGTCTTTATTTTCTTCAATCTCTGTTTATGTTGTCGTCTTTGTAATCCGTGTCATTGTATTTCTGTGAAGCCAAACTCAATTTTCCTAATTGTGGACAAATACATTTCCAATGTAATCCAAACAGTGGATAGATGGATCGATGACGGGAAAACATAGAGATACAAGCCTGATAAGTGAGAAGGTAACAAATCAGAACTGGTCAGAACTTTGAGCCTGTGATGTTACATGGGTAGGATGGACAATTAAGAGACATTAAAATAACTCTTGCATAACCCACTAAGAGCTCAAATTAAATTTTTGCGTGACATTCATCCCCAAAAGCAACAAAATGCACAAACTGTAGGTAATGTAGCCTTGTGCTGACTATTAAATCTTGCTAAAACCAAACAGTGTTGTTTTTCTTTTTGAACCTGTACATAGAGATAGTCTTTAAAAGTGTGTGGCATTTTCATCTAGTTCTCTACAAAGCAGGAGTGTGACCTCACAAATGTAAAATGAGAAATTTGTTTAAATATCAAAAACAAAAACTTTAAAATGAAGAGCGCTGCCACTACCACGTTAAAAATATTACTGCTGATGCATCTCAAGATGCACTTACAGCTTTAACTTTTTTATACTGTTCATTGTCGCTACTAAGGGCTCCAGTTGCAGCCTAATTAAAGTTTAGCTGCTGGGTTAATAGTTTGTTAAGGACACCATGACAACAGACACAAAAGGACTAAAAACCTGGCTGAGCAAATATCACACTATGCCAAAAAGAGTGCAACAGATACGGATTTATGCCAGCAACACAGGGCTTCAGGTGGTCGGTTGTCTGTTTATTTTTCTGATTCCACTTTAACATTTAATGCTTCAAACCATGTCACACACCTCACCTGTCAGGTGTAGTACATCCTCTTGGGTTTGTTTTTTGACCTGTCTCGCTCATACGATTCGAAGCAGTGACAGACTGCTGTCATATGTGGAGGAGGTGTTACTGCATGCATCTGCTCTTGTCATCTGTACTTCCCCCAATGGAAAATATGACTGTTATGCAACCACACTTGGAAAAAAAAAACACACAAAAACAGACTGGAATTTGAAGGATTTATTTTTTTTCAGGATATTAGTGTGTGCGCTGACAGATCACAAGTGCTTAAGCTGGAGTAGCTTTTGTGAATTTAGGCTTTAAGGTAAAACATAACAGCCAGAAAAACAATAATAATGTTTACATCTGTTAAAGATGAACACAGATTCCCCTCAAAGGTGTGCAAAAAAAGATCAATTGCAAAGAAAAAGGAGCATGAATTAAAAAAGCAGAGGAGAGGAGTTTTTCCTCCAAATAAAATGAACTTTTATTACATTTTACATACTTGACTCATGAACAAACAGCCTGGACAGCAGGAGTGTTTCAAACTGACATATCTCCAGTATGCCCGTGCACATTGTATTAAAGTTCCCCATGTAGAACATTACACAAGTAGCTTTGAATTGAACAGTTGAATGAGCCGATTTTAGATTTTACACCAAGTGTACGTTTCGGAGTGGTAGGCGAGCCCCTCAGCAGCTCCATGGTTGCTTTCACATCGATCCCGGCCTATGTGTCATTATGATGGATTGCTCTGTGGGCTTCAGGGAGACCAGCGCCGGGCCCGCCGTATTGACAAGGCTCCCGTTCCCCTCTCCTCGTCTCGTTAAGTACTTCTCTCCGAAGTTAATGAACTAAAAACACGGAGGGTTGCAGGGAAGGGAATGATTTGTGATCGTCTCTTGGTGAATGTTTAGTTCACGGCAAAAGACTTGAGCACATGGCAAAAAAAGATTCAGAACTGCATCGTTTCCATTTAAAGAGCAAGCGTGACTGACGAAATGTCTTCCTGCGTGTGGCAGGCTGGGCAGGATATGACGTTTGAAATAAACCTTCAACCCATTTACACCTGGTATTAAATTGTGATCTGTTATCCAGATAATTAGCATTTCCATCTTGCGCCTTTGCATTTGCACTTGGTAATTTTAATATGTTCTTGTTATCCACATTGCGATCGGATCTCTGTCTTCCAGCAAAAGCTGCACGCGACTGATTAGCCGTTGTGGCAAATCAGCTGCAGGCTGTCAACATGGCAGGTGTGTGTTTGCCAGAAATGCTCCTACTGTATGGGCTAGTTTTTTTTTTCTCCCTGTCGAGGAAGAGGTCATTTGCGACGCTTTTCTGTCAGAAGCAAACAGAAAAGACGACTGACACTGTTAGCTGCAATTTCATTTTCGGTTACTGTAATTGCCACTGCAGTTGACCGCCTTCTGTGGATGAGAGAGCAGAGTGAAGTGTCGCCATTGCATTTTTAAAATATGTCCACGTGTACATGAACTGAAAGCGCAGGAGTATGCGTGCCTGGCCAGCGGTGGGAAGTGTAAGTTTGTAATGACATACCATCGGAGCTGCCGAAGTTGTTAACCTTCTGTTGCTACTAAGCCCTAAGAAGCCACAAAAAAAAAAAGAAATTCAGCCGCAGTTTGACTTCTAAAATTATTCTAGGAACACTAAACTTTGCCTCAATAGACTGTCGTCTGTTAGCATTAGTGCTGTCACTGCATTCATATGCACTCCGCTTGCCAGTTTACACCGCCGGAAAGAAGGTTGCTGTTTCAAAAGATTACACTCTTGAACCCGGTTTCAAAAGCTTGCAGTTTCACGGGCGCCAGCACACCGCTGTCATGTAAAATCAGAGCCGAAGCACAACAAAAGTCTTTCTT
Source organism: Naso thynnoides (assembly GCA_029783665.1). Taxonomy (NCBI): domain Eukaryota; kingdom Metazoa; phylum Chordata; class Actinopteri; order Acanthuriformes; family Acanthuridae; genus Naso; species Naso thynnoides. The sequence continues at coordinate 12,814,333 of JAQLOL010000015.1, read as the reverse complement.
TTGATGTGAAAACTTGCGCCGTGGTAACTGCCTCTGCGAGAGCAGAGTGATGGCATTGCGGCCACAGGTCACAGCAGGACGAAGACGTTGCTTGTGCAGATGTTTGCGTGTTGCACAGATTGCATTTACGCCTAAAAATATCCAAACACAACGTGAGCCAGACTAACCTCACACGTGGCCTGGCAGGTCCGATCATCTCCGATCAGAATGTGTTTACACCTCACATTAACCTGTTCTGCTTTATCTGGATTACTCACGCGGCTACAGATCACGTTTTAGCACCAGGTGTAAATGGGGTGCTTGTTTAGAAGGATGGAACTGAAATCAGCAAAAACACCCTCATTACCGAGTCTCTTGTGACCACTTTGTACAAAAAAAAACTTTAATCAACTCGCAACTTTCCACACTAGCCGCACAAGTTTACAGCAGCAACTATAAGGAAAAAAGATAAACACATTTTTAACAACCACAGATATGATACAATTCTCAGCGAGCGAAATCTTTGGGGACCAACCCAAATTGGCAGCAGGCGGAAGATGTGGCCTCATTCAGACAGTCTAATCTGGCATCTGTTATTGCAGACAGAATCAGTGGGCCCATGGGGGCTGCCAGGAGAGGAGAGATCGAGGTTAAATTGAGAGCAGCAGTTTAGATCTAATAGGAAAATGAGATGAGATGGGGCCCAAGTTTGGGTGAGTGTCCAAGACAATCGCCTTTTATGTAGAGCTGGAGTCGAGGCGGGCGGGGGACTGCTGGAGTCGGAGCGCAAGTGCTGCATGGGCTCGATCTTTTAAAAAGAGTAAATTGACAATATAGATTACCTTACATGATAGATTCAGGGAGAGTTGCAGAGTTTGCAGCTGGGCGCGTTGGCACCTCGCGTCCCAATTAGAGTGCGTCAGTGCCGCGTGTGCTGATATATATATAATCTACAAGCCTTGAGTTGGAAGAAAGTATATGTGTCACCCCTCAACTACAATGAGCTTCATCACATCAGGCGAGATGAAATGAAGAAGACACACTCTCCATCACTGGATTTCACACATATTACGATCTAGGTCTAGAGGAAGCCTCTATTTCAGTGTTTTCTAACCCAATTCTTAAATATCTCCTCCTCTGAATGTTTTTACTGTATCACTGTGTAGTCTTGCATACATGACCCAATTATGTGCTGCATATGTTTCTGCTAGACAGATCGCAGGGAGTTGAAACACAAAAAATGTTTTGGACAGATTGGTGTTCAGGAGACGCATTGTTATTTTCTTTTACTTGTTATCTTTATCTGACTTCCAGGCAACTCAAGCCCCCTCTGGATGCTTTCCTGTTTCATTATTAAACTGTGGTGATCTTTTTATCCTTGGTGGCCTGTTTGATGGCAGCCTGCTCACAGATGATCTCCTTCAGCCTCTGCAGGCGGATGTTTTGGGTGCTCAGGTCACCTACGCCTGTCTGGCTGCGATGAAGCAAAGACAGGGCGTTGATGTACTCCAGCTCCGTGTAGCGAACGCCCTGGTCCACCACCAGGTTGAGCAGCTCGTCTGCAGTGTTGTACAGCATCTCGTAGTATTGCCTGGGTGGAGAGATGGAGAGAAAATGGCAGGAAGTTTGGGATGAGGGAAATGAGTGGAGAGATGAAGGAAGGGGAAGCAGGGGAAGAGAAAAAAACAAAGTAAGTAACACTTTATATTCCTCTGATTTGCATTTTTCCAGTGCAGAATCAACAACAAAGGGAGAACACAAAAGCAAAATCCAACCGCTGTTGCTGTCAAGCCCAGTTCCCTTAAAAAGACCTTTAAGGACCTCTCTTGGCCACCAGCAGGAGCTGGAGGAAGAGGGAAAACATTCACCGGCTACAAACTACTGAGACTTTTTTAAATAAACACTGTTGACAGAGTCGAAAGAGGAAAGAGGTGTGTGTAGAATTAATAACTTTAACCAGGATCAAATGCCACGATGGACCATTTGAGAAAGACCATTAAGAACATACTGATGAAGAAAGAGCTCAAAGAAGGAGTGAATATTTGGGAATAAGACTCATTTGGCCAAAGCACGAGACACAAAGGTCAAATGTGCCAGACAGAAGTGAGGAGAGACTGGTCGTGAGAAATATAATAATGGAGTCGACTATGTTTGGCCATAAATATGAATTCTACAAGGAAGATAACTTTTCCAAGCAGAATTTACACTTTCCTTTGCAGAAGCACTGCTGGAGGTGAGGTAATGCACAGGAGGGAGTTAAGATGCAGGATGGACAATTTTTCCTCGCTCGAGGGGAAAACAGGTAAAGCATCTCGGTGTGTGTGTGTGTGTGTGTGTGTGTGTGTGTGTGTGTGGCCAGACAAGAATGCCCTCAAATACACACAGAAACAAAACTGGCGCCACACACTCGAATAGATTTTATTGCTATCTGCCTCTGGCTATAAGGCAGATCCCATTCTCTGAAGAGTCGCTAAACGTTACACTTCCACACAGTCGTCGAAGGTGAAGCGAAAGCAAGAGGACAAAAGGTGAGCTGCATACATTTTGCACTGCATCATATTCTCTGACTTTAACTTTGGAAAGAATTTGTATAGAATATTAGAATATTAACACTGTGCAACACTTACATGTGCACTTTAGTTTAAAATGTAACTCTGCATCATTTCTGGGTCTTTTTAATCAAATCATGATGTTGTTAACATTTGTGACGACCATTAAAGGGACGGTTCGCTGTTTTTTTTTTTTATGTAGGGTTGTATGAGGCACTTATGCCTGGTCAGTGTCTGACCTGTGGTAGATAACTGTCAGCTCGCTGAAACAGAGGACAGTACTGCTGTTAATGTCTTCAGCAACCAACGAGATCACCCACCTGAAATATTTATCCGTCCCGTTATGTGGACACTGCACTATTCAAGTTTTTAGCGCTTCACATTGCAGCATACAAATGCTTTTTTTTTGGGGGGTGGGGGGGACTACATTCCCTCAACTGCACAAAGTACATATTACTACGCACAAGTGCAGGTAGTT
>JAQLOL010000015.1:12797340-12811253 GCA_029783665.1 Naso thynnoides | reverse complement strand
ATACAAATGCTTTTTTTTTTTTTGGGGGGGGGCATTCCCTCAACTGCACAAAGTACATATTCCTACGCACAAGTGCAGGTAGTTCCAAATGAACTGACTGTCTGACGGCTATGTAAAGCGTTAAAAATTGTAAAAGTGTAGCATACACACAATGGGACAGATATATATTTCAGGTGGGTGGTCTTGTCGGTGGTGAAAACACAGATTACAGCCGTACTATACTCCGTTTCCTGTTGGTGAATCTCGCTGTTTCTCCATAAAAACAGCAAACTGCCAGACACTGCGTTGGCACAAACCCCACATACAACCCCACGTCCAAAGAGCTGAACTGTCCCTTTAATGATTTCTGTGCAGTTTATAAGTTTTTTATGATGTTTACATGCTGCTCTCACCAGCTATTGATTCCATTAACTTCCATATGATATGAAAATCAATAAGGCGACTATTAAAACTTATTTGAACTGTGTAATTTATTTCACTGAAGTATTGGCAAAATATCACATTCTGGTTTGGTCTGACATTCAGTCTCTGGTTTGGGCCCAGGAAGTTCTCTGGCTTCAAACCGGCTTTAAACTGGACAAAGGCAGATGCTTGTCAGTCAGCAGCTCTGGCTCCTGCTGCTTCGTGAGTGCAGCTGCTCAGAGAAGAGACTGCAGCTCGGCCATGGCTGCAGAGAGGCCTTGCAGGTGTTAATCTCACCTGTTGTCAAATCTTTTTTTGTGTGTTGCAGCAGGGAACAAGAGTTGACACAACTGTGTCCATCAAAGCAATGAGAGAAAAATGGTTAAGCTCTCTATTGTGCCAGATTAAGATGGAAGTAAATGGACTGAAATTGGTTAAAAAAAAAAAGACACTTTGTTAAGAAAAGATATTTTTGTCTAATTTGTGGAGCTCCTCCACCCATCCAAGACCCATTCCCTTCATGAGACGATCATTTTAAATGCTAACAAGGCATTAATGAGCACTCAGGGAGCTTCGTTCCAAGGTATTTTATGTGCTGTCATTTTGGAGATTCAACTGTAAAAAAGACTGGGGGTACAATAAATGAGACGGAGAGATACAAAGTGAGGCAAAAAGAGTGATGACTGAAGAGATGAGTGAGGAGTGGAGCTGCATAATACGTGTTTTTTGGCCTTCCTCTCACAAGTAATGCCCTTGGCCATCGAAGCATTTGCATTCTGTCTCACTCACCAGCCTGCTCTCAATTTCTCTCCAAGGTCTTGTTCATTTTTCTATCTCTGAGCTCATTTCATGAAAAAGCTTGTCAATATTGATGAGGGTCACATTGGTTCACTCCTTAACCGGGGGCAAGACAGAAGCAAGAGGAAAAAAGATGGCTCCCACTCGTGGTTTTATCTTATAATGAACTGTGTGGTGTATTTGCGTCTTCGGCTTGTCTGTGTCTACATGTAAATGCTGTGGATGTGATTCTCTGTACTCGTTTGTATCTGCACAGTTTGTGCTTAAGCGTTGCCGCAGCAAAAACACCAACTCCAAATCATTAGCATTTCATTCACAAGTCCCTGCGATTACCTGCATGCTTGAGGCAAATCACCTCGTTATATGATCTAATGGGAAAAACACACAGAAAAAGAAAACAACAATTTCTTTTGTCGAGGAAAGGAGCTTTGGAGGGAAAGCTTCCCCTCTTTCAAATAACCGTCCTCGACTCTCGACGGGAAACAGCTTAGCGGAGGAAAACGACTGCTGATTTTAGACGGAGCAATAAACAAGAGAAGAAACTTAACCTGACTACCTGACGGATTCATTCTAAACCTCTGGGGAGGAATAATTATCCCTGCAGTAGATGTGTGTTAGGTAGTGTGTTTGGTTTTTGTGCTGCAGTTATGTGCATTGCTATAATATGATTGGAAAGTGGATAAAAAAAACCTATACACATAAAAGTCTGTGTAAAGCAGACAAAAAAATAAAAAATGAATTAAAAAAAATCTTTTTTTGAGTTTGTCACCCCACAGCAAAATGTGTTGAGATAAATTTAAGTGATTAAAAGAGTTTTAACAAAGATGTTTAAACACCGGCCAAAGAAATTAATTTGAATTTTGATTTAACATCTATTTACTTCCCAGCAATATGTTTAACGCAGATTTGCACATCTCTATGCCTTTTCACATATTTTTTCAGGAATGATTTTTAAAATACAATGTGTTACGAAACAAATCTCTCAAATGACTTTACACAGACTTCAACTGGCGCCAGTAGAAATTATCTCCAAGTGGTTGTTGAAGTTGTGTAGGCTGACTGACTGACAAGTCGCTTAGCTTCCTCGTTAAAACAAGAAAGTCAGTCTGGTAGCTAATGAATTACGCACACAATGGGAAATGATCTCAAATATCCCTGATGAAAATATAAAATTTGACAGGCACCAAGCGCTGTTCAGGCATCCTCCTCAGCTCAAAACAATAACACCCAGATAAAACAGTAAAAGTAGCTGAACTGTCTGGAATCCATCTGTTGATGAGGTAGCCAGCATGTGGCTCATCAGTGCTATAAAACAGGGCTTAACTACAGTATAATAACAACTATAATTCACTTGGCAGTGATGCATGCGGGACGAAACCCGCGCAGGTTTCGTTAAAAGCAGATTTACTGACGCTCATTTATAACTCATGACGGGCCACTAAATCCACGGTGCCGTTTCTTTCTGCAGCATCTCACATCAAAACAGGATCAGATCATCCACAGGACGACGGTGGATATGTGTGTGTGTGTGTGTGTGTGCGTGTTTGTGTGATGATTGTGTGTCTGAGTTTTGAGGACAGCTGGCAATCTGGCCTCTGTTCACGACAAAGAGGAGGGGGCTGTTTCGCAGTGTGTTCGTGTGTGTGTGTGTGTATCTTTAATGTATTTGAGAGATGTATGTTAGCGTGAGCTGAAAACACTTTCAAACAGTTCATTACCCGAGCAGTTGGAAAGCCATTTGCCAAACAGGGTAGGGGCTGTTAATAAGATTAAAATCTCTCGGCGTCCCACCACCAAGAAAGAACCCCCAGTGACACACGCACACACGCAAATTCTCACACACACACACACAAACACTTCTTTTTATCCATTGAAGATACAGCTAGTTAATGAAACCCGTGTTTTCGTTTTGCCCACAAATCAAAGCCAGTTGTTGTTTTGTTTGCTTTCTTCCGTAAACTCTTTATTTATGGCCTTCAGTCTCCTTCTCCGTTCACACTCTCACACACGCTAATTTAACCAATTTCCACCTTCCTCCACCACAAGTCCCACCTATGAGAGCACTGCGTGTGTGTGTGTGTGTGTGTGTGTGCGTGTGCGGTCAACATGCCTCCATGGTGCGCTTCCTATTAAATTTTAATTAGTCGCCCCCCTCTCTGTCCTCGTATACAAAGAATATTAAGTAAATTTATGGTGCGTGGATGCAGCGTATGGCAGGCAGATACTCATGTCAGTGCCACATGAGAGTGAAAGAGGAAGAGAGGGAGAGAAACAAGGAGGAAAAGAGTAAGAGTGTGAGGAAAAAAAAAAAGACAAAGACTTGGGAGGAAAGCGAGAAAAAACCAGATTCAGCACAATTCATTCCCCCTCATTTCCAGCGTGTACAATATTAAGGCCATTACAGGCTGCCTCTGTCAGCGTGTTTGGAACAACACATTAGTTAGTGACAGAGAGATGAGGGGGGGAAAGGAGGAGGAGGAGGAGGAGGAGGAGGAGGAGGAGGAGGGGGAGAAAGGAAGACAGACTTCATGGATGAACCCCTCCATCAGCTGGAACTTGTTGCTACAGTAACAGATACCAGGGCTACTGACACAAACAACAGGGCTTTTAAATGAGGTCTCCTCTTTTCACCCTCAATATAACAATACTTTGACACTTTATTTGGAAAAATTCTTCTTCTTCTCTCTGTTTTAGACCCTAATGCACATTTAATTTGCATGAGGAAGAGGATTCTTTCGGAAAACAATTACCTAAGCCCGGGTATGGGACATGTGACAGCAAAACCAAGGTGATTTAATGTGTCTGTTGCTTCTACGATGTGATCACCTACGGTAACGTATATGTCAGTACAGCTGAACATATAATGCAGGTGTTGTTATAAAGGCATCACATGCAGCAGCTGTCTGAGACTGTTTGCAAACACAACATTCAAACCGGGCCCCTCCTCCATGGGTCAGCAACACAGAGAGCAGCAGTGGTTGAGCGAGCAAGAGCGTGAACAAAGAGAGGGCGCTGCGTTACTGAGAACAAAACCGTGAATCAGAACAAAAATATTATTTCACAGCGAAAGCTGAAGCACTAATCACACGCCCACATCACACAACCCTGCAGGAAGGTGCAGTAATGATAGATGCTCCCTCCATCCTCTCTGCTGTGTGTGTGTGTGTGTGTGTGTGTGTGTGTGTGCGTTCCTTTGGCTGACACCTTGGCTGACTTACAGCTAGCTCAAGACACAGAGATGAGACACTGATGTAAACTGGTCACTATGTTTTATAAAGTTGTGACCTTGCGCTGTCATTAGCTGAGGGCTGCACACAACTGCCCCCAGACTGATGAAGCAGAAAAAACCAGCAGATGGCTGATCTGCCAGAGTCCTGCGCAGGATCTGGTACCTGGAACGGGGAACCTGCAAAAATGCTGTGTAACAGGTAAAAAAAAAACAAATAATAAATTTACTGGTCTGGGTGTGGGTACAAATACAAAATGAACCACTACCCACGAGCAGCGGGTGAGAACAAAAATATATTTTTTCTTTTACAAAATAAAGCAAATTTAAAAAGATGTGCGATATGAATCACTATTATGAGGCCGCAATTACTTTTATTTTGAAAGTCAATGACAAACGCCAGCCCTTTCACCTCGTTATCAATTTTGTCACCAATTCGACAGAGAAGTAGCTAGCCACTAGCCACTAGCAGCGGCTAGTTGGTACTCTGCCGCGACATAAAGGCAGAACGAACCAGTGGAGAGCAGCAGCTTGTGGAAAACACATCGGCGAGGACCGAGTCTAATTTGGAAGAAGTTTGGTGTGATACGAGACGCAGAGAATATTATAGTCAGCACACCTCAGACGGCACCTGCAGCTGTGTTCCACCAACAGCTTGGCACTGTCATCGCCGAAAGAAAGTAACCTCAAGGTCCTAAATGACAGATTTGAGCTGCATCTCCTGCACAAGCTCGCAACGTTCCTGCTTCCTAAACTGAAAAGCAAAGGTAGGCTACGATAATGAATGAATGAATGAATGAATGAATGAATGAATGAATGAATGAATGAATACTTCTGGGCACAGGTCTGGTGTAGACATAATGACCAACCACACTTCTAGTGGGTCAAAAGTGATGACTGCATGGGATAACTCTCCACAGGACGACACACTGTTCTGTTTCAGAGATTTTTCTGCTGATTACGTCTTTAAGCTGACTGTTTCTGTGGACGGCCAACTTCACAGTCGGGACAACAGCAGCACAGAAACCTCTCAACATGAAGCGTTCAGCTGTGTGCTTGCCTCCTTTCTCCGTGCAACCGAGTAGCTCCCACTGAACAGTTAGCATTCACGTTTCTATGAGCTGCGTTCGCTGCGAGAAATCTTTCCATCCCTGCGGACGATCATTATTTTTGACTGCTGTATGTCTGGAGCAGGGCCACCATGAGCCAAGCTGACCAGCCGTAGCTGCAGTATACATTCTTTTGCTTTAATACATTTTAATACCTAACAGGAAAATGTAATAAATACAAAGTTGCCGCATTTTATGTGATGAAAAGTGGCCTTAAATGTAACATAAGTCAGAAATATGGAATAAATCTCGCAGCACCTTTGGCAGATCTTTACCTGCTGTAAAGCTTAGTTTGTATGTCGTCTCAGTTCAAACATCCTTCTGCCTTCCTCAGTCTCTCTTTGAAGTATCACTCTTCCCCCTTCCTCTTTTCTCTCTCTCCCTTTAAAGCAGCGAAATAGTCTTTCCTCTGATTAGACTAAAGCTACGCCAGCAAAGACGAGTCCCATCACGCTGCTCCATACACAACAAACACACATAAGCACATTCTCAGTTGCCTAGCATCATCAGCAAAGACCAGAGTCATCATAAACATGCACGCACACACACACACACACACATGCAGAGAGCATGGACAGACAGGCTTCATCAGCAAAGACCAGTCTCATCATACTGCATCCTGCCCGTGCACGCACAGACAATAGGAGCAAAGGAAGGGAGGGGCTGGAGGAAGGAGAGAGAGAGAACAACAGTTCACCAGAGGGAGTGCAGGTGGTTGGACGGAAGCAGAGTGAAAGGAAAAAAAAAAAGACGGGGAGAGAAAAATGAAGAAAAAGGGACTGAGAGAGGAGGAAGAGAGAGATAAAGAGAGAGACACAAGGTGACAGGAAGGGAGACAGAAGCCGAGCGCAGTGACAGTGTACCGAAGCCAGGCCTAAATACAAACAGTTTTATCTGTTGACACCCACTACCTCCTGACACGGCCGTCAACTGTACTTATTACCACATTCTCTGCAGACACACCAGCCTGTCACCTCCACACACACACACACACACACACACACACACGCTGGGGTTTAGACGTACGCACACAAACACACAGAATCAAAGAGTTTATATGCCGATGTGCACGCAGCGGATCTTAGAGACAAGCAGAGGCTCAGGCGGTACAACACACAATACACACGGCCTTTGTACAATTCACACATGTACGCTGCACGTGGTAGCGTTCTCCGAAATCAGACAGGTGGGCGCGATGGGCTGAACTCTGGGGCATCTCCACCGTGAGCCTGTCAGACTGGTGTTTAGCGTAGCTACGAGCTAAGGGGGCTCGCAAGTTTGCTGCTGGTGTTATGACAGCACCGCAACCTGCCTGCACGGGTCACTGGGCAGCTCCGAGCTCCACCGCGCGTGTGTGTGTGTGTGTGTGTGTGTGGGTTAGTGAGTGTGTGTTATGGATTTGTCACGTCTCAGTGTGCGTCTGAAACAACATATCTTCAAATGCTGCCGCGCCTGACGTACAAGATATTTACACAGACAAACAGCGACACATTTATTTACATTTACCTTTGTGCAGGACATTAACATGTACAAACAATGTTGCGCAAAACATGTCCGTGGCGTGTGATGCCTGTGCATTCAGGGAACGGCAAAAATAAAGTCAATACCGATAAAAATAGATCCGTGCACTGGAATGCAGTCATGCAACAGTTTTGCTTTTATCCTATACGCTTTGGCAACCAGTAGAGACGGTTCAAGCCCTTCAATTCACACAAGAATTTTATTTTTTAAATTGCATCTTCTCACAAAAAACCAAAAACAAACCAAAAAACAAAAAAACAGTTGTATAGCATTGAAATTTCTTACACCAAAAAGATGCAGGCTGCAGCCTTACCCTTTTTACAAATTGCCCAAAAAAAAAAGAAAGAAAGAAAGAAAGAAAGAAACCGCCGAACACAAACCTGGCTGTACATTTCAAATACCTTAGCACTCTGTCCAGTTCACTTATGTCAACATTAGTAAACACAAAAAGACAAAAAAAAAAAGAAACATATCAAAAGATGTTCTTTTTTTAGAAAGATTACTGATGAGATGTCATGGAAGTTTCTTAGAGTTATCAGTCGCCCCACTTTTAAACAGTCCTTTAAATCTCTGCGTTGTCCGGCACATTTTTAATCCATCCTCAACACCGTTCCATAGACTCAGCTCCTTTTGTATTAGTCCTTGCCTTTACTTTTTTAAACATGCATATTCCTCGGAGCTTACATTTACTATCTCAGAACTTCGCTAGGTAACAAATTATTACTCACTTTATACATAGTTTGTGTTGGTTCTCTAGAATTTGATTTAGCGATAATTCTTATCGCTCCTTTTTGTAATACAAAGAGTGGTTGTGTATGGATTTTAATCTCAAACAACTGATGCCAGAATCAAAAGTTTTGAAGTAAAGAAAATTCATCAACAACTTTTTAAGATCAGGACACGTGCAGAGCAGGATGAAACTTGACAACATGTGAGAGAAAGAAATCTAAAGTTGTAAATAATTGCAGAATTTAAAAAACTGACATTTTGTGGAAAATTTGAAATGCTTTAAGATCACTTGCTGACCTTGCTGTGCTGCAAACAATATGTGCTTTGATTTCAGTGAAAGCTAATTATTTCAGACCTCTTAAGGTTATTAAATCTGTTGCTGAGCAAAAAATAAGTCCAAAATTGCTCCATAGGCTGGAGTGGACTGTTGCCAGGCAACACAAGGTTTTTTGAAAGTTTTGTTGATGTGTTTCCTCGTCTAACCACTGTGGCTACTGATCTTCTCAAAATTAGGCTCAACAACAACATCGCCACTTTCTCTTTGCTTCTGCCAGCAAGCCTGAAATGTGCGAGTTGGAAACAGAGAGAGCGGCGGACATGTCGCTCTGCAGGTGGTGATCAGTGGAGTGACAAGGTCGAGGGCACAACCGATACAGATACATACACGCGCAGTCCACACAGATGTGACATTGCAGTGACACACAGTCCGGCAGAAAAGGCCTGAGCCCCTGAACGGTTTCGGGGCAGATGGTCTGTGTGTCGACTCGTGTCAGTGTGAGCTGTGTTTGACCTTGACCCACGAACTGACATCGCTGCCAAACGTCTGACTGAGAGACAAGAGACCGCCATAGGACCCGCCATACACACACACTCACACATGCTCACACACACATTTGAGTTTTAACACCTGGTGCAACCTCAACAATTGACATACTGCAGATTTTTAAGGCATTTTACTGTAGAGAGACACGGATTTAGCCACAAGGTGGCACTGTTTCCTCATCCATCTTTATAATCTACGAGACAGGGAGCCAAAGGACTGAGTGTGTGTGTGTGTGTGTGTGTGTGTGAGTCGATTTCTGCAGTGCTGGTTACTGGGCCTCTCCTTAGTTTTAACTCAGATCAATGGTCATTACTGTGCCCTTGTCCAGGTTTCTCTCTCTTTTCTCTTTCCCCACACAGACACTACAGTCAGAGGCAAAAAGCAGCCCAAACTCCTCCTCTCTCTAAAACACACACACACACACACACACACACACACACACACACTCAGACAGGTAAGAACAGTACATGGGTAAACAGGTCTGAGGTCTTCCTCAAAAGCAAACCTGCTGTAGTCACTTCCCTTTTGATTTTACTCTCATTTCTCCACAGGTGCTACTAGAATACATATAAATATTCTGCTTTAAGCTCCTCCTCGTCAGTTTTTTCACTGCTCATTCTTGTTGGTAAATGTGAGTTTCCATAACATCTTTACAACGAAAACATTCTTTGTTGTTTTTCAGAATAGGCACGCAGTTAGGTATGCAGCTTCAAGTAACGTCATCCAACGTCTTTCAAAATTTATGACACACTGAAAATTCAGCTGCTACGCTTTAATTTTTTAAGAGGAATTATTCATATTCATGCTACTAGTAAAAACTAATGTAACATTCTGTATTATTTTGCTTCTCAAAATTTTCCATTTAACAAGTTCATGTCATTTTAGTTAGACAGTCTTATATAACCTCAGATTGCGAAGTTTCAATAGTATCTGTAAGCATACAGTGCACTTTCCAGTGAAAATGATACACCCTATATATACACAACATTTATATTTTTAGATTTTTTATTCATACAACATGTTGTACAAAATGTCCAACATATTTACGCCAAACAATGTGAAAAGCTTTGGAAACCTAAAAATTCTACTCTCAGTTAAAGCCACAAATGCATCATTCTATTTTATTCCCATTACCATATTTTCTCACACAGGCCGTATGGTCACCTCGGCTCACAGGTGTGAGCAACGTAGCACACTTTATGAATATTCATGGCCGAAACATAAATATGGTGATTTCAAAAAGCTGATTGGCTTGGCTGAGTCTCTGAGTTTGGATGAGAGCGAGGGCTACGTATTACATGTGTGTGTGTGTGTGTGTGTGTGAGGGTTTTGTGTATGTGTGTGGTGTCTGCGAGTTTGCCGGAGGCCGGCCAAACCGAAAAGCCATGAATTTGTAAACAATGTGCTCTGCAATTCCCAATCAACACCTCCACACCACCCACGCCTCGTAATCAGAGAGAGCGGCAGAGAGAGCGAGAAGACAGGAGAGCCATCGCTGGCATTTCTCCATAATCAAGGTTGACAGAGGGTAGAAATAACATACTAATCAATGGTCCTCTACATCCTGTACAGTTCAGGTCATTTCAGTTTTCCTCCTTGTTTTTGTTTTTTTTTCCTGAAAAACTGGCTCCCAATACGAGCATATTACAAATGTCCAAACACAGACGGTACACAGAAACTCGTCCATTCATACGACCCCCTCATAAAAATTCCAAGAGCAGTGAAAGCAGCTAATTAACCCCACAACAACATGGCAGACGTGGAAAAAAATATTTTACAAAAACAAATGTTGAGATTGAGAAGGTTAATAAAGGTGTTATAAGCCTGCTGCACACTGTGATTTTAGGCCGGGGCCCAGACTGGAGACTCCGCCCACTCCATTGAGTGGACTTGATTCTCTTGGTCTGGCATTTCCTCTTCTTTTTGAGCGATTCTCAGAGGGAGGGGACTGGATTTTCCCCAACCCATCCTCATTGGTCGTTGCTTTTAAAATTACTCAGTGTAAACAGTCGTTGCGTTGCCAGGGGACATTTCGGCTACTGTGGAGTGAGTGTAGAAAGAAGTCTGGCTAAGGAAGACTACTAACATCCAAGAATGTCTCCGCAAGCTGTTAAATGATCACAAAGATGTTGTTATATTGTACTGCGACTGAGATTCTGACCCACCATGCATCGTACAAAGGGACAAATAAATGTTTTTTGCTTTAAATCACATCACATTATCACTGTGAGGAGATGGGACGCTGCCAAGGACAGTCACTGTCGCCACCCCCCCGCAGGAGCTGCACTAAGCATCGATGCAAACAGACCCGTCACGGCTACCTTTCCACGTATAGATTCGGCATTGTTTAAACCCATATCAAAGACTTCACACAGAACCACAACTGTTATCGGTCCTGTAACTTTACTTTGTCAGTTGAGAGGTCGGATATTTCTTGACAGGAAGCTACATAGCTTCGGCTCGTGGCTCCTTACACCCGGTGCTCATTGGATTATCACCTTTTCAACCAGAGAAATTAGTTTCAAAGCACAATGTCAGACCAAGAGATTCAGGTCCACTCAATGGAGTGGGCGGAGTCTCTGGTTTGGGCACAGGCTGTGAGATTTTAGCAGTCTTTCAAGTTTATTTTAAGCCACATTGTGGGACATTAATCTAATAAACTAGGGTGTGACATCAAATGTGATAAATGTGTGAAAAGTGTGATGATAACAGCAAAGTTAGCAGGAGCCAAATCAGTGTGCATCATCTATACATGCCGCTATATTGGCAGATAAAAACAATAAAGCTAAACGAGATCCGAGCTCCTGCAATAGCTGCATTCATGAGTGTGGAGTAAACTCTGAGGAAGAGAAAGAGGAGGAGAATGTGGACGCCGGCGACGGAAAAGAGGCCATGTTGGGATGCGACAAAAAGAGACCTGAGCTAAGTATTTATTAGCACGCTATCACTCTGTTTGTTTAGGTTTAGCGCCGGTGTTGCACCAATCAGTGCCTCATTTCAAGCTGCATTTCCATTGGTTGGTTAGTAGACGTGTTGTAGCAGCTGTCATGTTGTGAGATGATCATCTCAGACTATCTTTAGCTGCAGGAACAGCCGCCTGTGAACGTTTCTCACCATTTCACAGCCACAACCAAACTCACTCAGTCATCTTTTTTCTGTGTGTAGCAAGCTTTAAAAGAGATCGTAGTCGAAATGCTGACTTAAAATTTAATTTGTAACAGGCCAAAATATACGTTTTGATTAATTTTTTAACAGACCAGGTAACCTAACTCTTTTTGTTTTGAAAAATGGAAAAATACTGATAATGATTGACAGCTGCAAACAAAGGGATAAAGTTTTTCTCCTGTCAGAGTTTTTCCATTTTTCATCCTCTTCATTGGCTCGCCCTCCTCCCTGTCTCGCTTTCATCTCTCACTCTGCCGTATTCTTCCATCTATCCATGCTGTCCTCTCTGAGTCGATTCAATGCCTTTTTCTGTGAAAGACATCTTTTCTATAACTTCCTTTCACTTAGTTATTCAATTTTTCTCCCCCTAAGCCCTCCCTCACTTCTCCATCTTTTCCATCAACCTTCCTCACACATTCTCTCCTGTCAAGGACACAGACTTCTGAAAGAGGAAAAAAAAAATGAATGAATGCTATGAATCACCCTTCCATTTCTGCCTTCTTCTCCCTTTCTTTCCCACTGCTCCCTCCCTCTCTACCTCGGTTTTACAAAGATATCTGATGGCTGATTTCCCCCATGCCCGTCAGAACTGGACAACACCGGGTAGACTCACGAAATACAAACGTATGAATAAGAAATAAACATCAACAATCGTGCACACACGGACACACAGTTGACAATCTGTTGGACCATCTGCCTGCCTCATGCATTGACATTGCTGCTGTCTGAACTTGAGGACATTGTGTGTCTGTGCAGGTGTGACTGGAGCAAATACCAGCTGATTTAAACTTAAAAACTAATCAGCCAGCAAGTTTTCAATTGTACATTTGATGCAGAATTTGGAAATAGTACTCTAATTTTGTGACTGTAGTACAGATTTCAACACACGTATTAATATCAATACCAGATTATAATTATTTTGGGTTTAAAGGGAGACTCTTGAGATTTTGGAGGCTTTATTACCATGACAACAACCAAAACCAAGAGAAAAATGAACAACTCTTTTCTAAGAGTTGGCAAGAAAGTAGCATGACATTTTAGAGATACTGACTCACTGTACAAAATATCTTCAGCCAGCTATGCAGTCCAAGGTTACAAGCTTTTAAAAATCCACACTGGTGCATGTACAAGGTGAGCGACTCTGGCTGAGGTGAACTTACAAAGCTCACCCAGATGAACTGCACTGCGGGTAATGCGCCAAAGAGTCTTACCTGGCAAAGTCTAGGTCGGCCTCCCTGGACATGGTGATGTTAGTGAGGTTCTGCTGGAGGACAAAGATGTTTCTGCACATCTTTTTTATTCCAGACTCGCTGATCCTCTTAAAATACTGGGCCCCGTTGATTAGAATACAGGAGATCAGATGACCCAGACCTGGTGCGAGGAAAGAGAGGAGGAGAATGAGAAAAAACAGTTGCCGCATGAGCACAGAGAGAAGTCAAAAAGAGACAGGTGCACCATGCTGACCTTCAAAAATGTACTGGAACTTGTGCTGCTGCAAAGCTGCCCCCATCGTCTCCTCTATGGCTGAGATGTCCTTGTTCAGTTTGACCACCAGGGGGTCGTAGTCCATGCTCTCCACGTTAGCCACGATAGCATAATTGCCTTGCTTTGTCAGCGGGATCAGGTAATGGAAACAATGCACCCTGGTTTGAGACATGGGAGAAAAAAAATGAAGAAAATTAGATGTTGAGGTATGTTTCATTAGAGATAGACTAAAAGTTCACTGTTGATTTGTTGGCATCAACAATGACCTGTGTTAAATTTCAAAACAGGACAGGGAAAGAAAAGAAAACGAAAGAAAAGAGGTAAAGAAATGAGTAAACCTACTCTAGAAACGATAAATAAATCATCATGGTTACACCAATCATAACACAT
This sequence comes from Naso thynnoides, assembly GCA_029783665.1. NCBI lineage: Eukaryota > Metazoa > Chordata > Actinopteri > Acanthuriformes > Acanthuridae > Naso > Naso thynnoides. The sequence continues at coordinate 12,797,605 of JAQLOL010000015.1, read as the reverse complement.
CCACTTATTCAGACACCACAGCATAGAAACTATTCAACCAGGAAATATGATTAGTTGAAGGCATACGCCAACTTTTTTTGTTCTTTTTTGTTATTTTCCTCCCTCCTGAGTTCCAGACAAGAAGATAGATCCCATTCTTCTGACTGTGCATGCAGTAACAAGGAAGAGACGGGCAGAGCTCACCCACTGCTAATTAGCTTAGCTTAAATAGTGGTAGTCAGTGGGAAACGCTAACCTGCCTCCAATTAAAGTCTTCAGTCACAGG
>JAQLOL010000015.1:12787113-12797240 GCA_029783665.1 Naso thynnoides | reverse complement strand
TAAAGATGAGACTGTATGAATTGGTTTTAATTTTGTTGGAATAAACGGCAAAGAGTTTGTCAGTTAAACACTCACTTCTCTCTTTTTCTCTTGAAAAAAATCTGTAGCAGTGGAACTGATTTCCTGATGTGTCAGGAGCTGAGTTTGTAGTTTAAACTAGACACCTTCATCTCATAATTATTTTCACACTGCAAATACTGTAAATCTAAATATCAAATTTTCAAAAAATTTAGTTGTTTTTTTTCTGATTTTCAATGTCCCCATGGAGTTTGAATTTTTATTTGTTTCTTAGAAGATTTCCTCAAAGGTTGTATAAGATCCATGGGGATGTTTTTTTTGGTTTTTTTTGGTAAATATTTCTCATTGTTCAATTTATTATTGTGCGTTAAAAAATACAAGATATCAGAAAAAAAATGAATTATTAGAATTTTAAAAAAGCAAATCTATTTAAAAAAAATAACAACAATACATTAAACTGTTAAACACACACACACAAACACACACAAATTTTCCGAAATTTGCAAAACATTTTGCAAAATGACAAACAAGGCAAAGAATTTTTCATTTCAGTAAGGTTTATTTGAGTTTTGAACTTGAAGTACATAAATAAGGAGCCAAATGTATTTGACTCTGAGGTTCTTGAGCCACTGACTCATGCATGTGTGTGTGCATATTATCAAGTGTGGTCACCCATCCATGAATTATCCCAAGGAAGTAAGACTCTCATAGTACACCAGTAACTACAGGGGCGCCTCTCCACCCCTTCATATCCCCCAACCCCCCCACCCCTCACCCCACCCACCCACACACACACACACACACACACACACTGTCACAACGCAGCCCAGCATAGCTGAGAATTAAAGAGCTAAGCTCTCATAAATCAGCAGGCACACAGATCTTTCCTCTTCCTGGAGACAGACAGACAGAGACATGGGTGGGGGTGGTGTATGGAGGGGGTCAAGTTGGTCTATAGGGGAAAGGGAGGAGGGGAGACTGAACACGGAGGTGGTTGTAAATCTCCTGTGAATGATCTAAGGCTTGTAAGTTGGTCGTTCAGTGAGATGGGAGAGCGGGAAAACACCTCTGCACATGTTGTTTATACAAGCTGTGATGAGCACAGGACAGCAGGAAACTGTGAGTTACTGCTCACACTGTACTCGAGTTTGACTGTTCGCCTCCATAAAGTGGAAACAATCTGCAATGCCTGTGGTTACTGGGAGAGTGAAAAAAAAGTTGATCAAAACTGAGAAACAACAAGTATTCTTTGGCACCTTAGTAACTCTTAACTGGAGTAATATTACAATGGAGGAGGGGGGAAGTTACACACATCGAAACGTCCTTTTTGATGTCCCGCTGGTGTTTCAGCAACACTTTGGTTGTACTGAAGTCATGCCACAGATGGGTCAGCCGCCTCTGGGAGGGAAGAAGTAAAAACATCTAGGTGCCTCTTAACATTTAATGAAAAAGAAAAAAACACGCGTGAGATGAGACGGTTACTATTAGTATAATTGTTATTACTCACAAAATAAATCGATAAGGCAGGAGTCAGCAGGGTGTCCCTCAGGGCAGGCTTACAGGAAAGGGTACCGCTGCTTGAAGCAACTCTGTGGTTGCAACAACAGACAGAAAACTGATGTACTTCAACATTTCAAAAGAGTAAGATCACACCGCTAAAAGTTCACGCATGCTGTGTAAACACTGATATAATTGGCATCTTCTGTTGAAGCAGCTTATTTAAGCAGTGAGTGAGTTTTACTTGGAAATAGATGGGAGGAGGAAGAAAGAAGAATCTCTGGATTTAAAGGGATACACCAACACTTTTTTTTTTCCTTTTTATTATTTGCCTCCTTCTTGAATTCCAGGCAAGACGATAGATCCCATTCTTTTGACAGTGCATGCAGTAACAAGGAGGAGATGGGCAGAGCTCGCTCACCGCTAATTAGCTTAGCTCAACCACTGGCAGTCAATAGGAAGTGTTAGCCTGCCTCCACCTGAAGTCATCAGAGAAACTTTCCAACAATTCTAAACAGTCCTGTTTGCTTGTTGTGACTTGTTTATTTACTGCGTTGTGTTATTTTTAGACTCAGATTAGCACTTTATATAGTACTTTATGTATTTCTTCTTCTGCTGCTGCTGCTGTTTACGCATGCCCCCTGTGATTAACCTCCAGTGCATATTTGATTCTAAAGTTAAAAAAAAAAGTTGTTGTTGTTGTTGGAAAGTTTATCTGACGACTTTAGGCCAGAGACAGGCTAACCCTTCCCATTGACTACCAGTGTTTGAGCTAAGCTAATTAGCGATGGGTGAGCTCTGCCCGTCTCTTCCTTGTTACTGCACGTGCAGTCGAAAGAATGGGATCTATCTTCTTCTGATAGAAATGCACATATCCTTTGGTAAATGCCATGAATGAGGCTGATTTATTTGCAAGAGACCCAATATCAGCAAAAGTAAGAGCACTCATGTGACATTTTTTATTCCTTTTGCTTTTATATCACCGTTGAGCTGCATACCATTTTTAGGTTTGAAGTGAAAATAACCATAATCTTGAGAAGGAAAACAATCCCATCTCTAGTTTGTCCGTGCTAATGCTTTATGCCGATGATAATGTATATCTTTAATATTATTTTTAGGACTGAAATGGGCATAGAAGGTAAATTTAAACCTATCATTGAACAAAATGCTACTTCTCACTGTCCATTTAGACACCTACATCTTGGTCAGAGGTAATTCAGCTCCATAGAAAGCTCATTTCTGTCTAGACTTAAGGAGTCAATACTCTCATAATGCCGTAATCACAGCGCCCCGAGCAGAAAGGTATAAAATGATTTGGGTGAATGTCTCTTCCCCCTCAGGCGAAGCCAACAACTGCACCACATTCTCAGTGCCTCCATCTCACTTCTTTATCTCTCTGTTCAATCATTTCTCGCACTTAGCCACTGTATCTCCCTTCTTTAACCCCCACCATCACTTCAACCTCCACACTCATCTTTCTTCCTCCCTCCCCTCCCGCTCTCTTCCTCATGGCTTCATTTAGCTGGTACCGTTATCAGGGGAAATTCGCTAGATGGGGAGAGTCAATGGAGTGTAGCATATAGCTAGACATGGGCCTCGGGGAGAGTTTTCTACTGAAATCATAAACAATATTGCATAAGCTACACAATAGTCTGCAGGGAAATAGTGGTACATGGAGGGATTGAAGAGAGGGGAGAGGGATGATGGAGGGCTATTAGTGGTTGTGGGGGGTGAAAAGTATATGATGTGGTAAATTAGCTCGGATTTTGACATTCAGAGCACATACTCAAGACATGGTATAGATTCCTGAACTTGTTTCTTTCCATTCCTCTGCTGATAATACGCAAATACACGTCCCACTAAAAAGCAGAACCCCTCAGTCCCTGCAACCTCTACCTGACTATTTTAATGACATTAAGGGATGGATGTCCCAAAATTTCTTGTTGCTCAATGTACAAAAGACTGAGGTGGTCATCTTTGGGGGTTCTGACTTCATCGGAAGCCTGTGTCGGAAGCTCGGGGTGTTTTTAGACTCTGCTTTTAAATTTGATAAATAAATACATTTTGAGGTCAGAGGTACCTTTTTCCAAGTATGAGCCCTCGCTAAAATAAAACCATTTTTATCACTAATGGATCGTGAGAGAGTAAACCATGCTTTTATCACCTTTAGCTTCAACTATTGGTATTCACTGTACATGGGAGTGAGGCTGTCCTCCCTCTCAAGCCTGCAGCATGTGCAAAGCACTGCTGCGAGGTTTTTAACCGGATCCTGCAAACAGGACCGTATCTCCCACATAGCTGACTCCCTTCACTGGCTGCCTGTTCTCCCTGAGTTCATTTTAAATTTGTATTATTTGTTTTTAAAGCACTCCTTGGTTTGGTCCCAATTATCTATCCAACATTTTAACTCCCTGGACCCCACCACTCACTCCTCTGACCAGTCCCCTCTGGTCATCCCTCAGGCTCATCAGAGGCTTTCGGGTGGCCTCGCTTTTTCTGTCCCGAGCCCCAAGTTGTGAAACAAACTACCCCACAACATCAGATCTGTTACCTCTACTGGCGCATTTAAGTCACAGCTCAAAGGAGAAGTTTATTTTTTTGCACCTTAAGCCTTATAATGAGGATATTTACTATCATATACAATGTTCTTCTGCATTATTATGATGAAAAATGCAGTCATGAGAGCTGGAGCCCCTTGCTGAGGCCACCGTGGAGGCTTAGGGGCGTATCAAGTGCTTCAGCAATCCGTCGAAAAAGGTCATTTTAAAAGATGATACAGTCGCAGAGTGTTTAGTGGTGTCCTCTCATATTAAGACTCAACAACACAAGGTTAAAAAGTGTCTAATTAGCGTTGTAAGTGTCTAAATCTGTTTGTTTGTGCCCTGAGGCAGCTGAAATGCGCTGTTTGCGGGTTAAAAGCTGCTGTTCAACTTTGTGTTTTAGTGTCGGTACATTAGAGGACACCACTAAACATTTGGGGATGTCTTGTCTTTTAAAACAGAGGTGTACATTTTTTTCCCATGACTTAATGAAATGTCCTCTAAGCGTGTGTGGTATAATCATGGTAACTGGGTGGTATATAATCTAAAGTAAAAAAATAACAACCCAGCATGCAAATGACGCCAGTGTGCAGGTTCACGTAAAAAACAATGGAGGCAATTTTTTGTTGCACAATATGCACTACTAACCTGTGCTGATGCCAAGTGTTCAGACATTTTTTCCTTCCATATTATGTGGCTGTAACTGAAGAGTTTTCTAGCACTTATTAATTTAAAATCCTGTTTACTCTGAAGGAAACAAATCATCACCCTGAAATAACAACATCAATCTATAAACCAATTCATCATGCAGGTCAATTCAATTCGACCCGTTTTGAGCAATAGATTTAATATAAAATTATGTAAAGACTGTGTGTTTAGTTTACTGCCTTGAATAAAAATGGATACGGTTTACCTGCAGGACAGCTAATAAAAAATACATTAAATTAAATGAGACAAATTGATGAATTGCTGAAGTTGTAACAGAAAAATTAGCACTATAATTAAAACAAAATCTACTTTACACTTAGAGATGCCAAATTCAAAACTAAGATTTTTTGACCATTTACAGTGTTAAAATTGACAATGAAGTCTTCACATAGGTCCTGCCAGGGAATTTAATGCCACAAAGTTTAACAGGAGCTTGATAACATTAATATGCAACACTTGATCACTGGGGCTCCCCAATTTTTCAATGCCAAAGCCCCAAAGCACCTCACTTTTACTATCATGGCTGAATAAAAGTCTGTATGTGTTTTAATTTCTACGATTTCTGTGACCTGTGGGTGTGTTTCTCTCCTTTGCATACCTGACCTCCAGGTGCAACACCAGCAGACAGCGGTCAGCAATGTCCTGGAAGCCCCTGGATAGGTTGTTAAGGGTCTGCAGAATCTGCTCCCTGCTCCGTTCGCTTTCACCAACCACCTGGCTGTCTGCTGAGCATGGAGACGCACCTGAACCAACAGCGTGGACAAAAAGACAAATCGTTAGTTAACACAATTGTGCCAGACCGTTGGCAGGAATAATGTAGTGAGTACAAATTCGAATCTGTTACAAGGTAAACTTGTACTGGGGTCAGACGACAACATATTTTCGTCTGTGAAAATGTTCACTGTGTCAGATTAGGCGATTAAAGAGTCATAAGCTCTTGCCATGTGGTGGCAGAGAGACATGACAGACAACACACTTTCACTTTCAGTACAGAATGTGCGTAAATTCCACCAGCAAGGAAGCGCTCGCCACTGACAACTATTACAGATAGATAAACAAAAAATCAAACATGCTAGTCTTTCTGTCGTGAGGCCGTGAGGCGTCCTAGATGTGACGTCAGCTGTCGTCCATTATGACACACTATGCGAGATGAAATGACCGATTGTCGTGCCCGATGCTCATCGATCGTTTCCGAGCCTACCCAACGCCCTACGACTTTGCGGTCAGGCTACTGGGCTGATATCGTGTAGTCTGACCTCGGCATAAGGAGAAGTTGCTCTTCGATTGACCCTGATCTTACGACAGTGACCTGTCTCGCCCACACAAACCGTACTGTGCTCCAAGGTGATATGTAGGTATGTCATTGAGTTTAATGTCACACACTTCCTGAGTCCTTCACCGTGTTCTTGTACTTTCTTCCCGCCACTTGTGCTGAGACAGCAGGAGCATGTGTCAGTGCGCTGAATTGTAAACCACACAAAAGATCTGCGTGGATGTGTGTGTGTTTGTAAAGGGAGAGAGGGGGGGAGAGAGACAGAGAGAGAGAAAGTGAGCCAAAGAGCACGAGAGCATGATAAGTGTATATAAATTCAGCTTGGTGTAGATCAATGCCCATAAATTAGCGAGGGGAGGAGAGGGAGAGAAATTTGCCCCGTCACTCATATGTAAGTCTATTTGGTCAATGAGGCGAGTGTTTGTGAGTGTGTGAGTGTGTGAGTGTGTGTGTGTGTGTGTGTGTACGGAGAGTGACTGTTGAGCAGGAGAATGCAGGGGTCCACGATCGATGTGCCGCAGTCGAAGCGAGCTCCCCAGTTACTCTTCCTGCCCTTCGGAAGGTCACACATGCACGCACGCAGGCACACGAGCACGCACCAACACATACAGCCGGCGACAGAGTCGACTGAACAAAGGCCAAAATAACCTGTTCATCTGTCTTCTCTCTCTTCCAGGGACTGATAAGTTCATGGCCCAAGTTAGAAGGAGATGAGTTTAAAAGCTCTCTTCACACGCACATGCCTTTCAACGCTTTGATCGATTACGCAGAGAGTTTGAAGAATCTAGCATTTGTTGTATTTCTATTTTAACATTTGTTTTCATTCAGTCATCAGGTACTTTGTTCTTCAGGGCTTATCGTGGAAGATGAACTCTGCCCTGGACGGTCAAATGCTGTCACCACACAGGAGACCAATGACAAGAGCCATGAAATGATCTCCATGGACTGGTGGTTAACCTAATATTACATTGTTGAGATGAAAAAGGAGCTCTGATGCTTTTAAATAGACAAAACCGAATGCTGCTCAGGTTCCAGATAAGTGAACACGCAAGCGGAACTCAACAGTAATGTGTAGAAATATTAAACATAGTGCAATAACTTTAAATGCTTTACAGACATTACGATGTTTTCAGGCTATTACGCTTGACGACTAGAACAAACTACTGGACAAAAAGTGTTAAAAATGTTTGGGAAGGAGCGCTTAATGGACTCAAAATACATTTGTCTGAGGTGCTCTTCGGACAGGGACTTCTATGTACTCAAAAATCACAAAAAAAACTCCAAGGCACTCTCTTTTGAAATGATTTAAAAGCCTGGCATGGTCATGTGGGACCTTAAAAAAAAAGTGGGACATGTTTTAGCACCAAGCATTCATCAGGAAGTCAAACAGATCAAATGGAACAAAAGGCCCTTTTTCACTGGCCTTCAACCAACAGGAACACTCCACCTGGGGGAGGACTAGAGCGAACTTGTAGACAACTCAGGAAAAATCTATAAGCAATGTAGAAAAACAGCCCAAAAAATAAATATTTGGATGATCTACAGCAAGAAGAACTTCCCATTAGTATCAGATACACAGTGAGCCTTCCTTGAACAGTGTTTCTCAGAAAGTTAAAGGACCGCACCAGCCTATTCTCGACCCCTATTCTGCCGATTATTTTTTCGATGAATCAATTAATCATTTATTCCATGAAATGTCAGAAAAGTGCTAAAAATGCTCGTCTCAATTTCTCAGAGCCAAATGTGATGAATTACCTCGAGGAGAATAACTTTGCATAACACCCACATTAATGAGGCCAACTCATGTCCAACACCTTGCTGTACATTTTCCTCCTCACTGTGTGTAAACTCAAAGTAATTCTTGGCTGCCTTACGTGCTGAGTGTGTCTGTGTACCCACGTTTGCACATTTTGCACACGTACTGCATGCTTCTGTCCCTACCGTTACAGTTACTTTAAATTAACCCCTGATAAGATGAGAGACCATTGGCTTATGCAAACAGTGAGGCATGTGCAGCGGCCATCCAATCAACAAAGCAAATACACTCGGAGTGTGACGTGACGCCTTTATGACAGCCGCTCCTACGGCTTGTGTGTCTCACATATAGAGATAAAAGACATAGATTGTATTTCTCATTAAAGGTGCGCATGGTGCGTATGTAAAGGTGCTAAATGTATATATGTATGAAAAGACTTGCTAATTAACTGTCCTCTCAAGCATATCACTTGATAATGTGTGTGGGAGGACGCTGCAGTGCAGAGTCATTTGCAGCAGTTGCAGGCAGTTTATACTGTAACGGGCCGCTTCAGGTCAAAACCCTGCAGATGAGACTTTGACTTCAGTTTAACTCTTACAGTCAAACATCCGAGTAAATTCCTGAATTGACTGTTTGTCATAAAATTTTTAATTGCAGATAAAAACTTCATAAAACTGCCGAGCACTTCCGAAGGAAATCACGTCCAAAAAGAGTCCCCGATTTTTTGCAACAATTATCAGTTAAAAACAGAAATGAAAATCTGAAGTTTTGCAGTATCGCAATGTTTTGCCCTTTCTCACTTCTCACTCCACAAAGTTGGACGTAAACCACAAATTATGAGCCTTTCTTTCTTCTCTCTAATCAGCCCCATTGTCACCACTGCTTGAACCACCACCGCCATTTCTGAGATAATTAGGCGGTGGGCTGGCTAACATTTGACGCTTATAATCAGTCCTTATGTTCTGTTAATGTGGCTATTTTACATTTAAAAAGTGTGAGAGCAAAATCACCACAGTCGTAACTCAATGGAGTCATTTAACATTCCACAGACTCTTAAGAAAAAAGCCAATCATTTGTCATTAGTGTATAAATCCATAGATCAGCAGCACTAACTGCATCGTCCACCAGGAGACAACAGAGTGCCAAGGATTAGATCTCTAGCTTGGCAATATCAATATTAATCCAGCTAAATGAGCCACAGGAACAACAAACAAGATTGGTCTTAACAGAAAAAATCCACAATGATTTCTCAAGAGAGCCAAGCATAATGACATTAATTGACTTCATTTGATTGTATTTAGTGGATGCTGTTTATTCTCCCTGGTCACCTTATCAGATAATTAACAGATACAGAATGCAGCACTGAAATACAATACTGCTACTGAAGCCAACAGACGTAATTATAAGAATATCACCTATAGAGCCGAGTAAAAAGCAGCATGAAATGATGTAAGACAATATAAAGGCCTCACGAAACGCTAGAGTCCGATTTGGCTCCATGTACTGACGTGCTTCCAGCAAAAACGGGCCTCTAGGCAGGAACTTGTCACAGATATTGACTGTTCACAGCAGCCAATAGGGCGGCTGAATGTGTGCTATGTTCTTTTCGTACTTTGGTGCAAAGTGGACTTAAAAGAGAGAGCGACAACAAACAAAATAAAAACCCGAGCCAGAGCACGAACAGGGAGGAGAGAGTGAAGCGGAGTTGCTTCCATAAGAGTCTCATGCTACTGCTAGCTTGATCTCCAGATGTTACCTACCCCAGCTTTAATGTAAAAATGGATGGGAACAATATCTACAAGTGTTTGGTGTGTTTGCTGTTTATACAGACACAAACTGTTACTTGTGCTTCAACAAAACACCTGACAAAAGCTACATGTGTATTTGTCTGATAAAGAGGATTTTGCTCTCAGTGCGTCTCCTTCCTTCTCTTAGGGTGTGTTTGTGTTGTGTGTGTCAGAGCATTTCACTTGCTCTGCCTGTGGGAGTGTTTTCCCTCCAAGTATGTGTGTGCATGCACATGTGTGTGTGTGTGTGTGCGTGTGTGTGCGTGCGTGTGTGAGAAAGTGACTTGAAGGCTTCTGTTTCCTCTCATGTGCATTACACTCACTCACTTCAGCAGCCGAAAGGGGGAAAAAAAAAGGTCTTGCTGTGACACACACTGCTGGAGGTCTCTCCAGGGGGTGACTGTGAAACGCACACACACACGCGCGCGCGCTCAAAAGCACGTGCACACGGACACACACAGAAACACAGACATACACATTTTCGTGGGGGGGGGGGGGGGGGGGGGGGGGGGGGGGGGGGGGGGGGGGGGGGGGGGGGGGGGGGGGGG
>JAQLOL010000015.1:12738058-12751778 GCA_029783665.1 Naso thynnoides | reverse complement strand
GTGTTTGTGTTGTTAAAGAGTCTCCTGTAAAAATAAACGACTCATTAGCCGACTTGGCACTTTGTTGTTACACCCTTTTTTGTGTTTGTTCTCCTAGACTCTATTTTATATTTCTGGGTAGTAACATGGGTAACACTTAAATTAAAGCATGCATCTATAATGCATTATGAACAAACTTACAATATGTTATAATGCATCTATTGAGCTGTATTATCATAATTATATGCACAGTTAAGGTCAACCCTTACATAACCACCTATAACCCATTAGAAGTGGTTAATAATGTATTGTAATGTGTTCTATATGCTCATAATGTGTTATATGCATTATAGATGCATGCTTCAAGTAAAGCATTGCCAGAATTTGTGCAGAATTTTGTCATAATAAGCACAGAACGTCTTGAGTAATGGACAAAAATGGGTTTCGTGAGTTGACCTTGACTTTGACGTAAACCACCAACTTCTAATCAGTTTATCTCTGAGTCCAAGTGGATGTTAATATTTAAAAGGCGTTCTTGAGATATTGCGTTCACAAGAATGGAAGAACCATTCGAAAACATTACGCCTCTGGCCACAGCTGTCGCCAGCGCGGAGGCATTAAAGTCCATAAACCGCACGCCCGCTTCCTTCAAATCCATCACTTTTAGATTAAAAAACATTACTCATTCAAAGGATTCTTTCAGTCCTTTTCAGAAGCACTAGAATTCAGTAATTGTGCTGCTTTAGCTTATGAGGCTGTTATAATTGGACCCAATGTGACACTAAAAATGTCAGTTTCATTGCCAGGTGACAACAAAACACACCAGTCAACCATATGGCAGCTGTGCGCAGGAGAGGTGTCAGCCAAGTCACAAAGGAGACAAGGTGGAGGCGCAGCAGAGACACAGCAGCAACTACACAGTGTAGACTCGCCCCTGTGTGTGAAATCTCAATAATAAATAATCTGCTTATCTGCCCTCGAACACACTCCCGCTAATTCCAACTGTCCTAAAAACTATTGTGGCACACACGAACGCACAGACTTGAATGCAGCAAAGGTTGTATGAGTAGGCGTCAATTACAAGAAGGAATTAGAAACAGAGGAAGACCAAGAGGGAGTGTGCTACTGGTGCAAATTAATTACTCATTACAGTAATGGCTGCTGCTAATTGTAGTAACAGTAAATTCATTAATATTCTGCTAAGAATGAACGGTTTAATGACATTAAAGCAGAGCAGATGTTTAACACTGCAGGGTATTATCTAATTTGGAAAATATTTCATTATTTCCCTTTAAAATGCCAAACATCTTACAGTTTAAAGTTCTTAACTGTGTGATTTTCTGCCCTTTTCTACCTATGCAAGAGTAGATTGAGCATCTTCAGGCTTTGCAGTTTTGGGCTGAAGCAATATTTTTACAGTGTAATAGAAATCTTGTGGCGATTTTCCTTCTTTTTTAATCTAACTAATCTATAACTAATGACTGAAGGCTCAACTGTAATGAAAGTAGCTGCTTGCTGAAAAACTATGACGCTTAATATGAAAATTTTGCATGGAGCAATACTTCACACTACTTTGTATAATTACTTAACTTCATATTATGCAAATTATGCTTAGACAAACAAATTTATGAAAGTATCTTCACAAAATGAAACTCCCCCCCCCTAATTTTTAAAATGGTGGTTAGAAATTTTGTGATTTGTCACTTTCATTTCTCTGGTTTTTAAGGCTAGGTTTGAAAGGTAAATCCCACTAGAATTTTAACATTTGAGACTAGGGATGGAAAATTTTTTGTTTTTATCGTTAATCGCGATTAATAACATTTACGATAATTTAATTGTGGTGAATTTTAATGAATTGCATAATCGTGCTTTAAAGTGTCTCCTCACTATTCAGGCAAATTGGACTTTATAGAACAGAGTAAACTTACTCAAACAGTATCTTTTTAAATTAATCCTTTATTTCCTCAGGGATGCCTTATAATTTATCATTACCTCAATTATTTACTTTCTTTTTGTTTTTATCAAGCTGTGTCCTGTATGAACGTGATTCAGCAAAGGTTGTAAGGTAAAGTGATAACAGTATGTTTTTTGACGTTCTCTTTTTTCTAATTCTTAATGTTTTCTCAATGTATCTATAAAAATTTAGATTTTTTTCGAAATAAAAAAAATATAATAATTTTTTATATTTTTTTTAAATTATCGCAATAATATTGTGTATCACAATTACTTTTGGCCACAATAATTGTGACATGAAATTTTCTAATCATCCCACCTCTATTTGAAACAGCAACTCCAATGACAAGGCAGAGAAAAACACAGAATAAGTCAGTTTGTCCATCTAGAGAGCTACAGACTGCCTTCACCTTCAAACGGCCATCCACTCACTACAAGTAGGCGCCCGGAACTCATCACACTCTTAAATGCACATGCACAGGCACACTCACACACCAGGACAGACATTCAAATTCAGAGGGAGTTAGCCACAGCATCCCCGTGTCCCCCCTTTGCGGTGTGTTGTCTCCACTGGAACCGAAATGGCGGCACCAGTCGCACTCCAATCCCAGTATCTTAGCAGCAACTACCGATGGCTGCACTTGACAGCACGTAATTATCTGTCATTAGAAAACAGATGTCAGAGCCTTGGGTCTGGAGCTGGATAATTGTAGATGCCATGCCCTACATGTATGTACATTAAGAAATAACATTCCTGGATGGCTTCATGTGTAACAACAGGGATTTGCCTAATGAGTGAATCCATCGCATCCTAATGAATCTCTAAATTGTTGGAAAAGCCAAAGTTAGATTTCTTTAAGTCGACTAAAACAAATGAGAAAAGACAGAGACAAAGATGTTTTATAGCAACAGCTCCAAATTCATTTCCCTCTGGGAACTAAACCTAAGGTAACAAATGCTTCTTTAAATGGAAAGGGTTGAGATCCCATCATCCATCTCTATCTGCTGCAGCGGCGTAATGATGCCGAAAGAGGAATGGGATAAAGACGAAGATTTAGGAAAGACAGCAGAATAAGAGTGTGCTAAGATCGATTAGAGAGTCAGCATTTTTAAATCTCGCAGAATTCCCTGCAGGCACGAACCTATCAGCTATGGTGAATTTTGATTTCGCCGCCCAGAGAGGAAGGCTTGTTCTGCAAAGACCTGTCACACACCAAGGACAGGACACAGTGAACCCCTGCCAGCCGAGAGAGGAGGAGGGAGAGAGCGAGAGCAGACGTGTGCGCGCGTACCTGTCTACTGCACACACAAAATCAGTCTGTCTTTGTCACGCCAACACGCACACACTGACACACTCACAGACTGACATAAAAATGTATAGTCACATGCCAATACATCAATATACCACATCCAGAGACACTTGAAAGCACTTGCCTACGTGCAATTATTCATACTGGCAACACTACCCAGTCCCTTCAGGAAGATTTCAAAGTCATTAAGGGGTTTTAATGGATGATGATACTTGATGGGTTTTATGGCACAACCAACATTAGCTTTCATTCCAAAGAATCAGGTAATAACTGCAACAATTGCATCTTTTAATTGTTATCCAACTGCATATTCAATATTGATTCTGTGGGCATATGACTCACTCCAATACACTCTGATGACTTACTTCTACGGCTGTGTTAAATTAATGAAGTCACACTCAATAATATGAAGACCTACTCAAGAGGTTTCGAAGCATATGACCACATAAAAAAAAAAAAAAAACGCATTAAAACATAGGAAAATTGAAAATATGGTTGAGAGAAAGTCATACTCTGCACGACTACTGGCTTGATCCAAACAGACTTTCTTTTATATATAAAAAAATATAAAATGTTCTTCAGAAAAATATATGTAGACTTTTCAGGTAAATGATCCAAGACCCTGAGCAATTCCCACAACCGCCACTGGATGGCACTGTGTCAGCTTTTTCCACCAGCTCCCGCCACAAGACCAGTTGAGTGAAGTTTTTCTTTTTTAAATCACGGTTTTGACGAAGAATTAAGATTCCAGTTGGTGTGTACCATCTGAAACCTGGACAGGATTTGCAGTGTGTGCGTGTGTGTGCATGTGTGCATTTGTGTGAGTGTATGTGTGTGTAAGACAGAGAAAGACAAAGACAGAAAGAGAGAGATGGGTGCATAAATGTTTAATTTTTTGTATGTGACAATGCTGTGTGTGATTAAGTGTACGAGCGCGTGTTTCCATCAGTGCCTGGTGAAATGCATATGGTCTTCCCACACACCGCCTACGCCTGTGCCAGACTCCCTGCTGTTTATACCCTGCCTTTGCCCCTGTTGCAGCATCACCTACACTGAAGTCTTGCGGTGTGTTTGCACATGTGTGAGAGCAGGCGAGTGTAACAGAGTGTGTGTGTGTGTGTGTATGTGCGTGCTTGTGCAGGAGTGGGGGGACTTGAGCATGTGTTTCTTTGAGAGAACAAAAGCAGGAAAGACAGGAGCATGATAGATAGGTGCAAAGACGCATTATGTAAATTATCTGAATGTGCGTGCGTGTGTGTGTCAACATGCTTACAGCAGCAGGTATAAATGGGCTTCATAATCAGGACCTTGCCTTGGGAGAGTGAGGCTAATAGGACATAAAACACAAGAGCCAACGTTGACTCTTAATGGAAAACAATGGATGACATAAGAAATAAACTGTCAGTGCAAGATAATCTGCTGGTCGTTTGTTTAACTCGACCCTGCCACATATAAAGAAAAAACTACATATTTTAGATCATTAGTGTAATTTAATTCAATTCACACAACTTTATTTAAGCTACTAGGTAAAATTCATAGGACAAAAACACAAAACGTACAAGAGCATACAGACAGCACATCGAGGAGTCAAAGACAGAATAAGAAACATATTAAATTGAAACACGTGCTGCTTTCTGGGGACTTGCTGGTTGCAAAAGGAATTCAGTCCCTTTGTTTCATTCCAATGATAAATAGAAAGTGAGAGGCTTCTTAAAGGGACACGCCGACTTTTTTTTTTGTTATTTGAAGAAGATGGATCCCATTCTTTCATCTGTGCGTGCAGTAACACGGAGGAGATGCGCAGAGCTCGCACACCGCTAATTAGCTTAGCTCAAACACTGGTAGTCAATGGGAAGTGCTAGCCTGCCTCCACCTAACATTTACCACATTATGTTATTTTTAGACTCAGATCAGCATTATGTGTTATTATATTTAGAATTAAATACGTACCAAAAGTAAACTGCAAAGCGCATGTGCGCCAGTAAGCTGCAGAGGAAGAAGAAATACATAAACTGCTAATCTGAGTTTAAAAATAACATAACACGGTAAACAAACAAGCCAAAACATGCACACAAGGACATTTAGAGTTGTTGGAAAGTTTATCTGATGACTTTAGGTGGAGGCAGGCTAGCACTTTCCACTGACAACCAGTGTTTGAGCTAAGCTAATTAGCGGTGTGCGAGCTCTGCGCGTCTCCTCCGTGTTACTGCACGCACAGATGGAAGAATGGGATCCATCTTCACGTTTGCAACTTGGGAGGGAGGCAAATAGCAAAAAGACAAAAATTGGCCTCTCATTTTAAAGATTTTTATTCCAAAGCTCCTCAACTAACTTAACACTACGCCACTAACTTGATTGTGTGGTTTAATTTTTATGTAAGTATTCTTGTAGGATGTGGTATGCAATTAGCAACAATAAACTTCTGACTTCAACATTGAAACTGTTAGTGGACTACATGGATCCTCTTCAGAGATACCATCTGGGCCTCCTTAGTCTGAGTATACCAAAAAATTTAATTTATGTCGTGCTATACTCATACAGTAGACCTTTTGTTATTACTTTAGATTTACCAGAATTTGTAAAAACAGACATAGAGACGCATCTTTAATGAAATCAAGGAAGTTCGTTACGCATCTTCACTCTCTGGATAACAGCAGCTTTTAATAAACATAAAGGTACAGTGTGTGTTGGAAGCAGAGATGCGACATCCAGGGATGATGTACTGTAGGAACATGTTACAGATGTTCAGTGTGTGTGTGTGTGTGTGTGTGTGTGTAGGCCCGCCGCAGTGTGGTGCAGACCAATTAAAACAGGGGAGATTGATGACCAGGGGCTGTGAGTAGCAGCAGCAGCAGCAGCGGTAGCAGACAGCTGCTTCCTGCAGACAACAGGAAATGAGATGGCCTTGTTTAGGCTGACGCTGCCAACACCAACACCACAGAGCCTCAAAGACAAATCACCACCTTACCGCCGCTGCTGGCCTACTCCTCCATCTTCCTATAGCGTACTCTCCAGCCTCCATCTCTTTATCTCTCTCTAATTCCACACAAGACTTTCTCCCTCATTAGTCTTTTCTCTTAGAGTAATGTAGTCAAGGTGTTGGTACAGTATAGATACGAAGTACTGATGTCCAAATATAGATGCTGGTGCCGTATTTTTATCCTAAACAGCCACATAAAGCCTTCAACCACAGCAAATTTGACTTAAATTTTCCTCATAGATTTTTTTTTGGTCAATTTGGGAGCATTTAGGGTATTTTTGCAAACTTCAGTCAGGAAGTAATGTAAAAAATCAATCAAGTACTGAGCTCTGTAATGAGGCAATGCATTATTATTAAAATAAATTCTAGTTTAGTTGGCCTGCCTCAGTGATAAGAGCATGCCAGTGAATTTTGTTACTGAATCATTGTCTACAGCCCATGTTTTAATTATTAGATTCCTTCTTGTGTGTGATGGGTATATCCAGGGCTGTGAAAAAAAAAATCACCCACTCCACTAAAACTTGGTTTCAAAGACACATACCTTCCCTGGCGCGTTGCCTAAGGCAAGGAAATCATAGCAGCAGGGGTACAAACCTGTCCACTGCTGGTTCATTACCATTCACAACAGCCTTCAAACTTTCAGTGGACCGGATCTTTTTATTTCTGAAGGTTTGTCACTGAAGTATAAATTTTATATAATGGGCTGTCTTCGCTGTCAACTGAACAGTAAATAGGAATTTTTAGGATAAATATGGACTCACAGCTTTACCAGTGATTGTGTAAACCACAGATATAGAAACGTAGACAACGCATTCCCAGTTTGACGTGCGTCTGCCCTGGGAGGTCAACACTCAAGACTACAAAGAGAGAGGGGGTGAGGAAGTTTGAGAAAATTAGAAATAGAAAGTGAAAACAGAGTTGAGTTAATTGGTAATACATAAACAAGCAACCAGGGGCTTTATAATAATGTACAGCCTTCTACAACTTTGGGAGAAACTCTTTACAGCTGATGTATTCATAGGTCGGAGCCTGCGAGTCCCACTGTTGTGGCTTTTCAGAAGATTACTGTTTTGGCACAGAGCTAATAAGATTGCATTCAATAAATGAAATTATTTCCAACATGTAACCAGCATCATTTTCACTTTCTGATATTCATAACAAAACAAATTTAATGAAATTTTGGTCCAGAATTAAGCAAGTCACAGTCGATTTTTAAGTAAAATCTGCTTCTCTCCATACACGTGTATTTGATAAGTAGCAGATCTTTACCTTCCCAATATGGCGCTCACACAGACGAATCGTGGCAAGCACTGAGCAGGAGCCAGTGAGGCATCTACACTTAGAATAGCAGCATCAACCAGAGAAGACAATTACAAGCTGCTTAAAGCTGCAGTTGGTAACTTCTGCTAACGATCTAACGTTAGCTGTAGCCTGAGACTCACTGGAAAGCAACCCCGCTGCAGCCTTCCCTCCCTGTTTTTGCTTTGGCTCGTCTTTTATTTGTTGGGTTTGTTAGAACTGAGATGAAACGGTTGCAGGGAAAGTTGCAGCGGAGTAAACTGGTCCGTCTCAGCTCGAGATCGAGCCGACTGACGGTGTCGCTCACAGACACCCTGTTGTCGGCAGAGGCGAGTCAGAGCATACTGCACGAACAGTTAATCAGCTTGTGCCGATGTCACCTGTCGCTAAGAAACACAGCACAGACCGGCCAATCAGGACAGGGAGTGCAGAGAGCGCCATTGATTGGGAAAATACCACAGGTGTGATAGGACCACGCCACTTACTAATAGCTGTCTGCGGGTATTATGACATTTTTTCCAAACAGAACATAAAAAAGTAACTAAATTTACCCCAAAGTTTCCAACTGCTGCTTTAGTACAAAGTCCTTATTTGCTTAACTGTTGTATGCCATTAGGTTTAAATCTTAAGATCCGTCTGTTTGTCGTCAATAGTTGAAAAAAAAGAAAGTGATCCCCAACCACTAACAGTCACAATATTATAAAACCTGAAGCATTTAAAGCTGTTAAAAGGCTTATTATTGTCATTTAAAATTAAGTTTTGTATAAATCTCCACTGTGGACTATGGAGCACTTTACCAATTTACATTTAAATGGCAGTTAACTGTTGAAATTTTGTTTTCTTTTTACTATTCTGTGAATGAAGAAGGGCTGTGGGAGGTTCGGCTCTCTCACAGGCTACATTGAGTCATTAAGACTAATGAGTGGCAAAGATGCGTCAATGTCACAATGGGAGGCAAGCGGGCCTAAATTACTCCTTTTGTGCACACAGTACAATGTCAGTCAATGCACACAGAGAGGCAGGTGAAGGCACCGTTTATGGCCGGTCCCATGGTGTGTATACGTGTGGGTGTATGGCTCCTTCAAATGCCTATTTTGTTAATAAGAGGCAGCGATTGCTCAGTGCAGAGACACAATCACACAAACTGTTCCTAGTCAGATCGGCAGGTGCAGACAAATACTGTTTCTGGTCTGATTGTACTCTTCTCAATGCTTAAGTAGATAAGTGTTCATCTCCTCCTTATAAAACGAGTCTGATTAATAAGCCGAGCTTTAAGTGGCCTCCCACAGGTGACATTTACAGAAACGGGGGAAGGGGTTTGCTTTATTTAAGTAAGCCGGGAAATGAAAAACAAAGCAGAGAGAGCAGATACAATAATCACCAATTACTGAGACGGAAAAGTGACTCCTTTTCTAACACAAACAGTATTTATGGAGGGCTGGGCATATCAGGAAATTATATTGTTAATAAGATATGAAACTATATTGTCTTTAGATATCAGATAACATTATATTGTGATGTTGAATAAATGGTGTAATCGTCCTGATTTTAAAAGCAGAAAAATGGACCATGGAGGTAAATGGGAAACCAGTGTGCTTGATGTGTTCACAGCACATTTCTTTGCTGAAACGGTAAATCCTTAAATGCCACTATCAGACTCATCATGCCGAGAATTACAACAACTTTCAAGGCCAACTGACAGCAGAGAAGATACAAGAGTCGTTGAGCGGTTTGAAGAAACAGCAGTCTATTTTTTTTTTAGTTGTAGCCGGGAGGTGAGCGGTGCAGTTGTGAAAGCTAGCTACCATACTGCTTACGAAACTATATCCCCTTAAAAGCCATATTCAGACAGCAAGTTTTATTCGTAGATGTTGTTATGTATCGGTTATTGTGCTATGGCTTTTTTGTGTCCAGCCCTCCTGAGGTCAAGCCGGGCTGCATATGGACCCCTGGACTAAAATGAACGTGACAGCCCTGCTATAAACCACAGTCTAAGTCCATACAAAATGGTGTCAAGATTGAACTTCTATCAGGCCCTAAAAAAACAACACAGTGGGAAAACTGTCTTAAAAAGATCTATCCGCGTTGTCTTTTTTAAAGTCTTAACATCCAAAAGGGTATCAAGATGACCCTCTAGCTTACAGTTAATGCCTCACAATTTTCTCTTTGAATTATTTTTTTAATTCGGCACAAGCTAAAAGATTTCAGGTCAAAGGGTGAAGGATCTAATTAAAGGTACTATCTGAAGTACACAACGATAAAAAGCAGAGTGAGAGAAAAAAAAATACAAGAAAAAATACACGTATGTCAGTGCTTAGTTCAGACAACATAAGTTTCTCTGAACTAGGTTCATATTTTCTACTTCGGGAAAAGTCAGCAAGTTTTGAAGTAGTAAATCAGAGATACAGCATGAGAGCAATAGAGCGAGCACGGGAGCCAAAAATATAAAATAAGTGTTTGGTCCATCTTTGTAAACACTGACACACACACAGAAACATTATGTTCTTTTCTAATCAGAGTTGATGGTGATGATATGGTCCTTTTGAGCAATGAAGGACACTCATGGTTGAATGAATGACTCAGCAAGACACAAAAAACGGCAGATATCCCTGGGAGAGCAAAGTGCGAGAAAGCACTTTTCAATTCGCCTGAAAACTACTGAGAAAAACACTTAACCTGCACATAACACACAAAGCGCTGGCAGCAGAGATGGACATGAGCAGTCTATTTTGGCCCGGAGGGGAGAGTGAATGGAAAGTTGCCCCGAAGTACGCGGGCACGCCGAGGTCAAAAGGATTGTTATGAGGAAATGACGATGGTTCAGATATTTTCTCAAAAATACGACGGCCACAGGTGAAAGGATGTCATTCTACTGAGTTATCTATATAAATGAAACAATTCTGCACTTATAAAAAAAAAAAGAAGTTTAATCTTACATTCCCATTGAGGAATGTGTGTGCTGTATACTGAATTTTCTTTACACCTTCCAGCACAATATACTAGGACTTCCTATCATAGACGTCCAAAGGTTGATGCATTCCTCCAAACAGGTTGCTACCTTAGATGAGCCGTTTCACATCACACTCACCTCTGATTAGAAAAACACTTTATATTTATCACTTCTTCTCCTTACTGTGTGCCCTTGTCTCCTCCTCTCTATCTCTCACCCTTGGTTTTACTCCTTTTTTTTCTCCCCTGCTGTCATCTCTGCTCTCTTATCCCCTGTAACGCTTCAGACTCTTCCCTCTCCCTCATCTTTCTCTCTCACCCTTTTCCCCTAATTCCCCTGCCTCTCTCTATTTTTACCACTCCACTGCTGTTATCTCTCTGTGGCAGCATTTCAATACACTCCCTCCCCTCCTTGCCAAACCTGTCCTCCATCCCTCTTCTCTCTCGCTCTCTGTTAGCCCTCCGTTCCATTTAGACCTTTATGTTAGCGTAGGACTTTCCATCCTGTGGCGTCCAGGTAGTAAATTGAAATGGTTCTGGGGGGCTCCATTGAAGCCTGATTGAATTTAAAAAGAGAAAGTGCCATAAAGAGAAGTAGTGGTGAGAGGTCTGTAATACACTGAAGAGCTCCCCAAGCTATGGCAGTGTTGACAGGGAGAGAGGTGGGTACAGGAGGTGAGGATGGCTAGAGAGGATAGAGAGGGAAGAAAGGACGAAAGGAAGGAATAAGCAAAATGGAGGGATGCAGTGACAGAAAAAAAGATGGTCGAAATGAAAGGTGAGCAAAGTGACAGCAAGACGATTGCAGAAGAAGGGAAAGAAAGTGAGACAGAGTGTAAATTGTGTAAAACTCTTCATCGGAATGAAAACCAGCCTATTACTTATCACACACACGGAGACAGACAGAAACACAAAAACCCTCACAAGCATGCACCCTTGATAGTGACACCTCGCAGGAATGCCTCAATCACAGATTGCATGGCCTGGAGGGAGCGAGGTGACAGGTCTCATATTGGAGACGGCCAACAAAATGCAATTCCAGGAAGTCAGCTCTCGGGCTGCGTGTCTGTCATACCTACAGCTCTGATAATACTCCCACACATCACATTACGCAGCTGAAATAGCCACCTTTCAGCGTATGGTGCATACACAAAATGAAGGTGGACACAAACCCATAAGTACCAGCACACACATGGACAGACGCACACATGAAAGCCCGTCCGTATACATTACTGCCAGGGGAAATATGATGTTAGGGGTTAAATTATTCATCGATCCTTTCATCGCCTGTCCAAGCCTGCTTGTTGTAGTGTCATGTCTTGGCCCCCGCGTGGGTATGTGTCCACTTGAAAGGGCTCTCAGGGGAGAGAGACAACTTTGAGATGGCGCTGACCTTTACCTTAGTGTGTTCCACCTTAAAAAGTGACAGGTGTGTGTGTGGTGTCTTTTCATGTATAAGTCCATATAGGTAAATAGAGAATCTGTCCATAAAATATTTCTTTTATCACGATGACCAAAGATGTGAGGAGAGGAGAGGAGAGAGAAGCCAAACAAATCCCCTGGCGGATAAATTTCACAAACCCGGTGAGTTATTTGTGGTGAACTTTGGATCATAATCAGAGTTTAAACGAATTAACAAGACAGTTAACTTTAATTGATATAAATAAGCCTCAATCATTTCTGTAAAGTTACATAAGCAGCCAGTAATTACACAATTAACACTTAAATGGATAAATTGCAGGGTGCTGTTGGACTAAATGTCATAGAAATTGAATTGGACTATGTTTAACTTTGAGTATATTTGTGCTTGTTTCAACCTTCTATGATGTAAATGACAGTAACTGAGTGGACCAATGCAGGAGGAAACACGTGTTAGTGTTGTAGTCAGTTGTGTGGTCGATCCTCTGAGAGTCTGTCTACTGGCTTCTGGCGATGGGCGTACTTACTAGTGAGGGTGCAAGAGCTTGCACTCTGCTTGCATTATTAGATTGTGATGCTTCAGGTGATTAGCTTAACTTAGTTACTTGTGGGATTTCCCGTCTTTGATGGCACAGTCTTATGGCATTGTGAAAAGTAGCATAAATTACCTGTTTGTTCTGTGACAGACTTTTAGTTCTGTCAGTCTTGCACCGTTGGGGACTATTTCATCTACTGCTTATCCAAACAAGACTTTAAGTAACCAAGGTCTCTCCACTTTACCACTGTCTTATGACTTTGTTCTCAATAGCTTTACCCAGTTAAGGTTGTTGCGAAGATCGAACTATTTCTACCTGCGCTACAAGAAGATGGAAGTTCTGAAAGACTGTTTTATAAGACTGGTTAGAAACAGCTTTGTCTCTGTGTTGGGATGGGTTATTAGTACATTAGGCGTTTTCAGACCAAACAGCTCTAGGGACTATTTGAGAGGAACTGTTCACTGGGAAGGTCCTGGGGAACTAAACACCTTTAAGGGCTTTATTCTGTTGGTATTCATATCGCCAATAGGAACCCCCTACGCAAGCTTTGTGATCTGGCCGGCAGTTGGTTTACTGATGTCACTTCTACACAACAAACAATGTAACTTCACAACAACAACAAATGAAGGCCAATGTTACGGCATTACTGCTCCGGTATGTGGTGATAACATACCATGAACCTCGTGCTCGATGACATTAAATCTCAGTGAAGATACGACGACAAAACTGCAGTGATCTCCTCATGAGCTCTGGTTTGTATTTTGTGTCGTCAGGTTTTTAAAAACAGCAGTTGCCGGCGCTGGCTCCTGAGTTAAACCAGCCAACATACACTTAGAGTAGTTCCTCATGCGCTGTGAAAGTACCAACTCTGCAGTTGGAGCTAAAATATTTGTTACAGTTTCCTTGCATTAGTTGTTTCTTCCCACACACACCGGAGGAATCAATGCATCTTCTCTAGGGGATTGCAACATGACACCAGGAAGAGTGTTAGACGCACCAATCCCTTCTCGTCTCTTCAACAAGCCTGTCAGGGTCATTCTATACAAATGCCGTCATTTCCATCAGGTATGAATAAAACTGTATTGCCTGCTGTCTGCAGCGTATGCAAAAACTTTGGTTAGACAGGTTTTTGTAATCTAACAATCTCTGTTAATTAGAGTAAACTGCTGATGAAGACTTACACAAGTTAAACTCGAACCTGCTGCTTTACTATTGGTTAAAATAGGATTTTTTTTTTTTTAATTTTTTAATTTCAGGCAGATTTTACTTGTTCATTTTCTTGCAAACAGATGCCT
>JAQLOL010000015.1:12700766-12710844 GCA_029783665.1 Naso thynnoides | reverse complement strand
GTGTGTGTGTGTGTGTGTGTGTGTGTGTGTGTGTGTGTGTGTGTGTGTGTGTGGAGAAAGAGAGAGAGCGACCAGGGGAACTAATTGGCCAGAAAACCACACGTCCTCACTTCTTTGATTGGACCCAGCAGGGAATCAGACAGCACACTGCACAGGCTCTTCTTTAGCAGAAGAACCTGTTGCATGCTGGGAGAGCAAGAGGTGTGTGTTGTTTATCTGTCTGGCTACCGGTTAGGCTGCTATGTTTCAGGTCGCTACAGTCCCACATGTCCTTCCTCCACCCTTCCCTCTCCCTTACTCCCTCTCTCCCTTTTTCATTTGTTCATCCCTACATCCTCTGCAATCAGCAGGTCTGAGATTAAAAGTAAACACAGAGGTGACAGTCAAAGCCGCCAATGATGACAAGACCAATGCTGATTAAAATTAGCCTCAGGTTGGAAAATACACCGAGCTCTTTCTTGCTGATTGAATGTCTGCACTGTGTAAACTATGAGAACCTTCTCCTTCTGTTGTCCTCTGCATCCACCTGCCGTTTCGTTTCTTCCATTTCCTCAATCATTCACTGCCTCGCCCCACTCTTAGTTTCCGTTTGATTTTCTTCCTCTGCATCACTTCTTTTAACTTCAGGGCTCTCAGGGCATATTTTTGAAATGGCGTTATGCACATTTGTTGACACGACTTTTTATTTTGAATGTTTTAAATAAAAGATACTGAAGGCTAAATCTACATGCATTGAGAATGTCATTCTTTATCTAGGCTGCCTGCCATTTAAAAAAAAAAATCTAAATAGGTTAAAAAAAATTTGACTGGAATTTCTCCAATTTATCCAGGAATTTGAAATCTTCTATCAAATCACTTTGACTGGAAAACTTTTCTAAGGTAAGCTCTGGTTTTGCTAGTTTTTAATGTTTTGCGTTTGGTCTTGACGTGGAGAGACACAAAGGATAAACGAACTGAAAAAACACTGTGCAACATTCAAAGCACAAGATTTAGTGATGGTAAAGTTTCAGAAGGTCCTCAAACATTTAAGGCCGTTGAGGTAAATGCTGTAAACTCTAAAATCAGTCTTTAAATAACCACCTGAGATGTCTTTTAGTTAACAAGCCCCTTTCTAAGTTTCTCGGCCATGGGTTTGGTGAAGGACAAAACAGTGCAACACTAATATTATCATTACAAGCCACAGAACATCTTCCACACTGTCTCCATGCACTGCTCTAATTTCAGCAGCAGAGCTTCTGTAATTCAATCACTGGTTCCACAGCAGATGAGAATCAAACTGCATTTTTGTTTTTGTTTGTGTGTGTGTGTGTGTGTGTGTGTGTGTGAGTGTGCATTTGTCTTGAAAGATAAAGGGAAGGAGAATCGCATCTCTGATGTTTTAACCAATCAACCTCGTTGAAATCTATGTACGAGTAAACTGAACACGAATCCGAGCTAACACGTACAAAGTAACCACTGAGAGCTGCAGTAGGACATCTGCAGCGGTGTGTGTATGTGTGCCTGCTCTCCACAATATGCAGAGCTGCTCCATATTTGCTTTCATGCCGAACACAAATAGAGGCTTTTCACAGTAATAGCCTGTCAGGTAGCACAGGTACCTAGCATTTTATCTACACAAACAGTTTTTTCGCAGCTGGAACAAAGCGATTCATAAAGGTCTTGCACCTGAGCAAAAGGGGAAGTGTGTCATTTTCTAGTGACATTCTTGCCATTGTGGCAAAGTATGGACTTGGTTACAATATGTCATTCAATTACAGCATGTCGTACATGTCATGTATGGCAGAACTTGACATGCATACATAGTGGAAACACACACCCACATCGGGTCAGTGCGAAAGCCCTCATCAGTCACCGATATGACGTGCCTTTTTCTGCATCACTCAGTTTCGCCGGTTATGCTTTGTTTGACACGCTATCATTTGAAGGACATTTTCAAAAAGAGAAACGGTGAGCCTGATGATATTCTGTGGAATATTAAAGCTGAGACAGGTGACATTTGGAAATCAAGCTAGCTGCAGCATGAGACTCCTTAGAAAGAAACTAACCTCCTGGTTTTGTTTTTTGTTGTCGCTCTCTTTTTCGTCCAGTTTGCGCCAAAGATTCATGACGAGACGAAACAGTTGCAGGGAGAGTTGCAGCGGTGTAAACTGTTCGGTCTCAGCTCGATTTGAGGCGGCTGACAGTGTCTCCTGCAGTCACTTTTTCTCTATATATTTATTACCATATTTTGTTTGTTTGCTTTATTTATTATCGCTTTCTGCATTTTGTTACGTATTCTTGTCAGCGTAAGTCATATTCTTCTTCTGTTTGTGCTCAAGATGTGTGACACAGAAGAGACACTTAACTTAATGATCTGAACTGAACTGTGTGCTGAATACCTGGTCTCTGAATTTACTGTAACTGGCCGAAAATACCTGGTGATGGTCTGACACAGAGCCAAGGAGAGGTGCAGAAGTCTAGTGTTCTTTCAGATCATCCGAATTACAAAATGCTTGGAGATTATCATGGAATTTTTGCCCCATGACACCAAAGATAAACTTTAGGATAATGATAAATCACGGCATTGCCTTCAAGTTTAATAAAAGGTCATGTAAAGTCATGCAGCATATTTCCCCAAATGTCCTAAAAGTGTTCAGAAGCTTATTCTGAACACCTGCGAATTAATAGTAAATATAATTTTAACTCCGTTGCATAATGTGGGTATATCTGTTGCACAGTGAGTTGCAAAACAAGTTTAAGACATTAGGTGTACTCGAAATAGAAAATAATTCTAATTTTACAGCACAAAGATGTAATTTAGAGTTCATAAGGGCCTAAGGACTAATATTTTTATAAATCAGCTAGACTTAAATCAATCTCAGGTCAGCTAAGTATTGTTTTTGCTCAATAACATTACCTGTAAAAAAGTGGCACGAGTGCATAAAGTATTAAACACAATCTTTCTCTGAGAACCATCAAATCCCAATGGTTAAGTTTATTTAAATCATTCGACTGACATTCATGCATGATCAGGCCACGTGAACGTACAACACCGGACTTAATTTGACAGGATTCGCTTGAGTTAAGATCCGTTTTTCAATTGTTGTTAAGTCTTGAGTAATGAGAAACCCACATATAAGCACATGAAAAAGAGTCGAGCATGAAACATCTAAACTTGACTATCAGTGTACAAGACAAGAGAGAGCAAGGAAAGAATAAAAACTGCAGCTAAGCTACATTCCTGCGCCGTAATCCTTTAATAATTATTGACTTTTTCATTGCGAGGATTCAGTTCCGTGCAGGATTCGGTTTATGAATATGATAAATCATAATTGCAAGGTCAGGAGTAGTCAGGTATTGATTGATCCACAAGATGAGCGGACAACTGTAACTCTTGAATTCTGACATTGGAAGTGGAGTAATTGAAAACGGTAAGTCAGTGATTTTACAATAAAAATGAAGAGGAAGAAGGATCTCATCTTAAAGTGGTTGTGGGGTCAGTCGACGAGTATGATGCGTGTCTTCTATATGCTTAAAAAAAAAATCCCTTGAAGACATTCCACTGCAGCTATCACAATCCCAAATTGGCCAAAGTGTGTAAATCACACGACATTTGGCAGGAACACGTCGTTTCTGCAACTTTCTTTCACAAACACACTCACTCACGCACTTCTGTAAACACTTGGCCATCAACATCTGCTAGCCCCACCCCTGATATTCCACCCAGCATCACCTCCACCCATGTCTCCCACCAGACATTTTTTCCATTTGCACCTCTTCTTCCTCCCCTCCCCGTCGGGGTGTACAAATCAGCTTGACAAGGAACGCCACTCCTGGTAGCCCTCAGCCGTCACTCTTCTTCCTCCCTTTTCCTCCCGCTCTCATGGGAACATGATGCTATTATACATAAACAAGAAGCACACACAGCACAGGCTTTTCTCTCTATTCCTCAGGCTGAGCATCGGGTATGAAGAGGAGAGCGGTTTGAAACTAGATTGGACTCAGCCAGACGGCTCTTTTGTTTGCCGGACACTGTGAATAAAGGTATATTTGAATATGAAAAGGAAAACAAGGAATATGTGAAAAAGATTCGGAACTAAGCTGATTCTGAATACATCTTAGGAGTGGAGGGAGGTCAAAGGTGGGAGAGGGTTGGGAATGGGAGTATATGTATGCATCTGCATGTGCGTATCCGGTGTGAGCAAGTAGTGATGGGCAGGCTTTGTGTGCGGCTGTCACTTCAAACATGCCCCGGGGAAAGGGAATATCTCAAGACACACATTAAACGTCCATGACACAAAGAGAAATAAAATTTAAAAAAAGGGCTATAAATGCATTAATGACTCTGCGTGCTGCAGCAGTAACGTGGATATATTCACACTTCACCTCCCAGCTGACCACTGGGGCACTCCGAGCCTTCAGCTGCGTACACACGAAATAGAGAGGCAATAAAACAGCAGAGGGCGAGGACGTAAAAATGTAGTGGTTGGGAGACATGCAGAGGAATACAGGGCGCGGTAACACATCTATACAGCAGCTGGAAAATTGTCATTTTCATAATTTATTCATAAGGAACGTGATGGAATCTGGAGGTTCTGTGATCCTGAAGCAGTGGTTTGAAGAAGATACAAACACATCTGCGAACACTATACACACATTCACACAGCTGAGACACTGCTATATAGGTATACACATGAACACCACATACATTCTCTCGCTGGCAGTCTCACTCCATGCGTTTGTAACACATATTCCAGATGTGGCTAC
This sequence comes from Naso thynnoides, assembly GCA_029783665.1. Lineage (NCBI taxonomy): Eukaryota > Metazoa > Chordata > Actinopteri > Acanthuriformes > Acanthuridae > Naso > Naso thynnoides. The sequence continues at coordinate 12,706,098 of JAQLOL010000015.1, read as the reverse complement.
ATATGGAGCTGTAATAGTGTCTTTAGATGAAGCATTGGATTAATTGAAGCATACCAGACGTGTTTCAGTGGAGAACGCAACAAATTAAGCCCCCCCACCCCCATGTACATGTGCATGTGTATGCCAGGCATGTGAATATGTGCCTGTGTAGCCGTGTGCAAGCATGTAATAATATATAGTGGGACCTTACAACACTCGGGAGAGATAACTTAAAGATATTACGGATTAATTTCAAACCCATTATGATATATGTGACTGCAGAGCGGTTACAAAATCATCACGTTATGTTCAGACCACACTGCTCCAACTGTCTTTTAAAGGTCTGGGAACTTAAACAAATACGGGGGACATACTGCAACCTCTCAGGCATGAAATTATTTTTTATACTAGGGCCTGACCGATATACCGGTTTGCAGATATTATCAGCCGATAATGGCCGGTACTGGTGGTAGGCTCAGCCTATGTGTTCTCCTCCATGTGCGAATATTAAAGCTGTTTTTTAAAAGGTATAGTCAGCAGCAGTTTCCTTAAAAACAAAATGTAGACTAATACAAAATGAATCCAGACGTGTGGTGGTGACTGCGTCTGCAGAGCCCCGCCCTCTGCCTGTGTTTTGATGTTTTGGTTTACTCAGGACATTTCTTTGTGGGAAGTGCGTGTGTTTCCCCCAGCCAACGTGGGCGTGCAGGTGAAGTTGTGAGTGGACGCCATTTAGACCAGAGAAAACTGCGAATGCGGATGTATCAGCTATTAAAAGGAAATATGGCCCTAATGAGGCGAAACACCAAGTGATGCAGCTCGTTCCAGAACGAGAGTGCATCTCGGTTTGGCTTTCAGCTGCTTTTGAGCACTGAAGGAGAGACTGGGGATGAAGAGCGACACGGAGCTGGCCTGATTTCTGTTCGACTGGTAGGTGCCAAACACGGGCAGTTAGCTTGTGCTAGCGTGCTAAAATATCGATTTCTCCATTAAAACTAATGTAATATTCCTACATAGCTTGCTGTGTAGGAACAAGCAGTATAAGTACACACTACTACACATCTGTTGGCATGAGGAGCCAAATTTGAGTGCTGCGTATACAAGCCGCAATAAACAAATACTATAAAGTTTACTTTTAGGGCCAATAAAAATGCTTGGACTCGTAATTTGAAATGCTGTAATCACCTTGTTTGTCCAGCAGAGGGCAGTCTGTCATTTCATAACTAATGAGTGAAGTTATTTCTATTCACCGATATTTAAAAAAACAGTTTTTTTTAATTTAATAAGATATCCTGCCTTCACTACATATCTTTGTCAAGTTTTTTAATAACCACATTCACTCGATATTATTTATATATAAAATCGATACTGCACATCAGCCTAAAAAAATCCCATAACAGTCTGACCCTAGCTTTTATTAGTATAGAAAAGTAGAAAAACATTCGCAGTTCTGACTTTGTAATTTATTTAGAGTATGAACTTTTTTTTCCCTTTGTTAACGGTGCATAGCTGGATTTAAAAAGAACAATCAAAGACTTATTTCCAAGGCTGTGTTGGTGAACATCTGAGTTATTAACTATATTGACTTGAAGCAGACCGCTGAGAAAAGAAGAGTTTAGGAAACTCCAAGTGGGGAGACTAAGAGACACACATGACTAAGCTTTAAGTGTTGAGTAATCCCGCAGCCAGAAGAACTCATCAACTCAATCTTTCCTTTCCCTCCCTCCCTGCAGTAAGTTTAATTTGAGGAGAGAGAAAAAAGTCTCTTTCTTGGTCGTCTCAATACATATTTTTCTAATTTCTTCCTTCAGAAATCTCTTAATGGCTTCTTTGCTGGACCCTGATGAAAACAATGACTTTTAACCTTCCTCTACTTCCCTCCTTCCCTCCATCCATCTTTCCCCTCCCACCATCACGGCCGACTTATTTCACTTTCTAAATGATTTCTTACTCCTTCAATCTCTTCGCCGCCATTCAGGCCCTGGCCAAGGCTTGTGGCCGCTGCGACGCATTGTGACAGGTGAAATGAAAGCCCAGAGAAATCTCATCTTCTTATAAACGCTCCGAGGCATTCAGCCAGTCAAAAAAAATATTTTTTCCCCTTTCTTTCAGAGGCGCCAACAGATGGAAGAAAAGGAAGAAAAAAAGTGAGCTGTTATTTGAAGACCATTTGAGGTTTTCCTTTATCCACAGTTAATCAATGCTGTTCTTTTTATGGCTGGGGGAGCTGAGGCAGTACATTTTGCATTTATTTAAAGACTAGCTAGTCAGTGACATCCATTTTTTGACTAGAGCCTGCACTGAAATGTCTTCTACAGCAGAGTTGTACGTCAAGTCAGTCTTTTACTTATTTTTATGTTGACTACTTAGAGAAACCTCAGCAACACTTCATTATCTTAATAGTTTACCCTCAAATAGGGCTGGGTAATTAATAGATTTTAAATCAAAAATTCAAATTTATTTGTTTGGACAATGTAAAACAATGAAAATTATGAAAACTGACTTTTCACTAAAGGAGAGCTAATATGCTTTGCCGTCTTTTCTGACCTTTAAATGTTACAATGTCTGATACTCGTGTTAAATGATGCCAAAGCGTCACATAATGAGGTACGTGCTTTTGGAAGTGAGCCCTGCAGGCTGTTTCAGTTGGCTCTGCACGCTGTGTTTTACGGTGTTTTTACAGTGACGTTAAAGTGCGCTGGACTTCCTTATATGGGCATGCCAGCTCATGCACACAGCGCTGTGCCTGTCCCCTCCCCGCTCTGCTTCAGGGAATACTGTCAGCACTTTGTTTAAGATGGCTCCAATAAAGTGTTGCAGAAAATACAAGGAAGAGAGAGGGCCCAAGTCACAGTTTCCTGAAGATTTACAGACTTTAGAGTTCAGTCAGTTGTGTTTAGTTGCTCTATAGGAGTCCAAAATCAAAATGAAAGACTGGAATATGAGTTTAGTAGCTTTCCTTTAACTAGAGCAAACACGGTAGCCACGGCTCTCTCTCAGATCTGGGCTCTTATTTTTTTATAAGTCAAGTTTGGTGAAAGTTAGGCTGGCACTTTATTAATCCTTAATCAGGGGAATCATCTTTGTTTGATCAAACCTTTGTTTAAGAGAAGGTTTAGTTCAGTTAAAGCTACTTTTGGATTTTATTCCCATCAGGCAAATTTATGTTTGTTAGAAATCTGAAAAAAAAAAAAAAAAACAGATCTGAAATAATTCCTATGTCTTTCTAGTTAAAAAGAAAAAAAAAAGATTAAATGTGGTATGAAAAAAATCTGGGATTTCAATTTTAATTTTAATTCAAACTATAATTTTATATTTTTTACTTTAATATCGCCCAGCCCTACTCTCAAAAGTCACAATTAACTTTGCAAAAATTCTGTTTCAGATCCGTCTCTAAAGATCCGCAGGACTTTTCTGTTATTGTCTCACTCCATCTGCTACCTTTCCTGCTTTATCCCCACAATGTCAATGAGGGGCTCAGTGTGAAAAAAGGAAATACTAGCAGACAAACAGCGCTGTCAGGCACTGCTGATTGAAACCTCAAGGTCACGGGCAGAGAAACAGAGCGCCGGGGAAGAGAGAGGCAAAAAGAAGAAGTAGGTGCAGTAGAAGAACGTCGACTCTCCAGGGCCTGGCTGTGCAGCTCACTCACTGGGCTGTTTTTTTGTGTGTGTGTGTGTGTGTGTGTGAATGACTGAGAGGTTTTCAAGGCCTCTCCCTGTAGGTGCATTCTGCAAAGTCACCCTGATCGCCGCTTCCCTCTCCACACTCCCATTGTCTGCCTTTGTAACTTCTCAACCTGCAACATGCCCTTCCTATCTCCACTGCACCTTTTGTAATGATGCTCTCATCCCGCCTCTCCATCTCCCCAAAATCCCTTCATCACTCTGCGGCTGGATCATTCCACACTCCAGCTCTCACCTTCTCTCTATCCTGTACCCACTCCAGGCTTGATACACACCAGCTTGCAGTCTCTTCATAATCTCTATACTTGTGCATCTATCTGCACTTATCTATTATTTCTCTCTGCTCAGCTTGTATGTCCCTGTTTTTTCTTACTCAGCCCATATATTTCTAACCTCCCTCCCTCCTTCCTTTCATCCCTTCACGCCACCTCAACCTTTGCTCTGCGTTCCTGCTGCTCTTTTCTCTCCCACGCACCGCAAAATCTGCCCAATTTATTCTTCTTTCCCTGCCATATTTTCCCACTACGTCACGGCTATGTCAATACTTTTTACACTTTCTGCTCTTTTATCTGTCTTCCCCTTCCTTCACTTCATGACTCTAGTTTCTCTCTCTCTCTCTTCCTCTACTGTCCATTCCTCAGTCCATCCCTCCATCCTCACCTTGTAATTCTCCACTCTTGCTGTAGAGTTCTCGCCTCTGCTCTCTCAAGTAGGCACTCATGCTGATGGCATGGGAAGATGACTCAAACCTACGAAACACACAGTAAAACACAACACATAAAGACACAAAAAGAGATCTTCCTCAACAGGTTAACAGATCAATGTTATCTTAGATACACTTTTGGCTCTTTTGAGAATTTTTAATTTTAAACTTTTTCTGTACAAGATCATTTATTCTTTTATTACTTATATTTGGAAGAGAAACAAGCTGTTTTTACATAGAGACGTATACACGTTAAAGGCTCACCAATAACCCGCCTTCTGTTTATGTAATGTTATTTACACAGAACTGAGCAGCGGCGTGTCTTTAAGCCGCTTCAGTCAGTCTTTTCTTACAGCGAGCCGGGGTCACTGATTAAAAGGAGACGTCGCCAGCGTGACGTTTAAGGGCATCAGCATCAGCCTCTTCTGTTGAGATAAATGCTTGACATGAGCACCAAACAGTTAAATAAGTGATTAAACTGTAAAAACTGCCTGAAAACACTATGAGTAATAACGTTACACAGTCATTAAAGCCATCTAGCATAGAGCTGCTTCTATTGGTTTCCTCCATGCTTAAAAATGCGCGACATGCGCCACAGCTGTGTGTAAGGTTAGGCACACAAAATTCTCCAGGCTACGTGTTCACAGTGGGCAATTTTCACTGCGCACACGTGCACGTTTAATGATTTAAGAAAAGACAGTGAGTTTTTCACAGTTCAGCAGGCTGCTGCCTGTACAGGACTGATTTTCACTCTCTTCACGGCCGTGCACAGCATCAGGTGAAACTTAAATCCATTCCTTTCTTTCTTTAACACAAGTTCAACAAGTTTGACTGGGTGCCTAAGTTTAAGACAAAGGTTCGCACAGGGGTAAAAATCTGTTTATGCTTTCACGTCCCCTAAACACGTCCAACTCTGACCACAAACAATTAAAGAAGGGATTACTACATCAATCAAAACTCTGTT
>JAQLOL010000015.1:12683896-12700666 GCA_029783665.1 Naso thynnoides | reverse complement strand
TAAAGAAGGGATTACTACATCAATCAAAAGTCTGTTTAGTCCTTCGAGTTTATCTCTCCTCTGTTAAGATAAATGCCTGCCCACCATGACCCACCCTACCGGGTTTCCCATTTACACAGGCGTCGCTTGACCCCGGCTCCAAAAGGCGGGCTATCGGCGGTGCAACTCGGACTCCCCATCCCGTGTCTGTGCTGTTTATACAGACCAGTGAGGCGCGTCAGAGGCGCATCAAACCCGCGCTGAACAGACCACAGAGAGAGAGCAGAGGGTGCGATTCTTACTTGAAGAGCGACTGCTTGGCACGCTGCGGTTTCTTCTTCGCGAAAAAGGCAGCAAACTCACTGCCAGTGCTGGCATAGGAGAGCTGAGCTGAAGGCTCGGTGGTGCTGCGGCTGTTCTTCACATCCAGATACTCCATAAGCAGAACCTAAACAACACACAGAGCGTGAGCTTAAAAGCAAAAAAAAGAACATCAGAAGCATATCGGTGCTGTTTTTTAACAAAAGATGGTCATGGTGCGGCGATAATGGATCAAATTTGTGAAAGCTGACTCATTGTCTGTCTACTTAAAAACTAAAATCAGTCCATGGAACACAGAGATGACCTGAAACACAGAAACAAAGATCATTTTCTGAAATATCACAAAGTCACGACTCATAATAGGTTCACTTACAAAAGATGTGATATTTTAAAGCACAGTCACAACCAGCCACCATCAATTTAATTTATTCACATTTACATGCTTCCCCTAATATATCACAACTTAGATAATGGAACATAGAGAACTCGACCTAATTAATGAGTTAGACGCTCCTGTCACAATCATTTTTCAGTGGGATCTGTTTTGTTTACTTTTCAAATTATTCTTCAGTATCTTTTTTATCCATAAGGCCTCTTACAGCAGCTGTCAGTGGTTCTCAGCCGGAGGTTCACAGTTCCTAGTGGTACATGGTGCAATTGCCATGGGTCTGTGAAATAAAAAGATCTTATGATCTTTACAGACATAAATTATTCCACAAAATATGATTAGGACATTTTTTTATTTTCCCTCCGTCTGATACGTATAATATCAGTCATATTTTAGTATGAAGCCTTATTTTGATCGGGTCCCATCTTCCTTTTAAGGTTACGGCATAACACTCTTAATACAAATTCAAGACTTCCTTTATTCTTTTCAAGTTAGGAGCCCTCTAGTGCTTCAGTGGACAGACACCATTATTTCTTTTTTTTTTCTTTTAAAGATATTTTTTGGGCTTTTTGGGCCTTTAGTTTTTGGAAAGGACAACTGAAGAGTGGACAGGAAACAGGGGAGAGAGAGGGGGAATGACATGCAGCAAAGTACCACAGGAGGAATCGAACCCGTGGGCGCTGCGGCGAGGACGCAGCCTCTGTATATGGGGCGCCTGCTCTACCAACTGAGCCACCGGGTGTCCCAGACACCAGTGTTTCTTAATAAGGCTTTTATTGTTAAAAGTTTGCAGGAACATGTTGTTAAAAAACTCACTGACTTCCAAAATTAAGTAGACAGCGCTTGAAATTAAGCTACAAACAAAAACAGAAACACTCAGAAAAAGACGAAAACTACCATTATTCAAAGAAAAAGACGGTAAAGAAGAAGAAGTTCTCTGCAACGTGGCATTAGCAACATAGAGAAATGGCTAAAACAACCGTCTGTTTCCGACACCGGTCAAACAGACTCTGGCCAATGAAAGAAAAAAAAAAAACAAGATCAAAAGCAAAAAGAGACAGGATATTTTTGGCCAGGGTGGAGATTGGAGGGGTCAGAAGTCCTCACAATTTCAAAAATATGGAAGGGGTCCAGCACCCCAAAAAAGGAGAGAAATGAGAACCACCATCAGTATTAAAGAAAGAAATCCACACTGACATATATTTATTATCAGATTATGTTTTGTAGGAGCGCCCTACAAAACAGAGCTGAAGTTGCTCTTGGTCATGTTTAAACATTACTGTCGTGTGAAACTGCAAAAACTCAGTCAGAATCTCACAGTGTGTTTGATCCATGCATATATTATAATTTTATCTAAAGTTCCAAGAATATTTTACTGCATAATTCTTGTGTTTTCATGCCATATTTAGTGCAAAACTGCAATTAAAAAAAAGCAGCATTTGCACCAGCATCAGCCGAGCACATCCCTCGGGGGAAGTTTTTCGATTTATCATGACTTGTAGTATTACAATCTAACAATTTATGACAACGCTGTCTGTGAAGCTAATCCCGACTCACAAAAGAAAATTAAAACTTCGAGATAGAGAAAGGCCACTGACACGACTGGATGCCATAAAACTTCCTGTCCTCCATTTCCCTCATCTGTCTGCATGATCCATGGCGAAATCCATCAACGTCTGATCATGCTTCATGAAAATCTTATCAACTTCTAACAATAGCTGAGGACAAGCAGATTGAAACTCTGGTCAGACGGGGAAAGTTAACTTCCTCTACTTTATCATTCTATCTGCACATTCTCTCTGTTGCTTTCACTGGCTCTTATTTTTCAAAGCAAAAAAAAAGGAAAGGAAGAAAGAAAAAGAGCTTCATCTCTCATTTGTCACATTTCTATTTTCTCTCCTTTGCTCTGCCTACCTCTGTTCATCGTCCCCTCTCTCTCTCGGTCTTCCCTCATCCCTCTCCATCTCTCTCTTTCTGTGAATACATATGTTCTAAAATAGCCTCCTATCTAATAGCTTCATAATTTAGCAGGGCCATTTAGCCCGTGTGTGTCTAATTCTGAGGCGCAGTGTGGGTCAGCCCAGAATGGGACAGGAGTAATGGCCAAGCAGATGGAGATCCATCCGGACCATAATGATGTAATTAACGCCGCGGAGAGCACCCTCCGTCACGCATGGGAAAGCCTTTACATGTGTGCAGCGACGTTAATCCAGGTGCATGTGCGCGTGTATCAACAAAAACTAATGAAGAAGAGGGCAGGCTTTTGTTTTTAACACTGAATCATATTCAGCTGTTGTAGATTACTCCAAAAAAACAAAACAAAACAGAAATGGTCAAATTTCTGATAAAAAAAAAAAAATTAATAAACGTGCACTTTTTTAATGATGCATTTAGAAATAAAGCAAATTAGCACATGGTCACCAACGTTCATGTTACTACACAAGTTAAACACGCACACACAATCTTCCACCACACATGTAATTAGTCCTTAACACACTTCCCCACATCACAGGCAGCACTGGAGGCCATATCACACACGCCCTCTCCAACTGGCAACACCAGGGCCTCCACTTGCCACTAGCCTCATGCTGCAGCTAATCCTATCAGTGTATTAATTACTAATGATGAGCTGATGGAGCGAAACCCCCACTCGGTTGCAAGCTAACGCCCAAGTAGACTTAATGAAATGCCAGCACTGGGCTGATGAAGGGGCTCCGACCCTACTTAAATTGCATTAGCCCAGAGACAGAATGAACTTTGGAGGCAATTAACAGGACAGCTTCGACAGGGAGAAAGATAGAAGAAGAGAGGGAAGGGAGGCAGAGAGCAACACAAAAGGAGAGGAAGGAGGACGGAGATAAAGGTGGAAAAAAAAGTTGTGAAGAATAGCAAGCAAAGGATTATAGGTGGAGAATCAACACCGAGCAGAATGCCAAAGAGAAAATGGGAGCGGAGAGAGAAAAGGAGAAAATGAGACAACACAAGAGACCACGTTAAATAACTAGTTGTTACTGATTAAACATCTCCGAGTTAGAAAAGAGGGTTGTGTGTCCTCGCCTCTACTTAACGATCTCCTATTAGTTTCGGCGAGGGCAGAGGCCTTCCGTAGACAGTCTCACCCATCTATTTCCAAACCGTCTTAGAGGGAATAATTACGTCCCCTTAAATTTAAAAAGTTGCCTTGTTAATTTTTTAATTTGTCTGAACAAACTACCTCGCAAAGTCAAAAGTCAAACGACTATAAAGTATTGTTTTTGGTGTAACTGAAGTGGATGACTCAGACCTAAGATGTCTCAGTCTCATTGAGAAGTGTGCAGACTAATTATGAAGAAAAGGATCATTTCAGAAACTGAACACTTCATCCTTGCCTGTCAAAAAAGTGACTTAGTCTGACTGTTAATAAACATCAAAATATTATGATGACAAACACATCGCAGTAACAAGTTTGATTATTTAAATCTGCTTCTTTTTGGTATATATTATCTTTAAAGATCTCCGGCATTTTAAGGTGAGTGTTTCTCATGTTTAAATCCCTTAAAATCATAATCAATATCAAAACAGCGGAAAGCTATAAACAGGTAAGCAAGCACAAGAGATGCCATCTGTTGACCAATGTGCTTGATCAAGCGAGCAGCTAGCATAAAGTCTGTTTATTGTCCGAGCTAACTGACTGAGACATCTGCGTTTACACATACAGCTCGTCCGTTTAACGATCAGACAAACTTTAGGGCAGCAGTGCAGGTGTGAAAGGAGCCGCTGAGACGAAGCAACACAGTCATTCGAAGACAAAGGGGACACAAAAGGCAAAGAAGAAGCAAGTGAAGCAGAGAGACAGAGGCGCCTCAGCGACAGAGAGCTTTACATCAGTGCGAAACAACACAGTTTAAAGGGATAGTTCAGTGTTTTTGGAGTGGGGCTGTGAAAGGAGCTTATGCATTGTCAGTCTGTTACCATTTTTAAGTCCGGTCTCACAAACCTCCTGAGCCAAACAGCCGACTGGCAGAGTGATTCAGTGCGGAGCAGCAACACACGGATGAACTATGGTAGAAAAAAATGTAGGACCACAATAAACTGCTGTCTGGTGGCAAACCTAAGTGGTGAAAAATCCTAAATTAGGCATAAAATTAAACAGATACTGATTTTTTAGGTGAGCTTTATATGTGGCTAAAAAGCATTTTTCTTTTTTTTAGTGATTTCTCCCCTCTTCTCCTAAAAGTTACACTGCTGACCGTCATCTGCAGAAGATAACACACTATGCATAGGGACCTCATACAGCCCAACTTAATAAACACTGAACTATGCCTTTAAAATTTGAAGAAAATAAACTAATTCATTGGTCTACGATATTAACTGATCATCCCCAGAGCTGAGCTGCAAACTGCAGCCAGTTCTCATTTAGGAGAATCGCCAATGTTTGACGAAACTGGCTCTGCAAGCGGAGGATGGGAAGTGGGGAATTAATGGAAATGATGTAAATATGATGTTAACACAATCTCTTTTCTTCAAAGCTTTCAACACTGCCAACAGGTAAAATCAGGTCAAAGCAAACTACTGTCACTTTACAAGTTTCCCTTTATTTGCCACAGCACACAGCTATCATTAAGAGCATTCTTACATTATTCCTAATTGTCCTAATCGTCTGGTAGTCAGTCCCCCAGCAAAAATTCACAGCGCATAATTAAAAAATCATCAAAAATCAATGGTTCCCTTCTCCCTTCAGTTGAATCATTATATCACAAATGCCTGATCAAAAGAGCAAAAACTCACAAATAAAAACCCCTCAGCTTTCTCACCCTGCTCACCACCTGTTCCAACCGATGCCCTCATTTCGAAAACAGATTCTTCCACTCCCACACGGACTCTGAATCTGATTCGTTATCCGAACAGTTCAAGTTGATAATCTGACATGTCAGCATCTTTGCAGTCTTGTAGCAAATTCCTCAGCACAGTTATCCTGACTTCTTAGACAAAAATAGTATCGGGATGCGACGTTAGTTCAGTGAACTTCCACCTGAAATTCCTCCAAAAGGTTACAGAGTTGATGAGGAAATAGGAGAAGAGTAAAATCAACTGTCGGGATTCTCCAAAAATCAATACTGTGGTGAACGTGTGAAACTGTGGATGAAAAAAAATAGGTGAAATGTAAATACGCGAGACATGGCAAATGGCTTTTCACACCAGATACTAAGACCGAGCGCGAGAGTTCAAATCAACTCGAGTGTGTGTGTGTGTGTGTGTGTGTGTGTGTGTGTGTGTGTGTGAGTGGGCACACACGCAAAACTCAAATCTCTCAAGCGCTCCCTTGACAAAGACAATAATTTCCACTGTACTTATTCAATGCAATTCTATCAACCAAACAACCTCATTCCGCACTTTCACAGCTTGGGTCTCGTCCCAAAATTAAATCGCTCAACTTGTTTGAGTGCTAAGTTCTATTAAAAAAAAAAAAAAAGGAGAAAAGCTTCATCAGACTCTGCCTTTGTATTTCATTACCAGCACCCCCATTTATTTCTGTCAAAACAAAATGTCCTGATGTCACTCTTTGTTTCCTGAGAAAGTGGATCGTCATCCTCCATCCTGTCCATTAAGGCCCTACCACCTGACAAATCAATGCAAATAAGGATAGCATCACTCAAAGCTCTGCAGGTGAGCACTCGTCACCGGGTGAACTTGGCAGCAAATTGCCGAAAATTAAAGAAATAAAAATCACTTCATTTGCTCTTCTCTCATTTCCAGCCTCTCCTTCTTATTAAGGCGTGTTAAAAGCAGCCGGGAGACAATCTCGACAATTTGTTCCTCTCTCAAGGCTTCATCAAAAACAGCTGTTTTTCCCACTAAGGCCCTCGGCTGGTGTCCTGTCACAGAGCGTATTGACTGATATCCCTTGCTGTTAGCTTAAACTTACAGTCCAAAGTGTCCTTGGCCGTCGAAGAAAGTGTTCTTTATACACCACGTATTGATTGTGTTCCTGAAACTTCAATAACCTTCACAAGTCCTGACAGAGCTTCAGCCACGACTACTCCCACAGCAGTGAACTACCGCTAACCGGCGGGGGGCTCCCACCCGGAGCGTGCTGCATCTAGTCAATCTTTTGAAGGCTATCTTGTTGACAGAGGAAAGAAAGATGTGCCTTCATGTTCTCTGAAAATCCATTTCATTTTTCCCTCTGTCCTTGCTGTGTCCTTAGCATGCATTGTCAATGCAAAACCCATTTATTTGTGTATTTAATGCTTTTCACAAAAAAAAACAAAGAGGAACAAAGTTAAGTTTGCAGTGTTGGGCTCTCTTTCTTCCTGTACGTGGAAAGTCCATTTCTGTGTGTGTTGCCTTCTGTGTAGTGAAGAGTCTTTATTTAATTCTTTTAATTGTAACGATGAAAAACCATTTTTATGCGTGTTTAATGTTTTAAACAAAGAACGAGAAATAAAATTAAGTTTGTAGAGACAATTGTTCTTTCTGTATGCGGAAAGTTAATTTCTGTGCGTTATCGCCTTCTGGGACTATAGTGAAGAGTCTCTCTTTACTTAACTCTTTTAATTCTAACAATACAAAACAATTTATGTGTTTAATGTTTTAAACAAAGAATAAAAAGGAATAAAATTAAGTTTGTTTATGTTAAATGGTATTTATAGAGACTAGCTTTCTTCCTGTTTATTTAAAGTTAATTTCTGTGTTATTAACTCCTGAGACTAGTGAGAAGTCTTTTATTTAATTCTTTTAACTGTCACTGGGCAAAATTTTTTTTATGTGTATTTAATGTTTTAATCAAAGTACGACAAGGAATAAAATTACATTTGTGGTGTTACATGGTGTTTATATAGAGAGTAGCTTTCTTCCTGTTTTTTTAAAGTCAATTTTCTGTGTGTTGTTGACTTCTGAGTCTGTTGTGAAGAGTCCTTCTGTATTAAACTCTTTTAATTGTGATGGTGGAAAATCATTTTTATGTGTATTTAATGTTTTAAAAAAAGAACAATGAGAAATAAAATTAAGTTTGGGGCATTAAATGGTGTTTATATAGAGACTAGTTTTCTTTCTGTATGTGAAAAGTCTTTTTTTGTGCGTGTTGCTTTCTGAGACTGTTTTTTACTCAATTATTTTAATTGTAACTACAGTAAATTAAGTTAAATAAGAGAATACATGGTGCTTACTTATTTTTCACTAAAACAGCACCTTGTATTTCTGAGAGAAAGGGAGAATTATGACGGCAACAGAGCATTTAATCTAACACTGTACATGCACTTTTAATTACTACAACTTTTAATTTAAAGTTGAAGGCAAATAGTGCAAACTTTGCAGGACATAATATTTTTTACCCTTCTACAGGTTCAAAGACTGCATCAAGTCGAGGAAATCATTGAAAACACACACTTCAGCAGTTGATTAAGCTTCCTGTGATGTTGATGTTGTGGATAATGGTGGAGTGGGGGAGTGAAGATACTCTGCAACACCGTGGAGACGGCAGACTTCACTGCACTTCAGCGATATGTAAATATGACAGCGCTTTGGAGGGCAGAATAAATGTGACACGTTGATTAAAATGTTGGGCGAGAACAACGTAGCCATGTCTGTGCTTCATATCTAATTAAAAGAGATCATTGTCTCGTGGCTGCTCTCTGGCAGTTCAATTCGTCTCGTTTTCAATGTGTTGATGAGCCGAGAAGAAAACACGGCGTATTTAAGCCCCTTATATATTCACATATTTTTAGCACAAACAAGCAAAATATCCCTCGCTTTGTGAGGGTCAATCTAAGCCCACGAAATGATTCATTTACAAAGTAAGTTCAGACAAAAATGCAGGAGGTACTCTAAATAAAAAAACAGATATGAGCAGTCATGAGATCAGGAATTAGGGATGTAGATATTGGATGTTTTAGCGTTATCCAATATGCCGATATTTTACAATTCGTTTGGCAGATAAACAATACTGACTCCGATATATATGTATGTTTTTCCCCACAACTAATTGCAAAGATGATTAAGTCTCTTCTGTAGTGGAATTTACAACATGGCATAGACTCGGGTGTTTAATCAAGGAAACAGCAGCCGACTATTTTTCAGTTACTATATCTGCAGACATCAGCGTGCTGGTCGATATGCGATAGTTAATTTTACAGTCAATATCAGCCGATACCAAAGATGTGCCGATAATATGGTGCATCCCTAAATAGGGAGGTACAGTAAAAGTTTTTTGTGGGAAATAAATGAAGAAATGTGTTAAAAGATTTCCCCAAAGTTATCGCAGAGTGACTCTGATGTTTGTTGAGACAAAGTGGACTCTAAAGCAAGGACATACAGGTATCTGTATTTTTAAATTTGACTCTTTTATTGAAGCCTTGCATGTATTCTTATCTCTGGCTTCAGTAGAAGACTTTATCATTCAAAAGTTTATGTTCTTAGGTAGAGTTTCTGTGATCTAGAAAAGAGTTGTTTCCGAAGGCAGACATTCAGCATCTATCCATATTTCTGAATGCCGGCTCAATGCGCCACGTCTGCAGAGAGAAAGCCACTCATTAAAAGTGTGATTTGCACTCTGGTCACACACTTGCAGCAGACAACGGTACATGGCGAGCAGTAACCCAGCCACAAATCCTTGCAGAATGCGCAAATGGCGAGCTAATTAACAAACTCGCACGCCTCAAAACGAACTGCCGACAAGGTCAAAGGGTGATGGATGTCAGCCGCGAGAGGTGATCTGTGCCAAATATACATGAAATAACACTCCCGTTTGGTGGTCCTAATGAAGAATGCATGGGATTTATGAACGATGATCTTTTCTGAACTCTGTTAGCGTATTGTAATTTCAATTTCCTTAATGATTCAAAGGAAACTTGGATTTTCTTGCTTGGTGCCTAATGTTGTTTTGACAGCATGTTAAGTCAGAGAAGATCACATTAATCCTGCTAGTCTTAATTGTGTGATGCTACTATACTGTTTTTTTAAAGGGAAAAGCATATTAAACATTCATAGAAAAACAAATTCTAGTTACTTTGATCTCTTTGATAAAACAGACTGCTTTAAAGAACAGAAGAGGAAATAAAAGGCACTATTGATGGAGAACAGCAAAGGCATCCGGTGGTCTACACTTGGAAATGTAAATTCAATAATGGTGTGAATAATCAATAAATATACCCAAACACATTCTACAAAATGCCTCTTGAAAAATTGTGAAGCGGCATGAAAACTCTGCTGCCAGCATTCAGTCTTTTATGCTCCGAATCAATACTTCCACACTGAAATTAACAGCCAGCGGAAGCATCACCAGCATTTCTGAACAGGGATTTGAACCAATACATGAATCTTGACTTTCAAAAACTTGTTTACCTATCCCTCGTTCTGAGTCTACCACGGCTCGGTCACACGCTGATGAACGGCGTTTCTCTGCCGAGGTCTTGTAACGGCGCTTCTTTCGGCTCTTGCGTCTGTCTGTTGGTGTGTCATGTGGAAAGGTCAACCTGGTTTCTGCACCTCTCAAAGTGGGGGAAAAAATAACACCTACCCAGAGGTTTCTGTACATGTCAAAGATGTGGACTGCAATGAGTAAGAGGCGCAAGGCAGACAGGAATTCAAATAATTTAACTGCTGAGGGGTAAAAAGATAAAAAAATGGCACAATTCCATTTCACCCCTTGCTCCTACCACTTAGCCCTACCCCTCTGTTTGGCCCCTTCATGTTTAGAGGTAGGGCTGTCCCGATTCTTTGTGAGATAGAGGGGTAGGGTGAAGTGTTTGGGTTAAAAGGCCCTTCAGACGAAAACTTTTCAGGGGCACACTTGGAGAGGAGGGGTATGAGATTTGCCTTGCAAATCACCTCCAAGATTACTGTGGGAGCAACAAAGGCGACCAAAGAAACTCACATATCAAGTATTTTCTCCGTTACTTGTTTTGTACTCGTACTTGGTCCTCATCAGTTATCACCCATGGCAATTTAATGTTGCAGTAAGCAGCCAACAGGTCTTGGGGAGGGTCGGAGGAGGGCATGTGTTTATTGTAGCTGTACCATGTTGTTTTCTGTTTATTCTGCTTTAACTAAATAACAATTTGACGGGGTAGATTTCAACCACTACCCCTTGTAACTCAATTCCAAGGGGCAAGGTGTGGGGGTAAAAATGAGAAATAGGATTGGGCTTTTATGACAATTATCACAATGTAATGGGGGCCAAGCCGATATATTGTTTTGCCGAAATTATAATCGGAAATATCGCAGATGTATCAGGATCAGGGTTTATGTTCTCCAGTATTCACTGTCATTTAGATTGATTTTTTTTTTTTTTAAGATTTTTTTGGGGCTTTTTTTGTGCCTTTATATACAGGACAGCTGAAGAATGGATGGGAAACAGGGCAGAGAGAGGGGGAATGACATGCAGCAAAGGACCACAGGTGGAATCGAACCTGGGTCCGCTGCGTGAGGACATAGCCTCTGTATATGGGGCGCCTGCTCTACCGCCTGAGCCACCAGGCGCCCCCATTAAGATTGTTTTTAAAGCCCCAAAAAATGATTGGGCCAGAGATTTAGAATGGTGTTGTTACATAGTTTGTCCAGCAGAGGGCAGCTGAGAAGTGTTCACTGTTCAGTTGGGGACGATTGGAATAAAGTTTGGTAAAATGTAAGATATCCAGGCTTCATAACACCTTTTGTTCCAAATATTTAATAACCACATTCAGCAAATTTTATTATAAATATAATATCGGCCGATATATGAGACAGGAACATTTTTTTTCACACCTGGTTCCAAAAACCCATATCAGTTGGGAGCTAATTTAAACGGAATATTTCACAGGCAGGAGTTAACTGCTGTGTGGGAAACTTAAAAGATATAACAGTAGTTACAGTAAAACTAGAGAAAAAGAAACTCATAATTAATGACTGCCAAAAGTCGTAACCAATTTGAACCAATGCTGTGTAGGTTCCTGCCCCTCTGAGCATTTTAAAACTTGATATAAGAACTGGCTCACTATCCAACAAAACTTGACAGAGCCACCGTGGGAGCAGCAGGAATTTAATTTCACTCAATGCTGATATGCGACTCTCTTGGACAGAGTGGGCTAAACGAAAGGGGTGAAAGGGAGTGTGGGAGTTGTGAGAGAAAAAGAAAGCGAGATAATGAGATTAAGAAGGAAATTACAAGGAGCAAGAAGAGTATGCACAAGGTGTAGGTAAAATGAGAGGCTGCAATACGGAGACAGCAGGAATGTTGCCAAAGAAGGAAGGAGGAAGGGAAATGGAAACAGAGAGCAGGAGAGAAAAACTAACAAAACAAGCAAGAGATGAGAGAAACAGCAAAGATGGAGGGTGGGATGGACGAGGGTTCTTCATATTGATACAATCTGTCAGGAAATAATAACACGAGTGAGTGAATAAGAAAACCTCATTTCACGTAATGAGTATTCTAATCAAGAGATTACATTATCTCACATCGCAGAGACAGGGGAGAGTGGAGCCCCTGGCAACTGGGTGTTGGCAGTGATCGCATGCTGGGGAATGGCTTAATGCCTTTTATAACTACGCTTGTACAGCAGAGCTATTACAGTACATGCCTGTGCACATTCACACCTTTAGAAACACACACATGCAGACACGTAATCATCACTGTATTATGTAGCCATGCCTGCCAGCTTAGAAAAACTCAAGTTATTAGGTGCAGATGAGTTTTAGTGAACATTACAAACAGAATCAACTTACTTAGCAACATAAAGACATAATTTTAGTAACTTAATACTTTCATTAACTGCAAAACACTGATTTTCGCCTACATAAAATTAGTGACCTTGCTATGGATCACCATGAAAAGAATCAAAGCATTACGTTCGGCTCTTTTGAGGAAATTTGCCTTCCGGTTTATCCTACAATCCATCTTGTGTGTTTATATACAGCATATGTAAGTCACGGATGGGTGAGAAAAGCCTGTAAAGATTAAGGAGAAAGCACCTCATCCTCTTAAACAAATTCAGGTTAGCTGAAATGAGGTTATACATGAGGAATGTTTCAGAAAAATGTCATAAATTAGAGTTACACAACTCCCAGTGAAGGTGCTTTAGGAAAAATGCTGTGTTCTTGGGTATGAACACACACACACACACACACACACACACACACACACACACACACGCACAGAGCAACAACTGCCACAGATTTCCTCCGAGAGTCTCCATAGGTCAGCCCAACAGCTGCTCGTCCCCTCAGCCAATCAAACTGGAGCAGGGAGCAAGAACCCAGAATAAATACACGGCAATTAAAGAACCCAGAATTAATCCAAGCAATCAAGCTTCCTCTGTCTTTTAGTCTTGCTGCTGAATGCCATCCATCACAGTGCCAGTTTCTCTAATGACTTATTTACGATAAGAGAAGGTGAATTTAATCAGTGTTTTAAAAAAGCGCCAGCTGGAAAATAAATTTAGGATGAAAATATCACCATGGAATGAAAATTAAGAGCCTGCAGGTAGGAAACAAACAACACAGAGTTTGCCATGACAACATCCTGTTTAAAGTTGTCGCTACAATATGGCCCCATACTCAGAGTGGCAAAGGAGAGAAGAATTGCAGTAGTACCATAAATCAATGCAAAATCAGGCTTTGGCTGTTGTGCACAGAAGCATAAATCTACAGAAAACAAGGCAAACTTTACTTTGTGTTACTCAGTGTCCACATACAATTTTTGTTTTTATCTCTACGGTTTTTATGCTTTGTTTTATGCTCCCTATATTTTATGTCAGTACAGGTGAAAGTCAAACAAACTACTTTCAACGACACTGAGCACACACATCAGTGATCTGAGTCACTGTTGCTCATCTGACCTGCAGCACCGCCTGAATCTTAGCAGAGACGTCGGCCTGCTCATAGAGTTTGATCCCCTCCTCATGGGCTCCACCCGGGCACTGCACGGCGATCCGCTGCAGGTGGGCCAACACCACACTGTGAGCCTGGGCCACTGCCTTGAACTTGTCAAACAAGAGCTCCAGCAGTTCCAGCAGCAGCCTGTAGAGGGAGGAAGAGAGCACAGAAATGGAGAAAGAAGAGGGATGGAGAGCAGGTGAGCAGGGAGTAAAGAAGAAGAGAGGGAAAGAGGAGGAGATCGGAAATAACGTATGAGACATAATACTAAATAATAAAAAGATAAAACAAAACAGATGTGTTTCACTTTTTTCAATTTCAGAATAAAAACATTATTCCTGTTTCATAAGTGTGTTTTTTTCACCGTCTCATCTATCACGGCAGCCAGCACAACATTCACTAGATGGTTTATTGGTTAAGAAAAAAACACACTCCTGCAGTAAATCACTCGGCCTTGGATTTCTATATAAAGAAAGCAGAGAGCCGGAAAGTTATTCAGCTCCTCTGTTCTAATATAACAAAGAGAGGAAAGTGCCAAAAAAAAGGAGGAAAAAGAACTTTTTAGAACTTAGGAAAAAGCAACCAAGGTGCCAAGAGAATCTGACTGCACTTACACTAAGCTTTGTAATTATGTAACTGTTAAATGATGTGTCTCATTAAATGTTGCCACGAGGAATCCGTCTTTTCCTTGGTAGAGAATAGTCTAGTGCACCCTAAACTAAAAAAAAAATAAGAGAGGAGAAGAACCTTTCCTTAAGGCGAACTTAAGAGGAATCCACAAGCTCTAATCATGGCTGCTAAGATAATTTTGTCATTTCCTTCTTAAGTAAAAAGACTTTTCAGCCCGAGTGGTGTGACCTCTTCACTGCCGCGGGGAGTCAAAGTAAAGTTTATTCAAACAGGACATTCGTCCCAAAGTGCTTCACATAAGCTTAATGCAACAAGGAACAACACAATAGGACTAGGGCGATAAAACTGAAAAACCTATCGCGACAGTGAAGTTTAATATCAGTCGATATCGATAATTGCTGATCATGGAGGTCGTGACTAGTGTCTTGTTGTGCATTCTAAAGGGTGGGAGCAGCTAAGGTGATAAAATGAGTAAATATCACGATACTTTTGTCCAAATACCTCTACACTGAGACAGAACTGTGAGGATAACTATTGGTGATTAATACAAATTATTTAAAATAAGAAAAACAATTTATTAACCCAATGACATTTTTTGAAAACATAATCATCAGTAGCAGGGCCCGACCGATATGTTGGTTGGCCAATATTATCTGCCGATATTGGGTCATCGCTGATATATCGGTATATGATTCACTAATATGCACCAATATTAAAACTGTTTTTAAGGTTGGAAAAAAAACTTGGACTACTGATTTAAAATGGCGTCATCACGTAGTTTGTGGCTCGTTATTTTATAATTAAAAAGTGAAGTGTTTTCTGTTCAGTGCACTGATCATGTTAAGATGTAAGATATCCTGCCTCCATCACAGGTCTTTGTCACAAGTACTTGATAAACACAATCAACGGACATTATTAATGTACTATAACAGCCGATATATCGCAAATCGGAATTTTCTTACTCCCAATTACTTCCACTTTTATGTAATGAAGCCTTTCAATCAGGAAAAAAACAACACTTACAGCATCTCACAGTATAACGATATCCAAAATCTGTCGTCACAGTATCTTGTCTCATATCACAACTGATATAGTACTGATATATTGCCCATCCCTAAACACAATACACAAATATACACTGTAAAAACACTGACAGAACTGAATTTAAAAAACATGGCAAAGATAAAAACATCAGGATGTAGAACGCACAGACACAATCTTCCACATGATGAGATGTCTCTACTTTTTTAACGTCTCTAATTACACAACAAAAGTAAATCACAGCTGCACAATTGCTTCTTATTGATTCAACAGAACAAACAGATAATTACACTTGAATTGTTACGGAGTGCATTTGCACCGGTTATGTAATGCAGTTCCTTGTTATCGTTCACGTTTCCTGTTTAGCAGATACTCACAGCTTTTTTAACCCGGCACCTGCGCTGGCTATCCAAAGCAGCAGCGAGCCGCCTGACCTGGACTCAAATGAACAGCTACTCCTATTAGCTGTAAATGGCTCTGGCTGAAGACAAAAGCGCAGCCAAAACCAAACAGACCTTCCACTTGATCTGAGTGCTACGCTGTGGATTGGAAACTCACTGTTGCCTCATCTACGCTAATGCTTTCATACAGACTTTGCTATAGCTGCTTTCTGCACAAGGACAAAGCTTTCAAGGTGAAGAGGGAACACAGGTTACATTAGCTGAGTCTGAATGAGAACCCAGTGCACCCATGCACAGTGAGTGCCTACTCTATTTTACTGGAGATATTGCAGTTATATAAACACAGTCACACTGTTTGTCTAACACTGGTCTCTTTGTGCTCTCCCCTGGCATTTTAATTGGGTTTTACTTCATTGGTAGAACTCAGCTATTTTTGTGCGCAACAACAGTTTAAAAGCTCAAAACTTTTTTCAAAAGATTTTGTGATTTTAAGTCTTACAAATAGCTGCATTTCTAATCTTACATTGTCAAATAAATATGATTTGGTTCAGAAAAATAGTTGAGTTGGGCACTATTAAATGATCTACAAAGTACAGCCAACCAAAATAAAAATTTAAAGCTGAGGTAGGCAACATCTGGAAATCAAGCTAGGCATCAACCTCGTGTTTCATTTTTATTTGCCTCTCTCTCTTTTAAAGTCAGTTTGCAACAAAGATTCACAACAAGACTAAAGAGTTGCTGGGACGTTGCAGCGGTGTAAACTGATCCGTCTCTGCTCGACTCATGTCGGCTGACAGCGGAACAAGTGCTTTTTGAAAAAGGGCCCAAGCGATATTGGCCTGTGGCAGATATATCGGTATTGTGTACATGTTCTCTGATAAATGCCAACATTAAAACTGCTTTTTAAGGCTGGAAATAATACTTAGACTAGTGATTTGAAATGGTGTAATCACATAATTTGTCCAGCAGAGGGCGGTCCAATTAATTCAATTAATAATAATTCAAGTGTTCACTGCTCAGTGTACCGATGTTTGGAATAAAGTTTGTTAGATATCCTGCCTTTGTTACATATCTTTGTCACACATATTTGGTAACCACATTCAAAATATTATATATAGAATATCCACCAATATATCGGATATTGGATTTTTCTTACTCCCTAATGTTGGCATCGGCCCCAAA
>JAQLOL010000015.1:12656921-12667042 GCA_029783665.1 Naso thynnoides | reverse complement strand
GTGGAGGCAGGCTAGCACTTCCCATTGACTACCAGTGTTTGAGCTAAGCTAATTAGCGGTGGGCGAGCTCTGTCTGTTTCTTCCTTGTTACTGCACGCACAGTTGAAAGAATGGGATCTATCTTCTTGTCTGGAACTCGGAAGGGAGGCAAAGAAAAAAAGAAAAAAGTCGCTGTATCCCATTAATCTAGTCTGCATGTATCTCTATTTAACTGCACAGTTCATATATGCAGAAACATACAAGCAGGCCCCTAGAAAACATCTCTGGCTGCTAGTCTACTCACCAGCATATCTGTGGCATGAAGGTAGTGCTTGCTCGCCATATAGGCCTCCAGTCGTTGAGGCACCTGCTTGATGCTTTCGATTTCATCCAGCAGCTGGAGGACGTGCTTGTGCTCGATGCCCTCTATCCACAGCTTCCTCAGCTCATCCCTTTTGCAGTGCAGCAGCATCTTGCAAGACAGGAGGTTTTCCTTCACCTGCAGGAAACAGGGAGTTGAAATCCAAACAAGCAAGACACAATACTTGTCCACTGGGCACATTTAAGCTACAGTACTATCTATAAACAGAGACATTTTGGAAGTGCAGAAAAATCATTGCTAAAATTCTGAGGAGGTGCTTGAAGAGAAGTCATGTTCTACTGAAAGCTGAATTAAACATAAAATACCTGTGAATTACAGAAATTAAATAAGTGATTGTATCCCTTGAAACTTTTTTGGAACGTCTGACTACAGGTGTGACACTTATAAAAATGTTAACATTCAAAGTGAACCAAGACAACAAACACCTACAGCTCCAGCGGTTCAGATTAAAACTGCAAAGTCTGAAAGTCCAGCCCAGAGGAGTTCACTGTGAAAGTACGTATAAATGCTTTCTGGCTTCTGCAGTTTTCCCTCTTTAGTACATAAGTGCATTGAAAGCTTTGGAAATTTCATTTAAGGCCCTGCACGTCGACACAGGTGTTTCCATTTCTGTCTGATAAACCCTCAGCTTTACGCTGGGCACAGTTGGGAGCTGACGATCTCAGGCTTGCAGAGTCAATGACATCTTTTGGGGCGGCTGTGGCTCAGTAGGTAGAACGGGTTGTCTACCAATCAGAGGGTCGCTGTTCCGATCCCCAGCTCCTCTGGTCCACATGTCAAAGTGTCCTTAGGCAATATACTGAATCCCAAACTGCTCCCGATGGCTGCACCACTGGTGTGTAAATGTGTGTGTATGAGATCCTGATGTGCAGGTTGGCTCTTTGGAGAGAAGTCTCCTGCCCTCCTAAGAGTGTGATTGTGTGTGTGAATGAGTGAATGCTGACTTGTGTTGTAAAAGCGCTTTAAGTAGTTGAAAAGACTAAAAAAACACTATATAAATACAGTCCATTTACCATTTTTTACCATTTTTAAAACTTTTCCACCCGTTGTTAAATTATTCATTTTCGACGTGACATATCTATCTTCATGAGCCTGGTTGCAGCCCTGAAATGTTCTTATTGTTGTGTTATGGAGGAGATTAAATTCAGAGGGCTAATGATTCTATCTTCAGGTGACAGTTCGTCCTGATTGAACTGGATTCATGTTAATTATGTCAGTCTTTCAGTCTAAAAGAAAAGAAAGCAACCTAAAACAGAGATTGGAGCCTTCTAATCTATCAACAGATAAATTAAAATGCTTTGCTTTGAATCACACGCTTTAGAGTCAGTGTTTTGTAATCAAACAAAGCAAACCGCTTTCACCTCCTCACAGATTAGTTATATCTAGTGTCAGTTTCATATACAAGCGTCTGCTTTCTACCTGTTTGATCTTGTTGCGGGAGCTGGTGATGCGCTCGGTTATGCTCTGGTAGGTCCTGATGGCGGTGGTGAGTTCAGCGTAATGCTGAACGATCAGCTCATCTAAATCTCTGTCGCATGTCTCAAAGGCCTCCTCCAGACGACCCTTCTCCGTCTCCCTGTCCTCTACGTCATCGCTGCTGGACAGAGTCCTGCACCAGAGACGAGAGAAAGGAGTCTGAATCAAGCATCAGTTGGATTTGAGAACAGAGACTGTCCAGAAATGGCAATCAAAATTTAATTCAAGGTGAAAATAAACACTTGAAGGAAGCAGATGGTAGAAGGGAACTTCTACGCCTGAATTAGGGGAAACTTGGCCAAATACACAAACGCACTTGTGCTGTATATGAATCTAACAGCAGTGTAAAAAGGGGAGGTAAAATGTAAAATCACACACAAAATATTAATCATCTATTTATACTGTATACTTTAAATTATTTTGGGAGAAAAAAACACATTTTCCTCCATAAATTGAGTTTAATCGGGGACATAATACCTTGACTGCTGCCAAAACTCTTGTCAGGGTTGCAGTGTGTGCCTCTCATCTTTTTAATCTTTTTGTTTTTTTTCCTTCTTTTTTGATTTTTATGACAATCCAAAGCGTCCGTACATTACAATTCATGTCAAACGTTAAAAACTCTGGCTAATCAGGCAAGTCGTGCTACAGAAACGTTATTTTTGGTCCAATAACCTGTTTCTAAACAACATTAACGTTAAACTTTGAGACAAGAATTACCTATGAGCTCCACGTCTTAAGGAGAAAAAAAAAATAATTTTTGCTGTTGACATTAACCGACACAAGCTGCTGTAAATAAGGAATGGCAAAATGTGTATAATCAGAAATAACGTTACAGGAAGGATGTTGCTAACAAGTAGCTTTAGCATGAAAGCTAGCTGTCAAACCGCGTCTGTCAGCAAAAGCGAGTACGTGCAAGAGCTGTCTGACGTCTGAACAGCAGCGCTGGGTTATTTTTAACACTGTGGTAAAGCTTACCTTATGACAGAGATAAGAAGACCAGAGGGGTCTTTGTTTTTGCTAACTGCACTCCTGTATCTCCCTGTGTCGGCTGCCATTTTTCCAGCTGCGGCACCCAAACAGGAAGCCAGGAACGCGAGGTTGGGCAGCGGAATTCTGGGAGTTGTAGGTTAAACGAGGAAAGTGGTTCTATCGATTTCTTTTCTTTTCTTTTTTTCTGCTTTACTTTTCTTCCTCTTGTTAGCTCTTTCTTAAAAATATGTGTTGCCCGACAAGCTTCTGTACCAACATGGCAGAAATATTAGAACACTTCTTTATTTTTGTTTTTTATTCATTTATCTGTTTTTCACTGTGTACACGTGTCTATCTTCCGGTGTGATTTTCAGCTGGATCTTCAAAAGCATTTTGGCAAGAATATTTACTGATTTTCAAAAGTCCAAATTTCTCTAACAATAAACAGTGTGTAATTAATTTGCTCATCATTTTAGCAAAATATTATATTCATAAAATGAACTATTTAAAGAAATTGCCCTCAAATAGCATTTTCAAAAAAAATCAAATCTAGATATTTATTTTCAAACTATCACATTTAGGCCTAAAAATACTTTTAAAAAAAAAATTGACCAAAAGTATTATCTTATGCAAACCTCACAACTTTATAACTAATTAGGTAAACCCCTTAGTGCATTTTTGTGTGTGTTCAAATTGATGTATATTTTATTTTTTGGTCTATTTGGTTTTGTACAATTGCATCATTATTATTGGACCAATAATTCGTACTTGTTTTGTCTCTGTTTGAATGTATTTGACTCCTAAATGTAGGCTTTTCTTCTTCTTCTTCTTCTTCTTCTTCTTCTTCTTCTTCTTCTTCTTCTTCTACTTCTTCTTTAATGGCAGTTCTGCTTTTCTCAGTCACATAAGTCAAACATATTCTACACTGATAAAGGCTTTAGAAAAAGTGTTTTGTTTTTTTTTTTTTTCAAGGCAAAATTCAGCTTATTCTGTTGGGGTTAAAATAAGTTAGCCATCTATAAATCTATTTTTTTCTATTGTGAATATATTTAGAAAGACAAACCAGACACTGAAACAATCTCATTTCAATTTTAGATTAAATTTGAAAATATGTTTATTTTTAGGTACAGTAAAGTCATGGCACACATCAGTGGGTTGTACACACAGCAATACTAGTAGTTGTGTGGGGAATAATAATAGCCTACTATCAATGTTCATAGATATTTGAAGTAATTTTATTTATTCAGTACAAATAAACTATCAAACGGGGGAAAAAAACCTCTTCTATGATAACATTTTCAACCAAGTCCTCTTGAGACTGATGAGGAGAAGCTTCAGCAGATAAAAAAAAAGGAGAGAGAGTGTGTGTCAGAGAGTTAATAGCCTCCCCCATTTAGAACATATAGTGCTGGATTTGGTGGAGCTCTCCTGTGCTGTATCTCTGACAATCTCTGCTGTACCAATGAGAATGGAAGAAGGCATCGATTCTGCAGCAAAAGGGGTCAATTCCCAGCAGCCTGGGCCTTGATTGATGCGCTGTTGGACTGATGAGATAACATTGTGGGTGATCTTTTTGTCTCTTCCCCCCCAAAAAACAGAAACAATCGCTGTGTCATGCAGGAGCCGCAGTTTTTCTTTTGAAGGCACCTACCTTCCCGGGTCCAAGTTTAATTTTGAAGTTCTTATCACCTTTCCCTGCAGCCGGTGTCCCATCAGTCCAGCTAATCTTCAGGGCTTCTTCTCTCCAATAACCCGGCACCAAGGTTATTTCTGTCAGCTTGATGTGTGTTTGGACACCAAGTGATGGCTCTGACTGACTGACCTGTGAGTGGATTAAATTCAAGGACAATAAGGTCTTTGTCGGACAAGTCTTTGTTATCTGTTAATATATAGATTTAAATGCAAAGCCGTCGCTCAAACACTCTGCGTCCTTTATGTAAAGTTAAGTCAAGAAAGTGTGAAAAAAATGCAGGAGTCAACTTTTATAATACTTAGTAAAATGTGGCGTCAACTCCATCCAAACAATCCTATTTGTTTAAATTTGAGCATAAATATGAAACAACAGATGATATGGATTGAAATAAGAGGAACTCTATTTGCATAAGCATGCATTTAATTAGGGCTGTGGTGAAAAATCAATACAGCAATATGTCACAGCATTTATTTTCGTGATATACTACATTAAATTCCAGCTATATATCATGATGCATATTCGTAAAGTCCTTGCCAGTGCTTGCTCCTAATCTTCATATGACGTTTGCAGTTTGTTCAGGGACACAGTAAGAATGCTTCTGCGGTTTATGAAGGTATCTGCATAAATTCAGTGACACGAAAGAACACATCTGCGCTTTATTTTAATGTTTTCCATTTCAGTGTGCCCAGTTAAACTGCAAGCGTGCTCTTAAATTTCATTTTTCATTGTGATGTGGTGGCAGCTACATCAGTGTTTTCCAGTAATTAGCCAACACCATTTGAATACATTTGAAAGGAAATTTTAAATTAAATTGTTATGGCTCGATTTGTCAGCTTCATTATCATTATAATGTGATGTGATGTTTTAAGACTGCCAAGATCATACACAGCAGAGGTGGGAAGTAACGAAGTACGAATACTTAATTCATAGGTTTTTCAGACATCTGTACTCTTGACATTTCTACTCTTGACATTTTCCAAACGGGCTTGTTACTTTTGTTTGAATGCTTTTGTCTTTTTGTCTGTGCTCTGGTGCATTCGGGAACAGCTCAGGCAAATCCCTACTGATTCGACCTTTAAGTTTTATAGTCTTTGCAGTCTATTAATATGACTTAAGCTTCAGTTAGCTTTGAACAGAAATGGTCTGTATACATCTTTTAAAGGGAAACTTTTAATTTTAATACTTTAAATACATTTCAAGACCTGTACTTTATTACTTTTATTTGAATAAAGAAGCTGAGTTAGTGCTTCTGCTTTTACTGCTGACTTATTTACACAAATATCTGTACTTCTACTTAAGTAAAGAACGTGTGTACTTTTGTGTGTGGTACACTTTTAACTCTGTTTTCACATTGTCAGTGAACTAAGTGGAATATCACAATATATTGCAATATGCATCATGTCAGTGTGTCCTGATATGATTGCATTGTGACAGCTGATCGTGATTGTGAAGTCTTTGCTGATACACACTGTTTTACGCAAACCCTTTCCTCCCTTAGAAATGTTTCTTGTGATCATTTAATGATTGATAATTAATCAATTTCGTGTTTAAATTAACTGTTCAGTCACTGAAATGTATGCATAAGGAAAGCTTTAATAATAATCTTGACAGGAATACTGTAATATGGAAGTTGTGTATAAGTACAGTATTTTCACCTCTCCAATGATCCTCCTTGTAATGTAAAACAAAATGTTTCCCCTTGACAATTAAGAAGATCTTTCTTACTTGTTTCCATGGAAATGTGGTAATAGAGCAAAACAGTGCATCTATTATATGCCCTCTGGATTTTTCACATAATCTTGGGTGGGATCAAACTAAAAATGAATCTCTTATCTCTGAGCTAAAGCACCAGCTACATGAGAAATTAGCTCAGCAAACTTTAGACTTTAGGCTGCAGAAATGACACAAAGAAATTAAGTTCAATAATGATTTATAGCTCAAACATTATGAAATCAAGACACGGTACAGTGAGAGATATTGCCTAAAGCTGATTATTCCAATCGACTAACTGATTAGTGATCAACTTGACCACAACAACTGCTTGTGTGAAGTTTAATTTGTTTCAAGGCAGCAAATAAAAGCGACATCTTTTTTTTTTTGGTGATATTCAGAAGATTGGAGCTAAAAGCCGTCCACAGTAAGGTTAACTGATTCACATGATAGCATGAACTGATAGCAGCAGGACATGCAAAGTGATAAATCAAGATGTTGATAAATGATGACACAATTTACAATCGCATAACCAGACGTTTGCGTGGCCGTAACATACAAGACAAATGTAAGGATGGCGTGAGTCGTGTGACAAAAACCCAGTTTTCTCTCCTCTGCATATAACCACTGAATTAAACTTTACCAATAAATTAACCAAGTCGCCAAACACATAATTACCCACCATCAAAGTCAGGGGTCAGGCCTAATAACAATCATTATAACAATAATGCTTTCATAAACAACAAGAACTGCTCTTTTGCACGCCCCCATTCAATTACATCTCTGTTCTATAAGCTCTGCATTCAGCACAGCCTGAGGCTTTTCAGCGAGCGCCCTCAGGTCATTCGCTGCTGCTCATTCCAATTCTTTATTATGTAATCTGTTCATGATGTCGAGATGAGAGATTTCCCATGGGCAAATCTGTTCAGGACCATATGACAGCACTTAAAACATTACATATTACCCATTACAATGAGCAGCATGCATTTTATAGTGCTGTGTGCAAATGTAAACAAATACAGCGTATGCAAATACTCGCATATACTGTGGTCTGAGTAAATGAACAGACTGCTTTTACTTTCTTTGTTTTTATGATCAGAATAACCATTTCATGTCACCTCAATCGATCAATCAATCAATCAATCCAGTTTTATTTGTAAAGCACCGTTCAGACAAATTCAATGCAATTCAAAGCGCCTTACAATGAAAAAACAGAAACAACATGGGCTATCGGCAAAAAAATAAAATGAGCTTCAAGACATGGGCGGCATGGTGGCTTAGTGGTTAGCGCTGTTGCCTCTCAGCAAGAAGGTCCTGGGTTGGACGCCCGGCTGGGGTGGAACCTTTCTGTGTTGATGTTCTGCATGTTCTCCTCGTGTCTGCTTGGGTTCCTCCAGGTTCTCCGGCACAGTCTGAAGACATACAGGTTAGCTAATCCAATCCTACAAAGGATAAGTGGTTACAAATAATGAATGAACTCGAGACCTGGAGCAAAAAAAAACCAAACAAACAAAAAAAAAGTGGGTACTTAAAATAATAAGAGTTAAAGAAATAAAACAAGCAATAAAAAAATACAAAAAAGAAGAAAAAACAAATAATAGCAATAAAAATTTAATGCCACA
Source organism: Naso thynnoides (assembly GCA_029783665.1). Taxonomy (NCBI): domain Eukaryota; kingdom Metazoa; phylum Chordata; class Actinopteri; order Acanthuriformes; family Acanthuridae; genus Naso; species Naso thynnoides. The sequence goes on along the minus strand of JAQLOL010000015.1, from coordinate 12,659,211 downwards.
CTTAAAATCAATTTGAAACAGGGCGCCATGGTAGCTCAGTTAGTAGAGTGGGCACCCTGTGTACAGAGGATGTGTCCTCGCTGTAGCAGCCGTGGGTTCGATTCCACCTTGAGGCCTTTTGCTGTGAGTCATTCCCACTTCTCCGTCATTTCCTGTCCAGTCCTTTAGCTTTCCTATCAGTAAAGGCAATTCGCCCAAAATATCTTTTAGAAATCAATTTAAAAATATGAATAGACTAAAACACAAGGTAACACTTTACTAAAAGCATCCATCTATAATTCATTATGAACATACTTTAAATGGGTTACAATGTATCTACAGTGCTGTACAATCACAGTTGTAAGCAAGGTTAGGGTTAACCCTAACCATGAACATGACCATAACCACATATAATGCATTATTAGTGTGTTAATAATGTGTTATAATGTGTTACCAACACAACAATAAGCATAATTTTATTATATTCTACAAAAAAACAGTAAAATATACAAAAACCAAAAATAAATAGAACTGAAAAAATAGCCAAGATAAAAACTAGGAAATACATAAATTCAGAATAAATTTTAAAACAATAAAATTTAAAAATTATACGTCACTGCATGAAAGCCGGGCTAAAAAAGAGAAATTTTAGTTCAGTTTATGTTTCATCTGTTGTGAAGTAATTGTTTTTCATACGCATGTTATATTCCAGGTGACTGATATCCTCTAATTCACTCTGAACTCAAACTTTTATTCATTCATCTGTTTATTTAAAGGAGACAATATACAGTTCAAACAGAAATGTCATTTTGTCAGATTAAAGCTGCAAGCTCATTTGCATCCACAGCCTCTTGACAGTTCAAACCGAAGAAACAGGACAAAGATTAAGAAACAACAGACACAAAATACATAACTACACACACACACACACACACACACACACGCACCACAAATACTTGCCTGCCAACAGCATACAGATCATTCTTATATGTGACATTTATACGGTACTCTTTGTCAGTCATTCTGGCTGTTTATATCAAATTAAAATGCTTATTTGGTTTTAAGGGTTATACTGTGTTTAAGATTTGAACGTGAGTGCTTGCTTGGTCTATATGAAATTCCTCAATAATGTTGCAGCGCACACAACCACAAATGAATTTTTAAAAAGGTTTTGATTGATTTATGTTGGCCCAGCATTGCAAACATACGCAGTGCAGGAGACACAAACACACACAAAAATCAGCAGAAAAGACCATTACAGCAAACTGTATTAGGTTACTGTGCGTATAATATATCAAGTTTAAAGGATGATTTTTATGAACTGTCATACTTTATAATATCCTCTCTCCTCGAGGCATATCAAATTTCCAGCTGCAATTTTCTGTCCTGCAAGGCTGTATGAGTTTGTGAAATGGATATCGTATAAAACATCATGAAAAACAGAAGAAAGTAATAATTATACTGAAAACAGTTTGTAATCTCTTTCTAAATCAATACAAAACAAATCTAAAAGAAAAGCTGCCTTATTGACTTCTTGATCCAATCCCTGCTGATGTTGGACCTGAAGATGACTGTTTGGCTAGTTAACGTGACCTTTCTGCATTCATATGACTCAAACTTGTTAAGAAAATGATATTATTTTTTATCCAACATGAATCTCAGAAACATGTCTTATGTCTTGTCTGTAACTGTTTTGTATTAGATAATTCAATCGAAGAGGATTTAATATATTTTTCCTTACTTACTCTTTTTAAAATCTTCTTCAGAATGTGACCAAGACTACAAAAATGCAATAAAAAAGCAGAAGGTAAACACTGGAAATAAAATGTAATTAGCAACTGAGATGTCTGCAGTGTTGTGTTAGGAGCAAAGCTGCTGAGTGGGTTTTTATCTGCAGAATACATCAGCATCTGCACAGAACAAGGTTACCACCTGCTCCTTGAGGAACAGAAGCTGACAATAATCACCAAAGGTTTTCGTCCTGTGTTCCAGAGCCACAGGCAGTGTGTTTTGTTTTGCACAGTCTAAAATCTCAAGACATATTTGTTGAGCTCCCTCTCTTTGCTCTTACTTACCTGCCGTCTCCTGCTCGGATCGGGTGAAGTCAGCTTAAATGCCACGTTTTAAAAGATATCTTATAGGACCAAAAAGACAGCTTTGCCTGGGATCTATGAGTTTATAGAAATTGGCATGCGTCTCTGAAATAGTTATCTATTTTTAAAAAATTGAAAAAAGTGTATATGTTTTTGGAATCATGAAAATTTGAGTTTCAGCAAGTGTCTGCTTAAGCTTAGACACACTGTTCATGTAA
>JAQLOL010000015.1:12606730-12621569 GCA_029783665.1 Naso thynnoides | reverse complement strand
ATTGTTTGTTTTACTCCTGGTTTCGCTGTTTCTGCTGCTAAACTCAGCCATGTTGACAGATGTTTTGCCACTCAGTCTGACTGTGGGGGGCGTGTTCCAGAGGCATAATGGCGTCAGTGCATACCCTCAGTACAGACATGTTGTTCTAAGGCAACACCAAGAGACCTCAGTGTGCAGTGTAGTAGACAGTACAACATACTCATACTATAGAAAGCATAACATTGTGCATAAAAATAGAGCTGCCAATCATGGATCATATAGAAAGCTGCAGGGGTTGAGGGTTTTGCATGTTAGAAACAAGTAATAGTTTAAAATGGCGTGAAAACAGGGACTAATCATGCAAAATGTTGATGCTCCACAGGCTGGAGGCGGAGAAGACCCGGTCAGCAGCCCAGGCCCAGGCTGAAGCCCAGTCCCAGGTCCCAGATGAAGTCTCCAGGATCCTGTCTGTGGAGCGGGCCGTTGCCCAGGAGAGCCTCCAGCAGGCGATAATCAGAGAGAGGCTGGCCACCGAGGAAGAGAAGCTCCGTGCTCAACTCCTTGTAAGTCTGTCCGCAAACAGCTGCTGTGCTCCATCTGCAGACTCTGAACATTTTAGCTGTATTGCAACTGATAAGTGTGATATTTACTTGAAGACGCACCGTTTATGTGCAAGTCTGTGTTCTTTTACTCAGAAATACAGAGGTGAACCTTTCTGCTGTAATCAACTGGTCATGCCTGGGACAGTGACAAATGTCAGAGTTGTGAGTGTGTGAGCAGTTATTACAGAGACGGTCACTAGGAAGCGAGACCTCCAACTGATTGTTCATTTCCTGTATCAGTGTCACATGGGTTTCGCCCCGGCCCCGCCCCTTTAGGAGACAGGAAGCAGTCTTGAACCCATTCATTCATGAGAAAAATGAACATCACAGATTATGACCAATTCTTTTGCCCCGTCGTCACCAAGATACATATTAGACCCATTTTTCACAAGACACATTTCTTCTGAACGTTCTGACGCACAAAATGGCATTTTTCACTCACACAGATCAGGAGAAAATCAACTTTGTTCGAGACGTGTCTCTGTCTCAGCAACACACTCTTGTGAGATCTGGGAATCGGTGCCTCCCGCTTTGCTTCACGACGGACATAAACGGACATTTAAATGGTCTTATAGGTGAAACCACGAATTAAAAGTTAAAACTTACATCAAACAAATATCATGCGACGCAAAATCCATCGGCATTAATCTATTCACACGACATATCAACACTTCCAGACAAGGCGGAGGCACGGTGGTTCCTAACTGTCTCCATTAGAACACAGGAAGTGCATATACCATTTCACACCACTGATTCAGCGTACATTTGGGGATCTTGTGTTAAAATGGACTATCTTTGGTAATTTATAGAACCGCGTTGACCCTCATCCCCTCAAACACACATATGCTGAGAGTTTGACATTTTGTTCTGTAGCTGTTTGCAAGGCTTCTCAGCTTTATCTACATTCTAAAAACTAAGTCATTTTAAAACACAAATGGTAAGTAAGCCCGTCTTTGCTGTATTCACATCTTGCAGTTCGATAATTTTGTCCTCTTCCATTTCTCCGCCTGTTCATCCTGCTGTATTACAAAAGCTACCTTCATTTTAAGCGGCCTGTGTCTTTATTTCCTGTAAATTGCCCTCGTAAACATTGTCAGATGAGCATTCCTTACCACACACACGCACACAAAGACACACACGCATGCACAGGCAGCATATTGTTTTCAAAAAGAAAACACATTTTCCCTGGAGTGCGGCCGCTGTTTACAAACCTATGCTATTGATTATATAGCTCATTTCACACGCTCATCGCCGTAATAGAAAAATGAATCATTTCATTGTGAGAGAGAGGGAGGGAGAAGGAGAGGAACGTTGACATGATTCCCCGCCGTGGGACAAGTATATGAGGGATCCCTCGTTCGGAACGGCGATCCAATCGAAAGGAAAAAGGCGGCGAGAGGGAGATGGCTTCGGAGGGCGAGTGTGTGACGTGATGTGTTTTTTTTCCCTTCGGTGTCTGTTAAGAAAACCGTTTCAGTTGAAGGTTCTCTGAAATGTAATTTATGTTGTGTTTCATATAGAGGGAGACAAGACGGACAAGGGGCTGAACTGGGAGGATGGGCGAGAATGTCTCACCTGTTTTGTATCTGTAATGTATAAGCAGCATCGTGAGTGGCTGTCACAGAGGAAAGTCCTGTGTGTGTCATTGCCTGCATGCTCCTGAAATGCTTCATGTCGGAACAGTACTTAAGAGAACTTCTCCTCCTATATGCTGTGAAGCTTTCGCTTGCGGCCCCAAGTCTAACCTGGAGCCATTAGCAGCCTCTGACACGACAGCTAGCAGCCCTGCAGCAGCTGTGCATGCAGTATAAGACTGAGCACACGCAGATATATACAGTCTTTGTTTCATTCTATGTCCCTATCTTTTCTGCACTCCCTACAGTTTGTGTCCGCTTCCTTAAAGCCTACAGATATTCGAAAAAGAATCAGAAATGCTTTTCAGAATCGTGTGTGTGTTCCTTCCACTGTGATGATTTCCTCAGTTTAAGCGTTCTTTAGAGTGCCGGAGTTTTAATAGAATCCGACGGGTTATCAGCGGAGGCGCGTTGCTGCTCCCACCACTCATGTTTTTGTCAAGTCAGACGTTTCCACACAGCCACTGTTCTTTTCAACTTGAAACGGACTTTTGCGTTTTTAAAAGGCAGTCTCTCGCCTGAGACGCCTCCCACGCCTTGTCGTTTCACTCTGTTTGTGAAAAATGCAGGATTGTCCAGTGCTACCCGAAGTGAACTCATTGTTGATGAAACATACTTTTTTTTTTAAAGGGTTTTTGTGAGAATTTATTTGTTTTTTCTCATAAAGAAAAGCTTAAAGACCTTCTTCCAAGATACTCCCCCTGAAATATATGCAGACCGTTTTTGCACATTTTCACTTCAGGTGCTTTTAACTGCCCCTCTTATTAGGTAAGAGACCTCCCCAGCAAGGTTACCTATCAAGTTATATTTACATTATTTTAAAGCACATAAGCACCAGTAATTTGGAGGTAAAATTGGCTCTGATTGCTGGACAGAGTCAGTAAGTTGATGCTCAGGAGTGGCTGTGGTTTGCTGTAGCAAGCACATTATCTGGTGCTGACGGAGCTTTCAAAGCTGATTTGTTCAGTCCTTTTTTACCCAGTGAACCTGTTAACACCTCACATATGATCACATGGCTGCACTGTTATGCCCGTAAGCAGCCCATCAAGATTTGGACTCTTTTTTTCATACAATATTGAGCTTGTTGGCTGGAAAACTGCTTAAATGATGGTTTAGTGCTTTTATCTTTTACTATTAATAACAACTATAAAGATTTTGGCAAATTTTTAGATAAAACCCTTTTACATGCATCCTTGCATATCGTCTGTTTGCCCTGTTTACTGGATAGCAAAAAGTAGATTTTCCTGCTTTTCAGTTCATTTTTTTTTTTTGAAAAGGGACAACATACATTAATCAGCATTTTAGCAAATGTAAATTCACCCGCGTTAGCCTGATGCAAGTGAGCGTCCTGGAGTAAATAAAAACAACAAGGAAATTTCAACTTGTACACTCAGTAAAACCATATTATTTTGTTGTAAATGCAAACAACAACAACAAAACAATATATAACACAGTTAAATAATATCACAGTACAAGATCCACCATCATATGATACAGATGAATAATAGCGGCATCAGTGTTTACATCTTTGGGTGTCAACGAGCCATTTCTTGGCATTAAAATGAAATGAGTGATATGATGGGGACTGTAATTGATTGTGGTGCTGTTTAACAACAATCTAGTGAGATGCATCATTCAGCTTCGTTCCCCCGAAAATAATTTTATTTTTTAAAACTGCTGACACAAGTCAGAGCATTTTGAAAACTGCTGAATTTATCTCAGGCCACTGGCAGTTTTAGTGTCAAGAGAAATTATATTGTTTTTTTTCCTCACTATTGTGGAAAGTGACAAAGGAGAGCCTCGTCCACATTAATACACACTGAATGTGTTATAAATTAGTCTCGCATAGCCAACCCTATCTCGGCAGCGCTTTGTCAGCACTGGAGAAAGGGCTGGCTGCACCCATTATCATTCTGCTATAGACCAATCAGAATTGTCTTGGGGAGCACTAAGCCCAGAATGCAGTGACTGGAAATCTGGAAATGCTATTATGCAAAATTGAAAGTGTTTCTTTCGAGTATTAAAAGCTCTGTTTATACAAGGAGGTTAAATATTAAGTGAGAATTTAGCTGTTGTAATAGCATCTGGCATTTTGAACCTGAACTGACCCGCACCCTGCTCTCATGTTCATTGCCAAAGAGAAAACAATTGTTCATGGCAGCTGTAGTTCATGTGTTCTTTGTCCGGCGCGATATTGATTCGTCCCTCTCATTAAAACACAGGTCACGGTTAGCAGCAGGACCTCCATACTTTCCCCTCTTGTGCTTCACACACAATGAGAGCAATGCTGTGAGCAGTTATGCCTCCCCATGCTCACCTATAATGGCCATAACCTCTGCAACCAGAGCTGCTCCAATTACAGTGACACCCACTCTGGAGAATTGCCCCGAGACATGGGGTTCGACTAGGGTTTGGTTTCATTTAGATTTTATTGATTTAGATTCAGTCCACAGATTTCGTTTATTATCGTATCCCAGTTCTGAGTCTTGCACCACTTGGTACCCAACAGAACTAAATTAATGGTGAGCTAAAGCTAAATCATCTTAGGAAACTATTCGCAAACAAAGTTAAAGGTAGAGTCGGTAGCATTTTCCCAAAAAACAAAATACAGACTTTTACAAAATTAATGTGGCTCAATCATCACTTATGGGCCCCTAGACATGTGTGGTGGTGACTGTGTCTGCCTGTGTTTTGATGTTTTGGATTAGTCAGGATGTTTCTGGGTGGTAAGTGGGTGTGTTTCCCCCAGCAAATTGCAGAGCACAGGTGAGGTTGAAAGCGATTTAAACAGCAACTGGATGCCATTTAGATGAGAGAAAATGGCGGATGTGAGCATAGCAGCAAAAAAAAAAAAAAGAGGAAATACTGCTGCTGCTATCTGTTGGACAGGTAGGTGCTAAACACAGGTGGCTTGCTTGTGCTAGCTAGCTAAATTATCAACTTTTCCATGGATATAAATGTCACATTCCTTTGCAGCTTGCTGTGTGGGTACAAGCAGCATAAGTACATGCTACAGATAGCATTAAGTGTAGGAGGAGGGGCCCGATTTGAATGTTGTGTTTACAAGCTGTAACGAACAATGCTACTGACTCGACCTTTAGGCTAGAGTATGTTTAAGTAAACAATTATTCACATCTGTCCCTGTAGCAAACAGCTTTGGGCATCTATGCTTGTAATTTTATGCAAAGAAGTATTTTTATTGTTTTATTGTGCAGTGGAGTCAAGTTTAGCAGGCGCCCTAATTGTTTTCCTACCACCCTGGTGGGGGTGCTTATCCTTCAGGCTTTTCCACCACCAGTCACTCCCCACCCTGTCAGGCTGACTGGCAGTAGCCAGCGACCAAGTCTACCAGTAATTGAAACTTCACAGTAGTGCAGGCAGTGGTGTGTGTTGTCATTGTCATTATTGTTGAGTTCCTGGGGTTCTTTTGTCCAAGGGGAACATGTTCAGTGTCAGCGCTCACACATGTTCTGCCACTCAGGGGGGAACCACACTGAAGCAAAGAGGAACGCAAGGGGTTTGCTTTGTGTTTTCATCTTTTAAGTGTTGCTTGGTCAGGATTTGGATAGAAAACATGAGACATAATTGCTATTTAAATGATTGACATTTAAATTGAAGTGTTGCAAAGCTGCATTTGTCAGATTTAAATTCAATCTTTATGCAGATTATGTGTGCTCGTCCAGAAAGAAAGAAAGAAAGAAAGACAGAAAGAGCATCTTTCCAAAGGTCCCAGTGTCGACGAATAACAAAGGGTCAGTCTGATCTTTTTTACAGTGAAAAGACAAGAGTTGCAGCACTTGTCACTGTGTTTGTTTTGTCATCAACCTGCTTGGAAACCTAATGAGATGGACTGTGTCTTCTCATAATGTGGTCATTCTGAATAATTTCTAGATGAGTGTGAGGAGACAGCCTGGGACGGAAGAACTCTGATTTGTGGCTTTATGTGGTCAAGACGGCCTCATCAAGGACTTACTTAGCAGAGTCATTACACACAAACAAGCCCTTAATTAGATAACAGTTCAGTTAGTGCTTAATTCCCCAGTAGCATCAGTTAGGAATATGTGATTCTTTGAAGAGGAAGCTAGAAGACTAGTGAATGAATGAACTCAGTATAAATACAATCTCATCTTTACCGACTGACGCGTTATGAGTTTTGACAGAGATATACTTTCACAAGGCATGAGTGGGTCATGTAACTCTTTTATTCACAGTCCACATCCATCTGTCAGCTCACACATCTGTGTTTTTTACTTGTAATGAAATCATAGACTTGCAGCGTCCCCTCTTGATTTTCCACGACTCTGCTCCTCGCAGAGCCAAACTGGCCCAGTGGCCAATCAATCACTGGTCACAGCGTTTCACCCAGACACAGGCTCCAGCCCTGAGGCAGACTTTTCAATCAAACCTGGAGTCATCAATCTTTCCCCAGCTCCGAACAGTGGCCTGGGTTGGGTCTACCTGGCGGCAGTGGTTTGGTCTACTGTTGGGAACTGTGCTAAAACTCTCAGATCTTACATTCACTTTTTCTTCTTTTTTTTTAACGAGACAACTTGCTTCAACTCTGAGAGAAACAAGCCAGTTTATATTAAGTAATCATGCAACAACCAGAACATGCCTGAATTTGTGTAAAACCAAAAATAAGGAAGGACCTTAATAGTCTTAAGTGTATTAATGTCTTGTTTTCCATGTAGATATTCTGGCGTGTGTAGCTACAGGCCATAGGGACATGCACAGAAACTAAAATAAGCTTCTTATCAAGATAGCTAAAAATAAAAGCCTGGGGTTGGACACAGCTGGAGACTTTTCTATCAGGATATGTATAGTCTGTAATTCAAAAGAAATCACAGACATAATAGCAAAAACAGCTACACTAAATTCTGATACCACACTTAGATGTTTTTTATGAGACCTTAAATATTTTCATGGGGTGTGTTCAGGCATTTTCTGCAGGGTTTGCGAGTTTGTTACCATTTAACAGGACATTTTGTACAGATAGAAGGACTACTGTTTCAAATTTAGTGACATTTCGTAGTCGGCTCATTCTCTGAAGAGAGCTGAAGATGGCTGCTGAAAGCTTAAAAAAACATTAAACTCCATCTTGAGACCCCTGTGTTTGATTTGTCCAATGTCAGCCACCATAGAAACATGGCGGTGCAACATGATAACCTCTACTGAAGGACCAACTGCCTATGTAGATATAAAAGGCTCATCTTAAGGTAGTATGAACTCGAGATGTAACGGTATGAAGATTTAAAGCTGCAGTGGGCGACTCAGGGATTAATGTGAATTTTTTCGAGTGCTCCTTGGAAAAAATGTCACACTACTCATAGACAGCTATTAGTAAATGAAGTGGTCTGAGAGTATCGGGAGATCTTTGTTTTCCCATGCCTCACAATTATCAGTATTAGCCCGGTATCGTTAAAATGTCCTGAAATTCTCTGAAAAGTACTGATAACATTGTTCTGTATCAAGAATATGCAATTACAAACCTAACCTGCATGGAATTGACGTGGGCGTTTAACCAGCTCTGAGGCTGCGGGGAATAAAATGTGCAGGTGGGCTCCACTACACCATGATGTGAAATGTTGGTGTTTTTACCAGCAGGTTACACTAAAAACTCAAGTTTACATCATTGACCCACTATTGGCAAGTTGAGCAGACAAACCAGGACAGTGTTCCCCATTTAAAAATTCTCACATCAAGCATGGAGCTAAAAGTTACTGTTAAATTACTCGCTCTAAAGCTGCGGGTGGTGGTCACGAAGATGGCTGAGCTCAGCTGTGATATATATAGGATGGACGTACAGTAACACATTTAATCTGAGCAGCACAGGGTCGGCTTGTTGTCACCACTAGTTGGCCGTGCAAGTAGGATCATTAGACTGGGAACAGTTACTCTGGTTCTCTATAATCCAAGGAATCAGTGAGCGATTGCTTTGTCTTATGTGGGCCTCTGATTGTGTCCTTCACAAGTAAACACATATGATTACATACAACGTAAGAAAATATTTAGAATTGTTTGTGTTGCTTTCAAATCCAAGCATTTGTTTTTTCTCACCTGTTTCGAAACCTGTTGGCCGCTGTGTCTCTTCTAAATACTGGTGTTAGTTCAGTGTGGCGGTGAGAGAAATCTTCGTGGACGCGGAGACGTGGCCCAATAAAACCAGATTGCGACATGTGCCGATTTTGCTCAGTCCAGAGCCTCGTTCCATCTATCAGCCTTGTAGTTGTTTATCTTGCTGTTGTCGCTCCTTCTGTTTCCATCTTTATCTCTCTCTTCATACACACATACATGCGCGCACACACCAGAGGCTAATGTGATTTTCCGTGATTTTTCCACCACCTCCGCTTTCACAGCAAGGGATAATACAGCATACCAAGGATGTTTGTTTGCTCCCTTCACACACACACACACACACACACACACACAAACACACACCATGTCCATCCTGTCAGAGCTCCTGGAGAAAATCAGTACCTACTCTTTCCGTAAACTGTGTTCCATTTGATGCTTGGCTTGCTTGAAAATGACTTTGGGTGAAGCTTAACATTTTTAATGCAACAAGCTCCCCGGCTCAACCCGGCACTCCTCTCCCTTCCACCCCTCAGAAAACTGCAGTCCCCAGCAAATGTCTTTTTTTTCCTTTTTTCTTTTTTTTTTTTTTTTGCAAAACCTTGTGTACTTCAATTGTGCACTGTTGCATTTTAGATATAGCCGACTGTACCCGGCTGATAATAGGGCGACAATTTAATTTCCCATGTATTAAAGGAGACTTGCTGGGTTTTGAATTGGTGCCCGTTGGTGGTATTTATATAAAAAAAAAAAAAGTAAAGAAAAAAAACATTTCTTTTTTTCTCTTTAGTTATTATTCTTTCTCTCCACATCACAGAGTACGAGGAAGATTGGGGGGAGAGAAGGTCCTCATGTCTTTTCCGTTTGAATGAGATAAAGAGAGGTAGTGGCACACTGTGATTTACATATATTTTTGGATTTGCTCAGCTCGCTAAGGACAAATTGCATCCCGTCTTTGACTCCGGTTCTCTGAGCCGTTGTAGGAGTAACCCCTGCCAGGCTCGATGTAACTGGATTTAAGGGAACTGTCAGTAGGTTTGATTAGTATGCTCTGCAGATGTGTTTCTGAAGCTGTTAGGGTGACATAGCAGAGACAGTCTGGGGTTTGGGACGAGAACTTAAGGTGCCTTTAAACAAACGAGACCACCGGCATGCCAGAAAAAAAAAAATCCTTCTTCTGAACTGATTTATTTGTAGGTCACACTTGAATTGCTTCCACAGCTCCCTCATTTTTTACTAGTCTTTTGAATAAACTCTAATATTTACTGGCATTCAGCGGCCTTTATTCCTGCTTCTTGTAAGATACCTCATAACACTTCACAGCACTCACTTTTAGACTCATTTAGCTTCAAAAAATAAAGTTAAAATTTAAGCTCTGAGGATTTTTAAGTTATTTATTGATCTTCAACACCTGTAGTGCAACTGCCACGAATTTGAATTGGGGTTGGACTATTAAACCTGCTCTATGTCTGAATATTTATGAAAACATCCAACACATATTTCTGTAAATCAGCGCTGTGCTTTTTTTTAAGATAACACTGACTGTATTTTGAATTTGTCCAAAAAAAGGGAGAATACAAAATTGCACCACTGCTCCCCGGCATTATCAAAATTTCATCGACTGGCCCAGAGGGGGAGCTCCACTAACAGATCTAACAAGCAGACACTAATAGGCCTGGAGGGGAATTGTATCGCTCACTGTGGATACGTTATTAAGTTTACATGGGACCTGACAAACTAAATACCCTCCATACTGTAATACGGACTTCTCAAAGCCACGGAGAGGTGCGAACTGGCAGCATGAGTCAGCTGCTTCCCTGTTTATTTTCTCATTTCCTTATTGTTCCTTTCAAAGCCTCTTCTCCCTCTGTTTGAATGTTTCAGGAAGGGTTATAGTTTGTGTTTGTGTGAATGCTGTTTGCTCCATTTATGCGATGTAATTAAATGTTTGTGTACTGTAACAGTTCAGCTTAACCAAGCAGATATTCTGTCTGCAACACTGCTCCTTTGATTGTTTCCGTCTGATAGTGCGCCAGACAACATGAGTCCATTTTTTTTTTCACTCTTTCTTTCCTCTGTCTCTGTAATGCTCTCACGTCTTAGAGGGTGTCCACTCAACCGTCCTTTACATACTGGCGGCCGTACCTCACCCCTGTCCAGGGTGTGGTGCCCACACACCCCGCCAGTATTAGGGTTAGATGGGAGGTCAGGCTCTAATTGGCGGGGCCTGCGGCTGGCACGATGCGCCGGGCAGGCCCTTACGCGGTCAGCTAATTGGCACTGCGAGCGGCCAGCTGCTGGGCCGGGATGCAGCGGCGCTTCGATTGATGGATGGATACTGGTGTCAGGAAAGCTTCTCTCTGACAAGAGAGCTTGTACAGTCAATTTGCTGCCTCGGCCTCAATGGGCACTTAATGCATTTATGTATGTATTCATCCTCATTTGTTCTAAACATTTTGGAAAGCTGGCTGAATTTTTCTTATTGTCCCGTTGTTGTTTTTTCCGCCTCTGTTTGAGCGTCGAACACATTTGACTTCTGTAGACAGATGCTAATGCTAATTACCTAATTACTTTCAGCACCTTCTGCAGACAAAAAGTTGAGATTTGTGCACTTTAAAGTGAGAAAAAAGCTGCAAGAGTGTTTCAAGTTTGATAACTCATTCTCCTCCAAGTATTTCACCTTTCTGTTTGTAAATGCAACGCTAGATTGTTACAGTTGATGTTAATTTTTAACAGTCTTACTTCAGACATTACTAATACAACCGCATGACCAATTATTGAAAATTTAGTGGATGTTTGGTGGATATTTGAGCTTTTTATGACCAAAAGGAAGAGATAAAAGTGCCTGAAATTGCCTGTTTGTGGTTCTGTAGATGTAGGATGGGGCGAGGTTTGTTTGCTATGATTCCTATTTTTATTGCTACATATTTGCCCCATATTTGACTCCTTAATAGCCCTCTAGATCATTTCCTACCTTACGTCTTTGTATTGGCTGATGGTTCATTGCTTGTTCTCTTCAATAAAAACAAGATGACAGTAAAAATGGACCGGTATTAAAAAGGGGTGTGTCATTTTCGCTGATATTGAGACATGGGGGAACTATATAAACCTTACATAAAGGTAACAATGCATTGAGTGAGACATTTTTTTCCTTTATCACTTGTAAAACTGTCATGTCAGCGATAGTGTTGCTGGAAATGAAATCTTCACAACCTTTTAGCAACCTTATTTTAGTAATGAGAATCATTTTGCAATGTCTTCGGTCTTTTTGTGAGGACAAAGAAAAACAAGATTCCTAAATTACAGTTCTGTGCGTGTGTGTGGTGTGCTCATAAAGTAGATATGTTGAATGTGTTATATGACATGTATTTTCCTTTGAGCTCATCCCTTTCCCTTTTCTTGGTCTTGCTCCTCTGTGTTTTCCCTCTTGGTTCTGACGGGAGAGTGGTATTAATGAGGTTCCATAGGTGTTAATGGTCAGCTCAGCTAACGGTGCTTCAGGTGGAGGGTTTGATGGAAAGATGGAAAGAACTCGAGCACATGAAGGGGAGTCCAAAATTCTGCAAACGGCAGAAAATCTGGATTAAATAAAGAAGCAGTGAGGACGGAAACGGATAACAGATATGGCGGTAAATAGAGGTACAGGTGAGGGTGAGCGAAATTTTGATTCAGAACAAGGTTACAAACTCCAGTTCGGAAAAAAAAAACAGCTCTTAAAATGTCATAAAAAGCGTAAGCTCTAAAGAAAAATCAAGTAACCTGAGTGGCGTAACAGCGGCTCTGTATCTGCAAGCAGGGTATTTTCGGGGGAATAGGGTGAAATAAGAATTTTAATATACTTATTGAAGTGCTGAGACATGTAGGTGGAAAAGATCATGAAGCTTTAAAGTCATGTATATGAGAGGATGCTAACCTGAGATTTTGTAGAAGAAGAAAATATGAAAATGTCTCACTCGTAGGTGCTTCCCTTAAAGTTTTCAAGTTAGTCGTTGTGACAGGTGACAGTAGGTAAGTAGGGCATTGAGGAGAGGGGAAAAAGGCATATTTAGCTGAGGAGGTCAGTGGATCAGAGGTGACCCTGAGTCTGCTGATATGGGCTTGACGGACAGAAGCTGAAGGTGGACTGTGCCCCCCTCCTGCCTTCATCAGGCCTGGTAAGACCACCTGCCGTTGAGTGAAATGCATATGCATTAATGCACAGCACGAGCGCACGTCAAAGGATTCAGTCACTTACACATACATTAGGATGATCTTAAACATGCAGATGGATCCAGGTAAGGGTGCACACGCAACTTGAGTTGTACATAAGGCTCAATGTCAGCATCACATCCTCAGGATGTCTGTTTTTTTCTCCCTGCATGTCTTCCCCTGTTGTCTTCTTTCTGCTATACTGTAGGTTGTTTCACCTCTCTTTTGTCCTCCACTGACTCTCTCGCTTTTTTTTCCATTCACTTTGCTCCCAGGGGACATCTGTTGTCCAAAGACAATATGCCTCCCTCCATTCCGAGGTCATTCACTGTGTCCTCTGCCGTCAAGTAAAGGAATTTTCCGCCTTCCGTTTGCGTGTGTGACCGAATGCTTACTGGCATTCTCCACGCTTGTTTTCATCTGCCACCTTCTTCTCCTTTTATCCCATTACTCTCTCCGTTTGCTGCTAAACGGGTATGTGGTCAGGAATAAAATATGAGAGCAGATTGTATGTCCGTAAAAACCCTGGGCGCTGGAAGCAAATAAACAAAGCTAGTTTTGAACCTTTCAAATAGGTGAGACTATTTTTCATTAAGGTCTTTCTTCCTTGTCATAAAAACAGATGGACAGTATTTCCTCTACTGTTGTTGCTTTTGGCTTTGTCACACACTCTCTTTTTTCTTCTGCTTTCATGTACTTTATGTCTGCACAAGTATCCGTCCACAGGCTGCAGAGCATCTTCTCCCCTCCTTTCATCCCCAGCTCCGTTGTCCCCATGTTCCCATTGTTCTCTCGGCATGCCCCTTGTTCCCATCTTGGCTGAGACTTCCTTTATACATGCCCCCCATGTCTCGGTAATGAACCCACAGCGCTTCATCTCTCCCACGTCTTCTCCTGTGTGTTGGACATGACAGATGAGTGGGGACCTCCAGAGCTTTGCTCCCCAGGGCTCTAGATAAAGGCAGCACCAACTGCAAGATGATCAATCAATCAGTTTACACCGCAGGCGCCTGATCAGCCAATTAATCAATCTCTGAGCCAGCAGATGTTGTTGCTGTCCCTCAGCGAAGGAGCTGGCAGTGGAGTCTTTGGAGGTGGTGTCTTCAACAAAGGGTGAGGGCCCTGAAGTGTCTGGGAGAAGAAGGGAAAGTCATTTTTCATTTTTTCGACCAGGATTTCGAGCTTTTTGGGCTCATGAGTGCTATTTGTTTTTACTGGAGGATTTTTTTCCTTTCAAGAAAGTTCTCCAAGAAAACCTGGTCCTAGTTACCTTCGATTAGCTCACGTAGTTTATATCTTTTAGTGAAATAAATGAGTACATTTTTAAACATCTACAGCTTTGGGAGATGTACAAAAGAGATGTGTGAGTGGGTTGACACTGCTGACTATGCATCATTAAGGCCAGCCGGTTCACATCAACCCCTCTGTTGACCCTTGGTCACATTCAATGAGCTACAGACTGCGCAAGGACACTTCATTTTAATGTGCCCTTAAACAGTTAAGATACACGCACAAACATTGAGACACCCACACTAAACACCTACACCTCTTGGCCTTCTGTCCCTTGTCCTGGCCCCTCTGGTCCTGTCCTGGCCAGGTCGGCCCTTTGACCCAGCGGGTCATTGCGTCATTACTCAGTGTGCTAAGAGATCCCAGAGGGAGAGTCTTTTCCTTTCTGCAGCCTGTGGCTTTGTTGTCCTTTTCAACAAGGATGCTCCATGCTTCAGTAGCGCTGGTCAAATATCCATCAAGTTACCAAAGTTTCCAAATGCTCAGGAGTTTTTTTTAAGTTATTATGTACTTGGATACGTGGATGTAAAAGGATTGACTAAACAGAATAGCACATCAGCCAAAATTACCGTTAAAAAGTTTGTTTGATTGATTCTTCAGTCAGATTCCAACAAATGAAAACTCTTAAACATGATATTTACTAACAAGTAACTGAGTCACTGGACAGTTTTGATGATTTGACACTTGGCGACGCTGTCATAGAGTCAGCGTATTGGTCAGTCGGTTGTGTCTTCAGTCAGAGCTTCTTCCAGCATGTTCTCAGAGATTAATGATTAAAGATGACCATCCATAGCTCAGCTGACATAGATCTCACTGAAGAGTTGCTCACGATGCTGTGACTAGGATGCACCGAACTGAAAAATTTGCGACCGAAACCAAGCTTTTTTTTTTTTTGCGGTTTTCTCATTTTATGTGCCAGTTTATCACCATTTCATGAATTAATGTGCTTAAGTCATGCCTTCCAAAGACTATAAATAAATCCTTAATTTCGTAAGGATTTATAACGTAATAATGCATGAAACATTTAAGTTGATAATACAAATTGAACAGTTAATGTAAAGCATTGAGTTAAAA
>JAQLOL010000015.1:12581983-12596224 GCA_029783665.1 Naso thynnoides | reverse complement strand
CATGTGTGTGTGTGTGTGTGTGTGTGTGTGTGTGTAGGCCAAGCAGCTGGAGGCCAGAGAATCAGACCTAAAGAAGCAGGATGCTTTCTACAGAGAGCAGGTGGCCCGACTGGAGGAAAGGGTAAGAAAGTGTTTTCTACCATAAACCAGCCAAAATTATGCAAGTATATGGACGCATGTTACATTACTATGTTAAGCTTCTATTAATGGTTTTTTTCATTGTGTCACTCTTAATCATTATAGCTTTATAAAGCCTTAATTGGGCTCAGCCTGAGATGTTGAAACATTCTTGATACATTTTTTTTGCTGGTTTTCCAAAGAATACTTGAACAGTAAATCAGTAATCTGTCCTCTGTTACACTGTCATGATCCTAATGTATCGTAAATGTACTTTGTGAACGTTTGTAGAAGTATACATATTATAAATGTGTATTTAACTGCAAGCTAATGGACTTTGGTTCTTTCAGCACTGCTGTAATGTAATTTAATTGCCTAAAAAAATGTATTTTTAAAACACCTTAGGGGAAAACAATTATGTTTTTGCTCTACACGTTATTAACAGAATGACGAAAAAAAAAGACAAATTAAAAAACAGAGCACAACTGATCAGAATATCACGCAGATGAGTTTACAGCATTCACATAAAAATCACAAATGTCTTTGCATTTTACAACAGAGGACAGAAACTAAATGCTGCATTATGCAGTCAAGTTGACATCATTGTTATTTTCATGAGAATCCATCACACACTGCAGCTCTGATTGTAGCCTGGGGAAAAGTTTCATACTTAATGTATAAGCACACACATACCAGCACACACAGAGCCATGCACATAAATTAGCCAGCACGCACAGTGCGCTTGGTCACCACCGGGCTCAGCCAAAGTCCAGCTATATTCTTTATCTTCATCCCTCTGCCCCACTGTTTTTGTTATAATCCTTTAACTTAAACTCTGCGTGCTTTCCCCCGTGTGGCGAGCATTGCTCTCTCTCTCTCTCGTTCTCCACCTCTGCGTTATTATCCGTCTGCTGCTCTTTTGCTCCTTGGCTCTTTTTTTCCCTTTCACCCTCCATTCCTCTGCCTGAAGGATAAAAGGTTACATCTCTTTCATCCCTGTGTGTGTCCTCCTGTCCCTGAGAATGACACTACCCCAATGCTCCTTGTCAAACTAGTGTCCTACGGAGGGGGACAAGGGTCAGTTGCCGTACTTAGCCCACTTCAATTGGCAGCTCCATGCTGGTGCCAGTGAGAGATGCCTGGAAGGCAGAGAACTGGGGTCAAATGCCCTGTTAAAGTGTGTTAAAAAATGGTGCCTTCATGCTGCTCTCCAATCATAAGTGTGTTTCACAAAGGATATGATGCCCAATTTAATGCGCTCAGATTGATGCCTTCATGCTGGGAAGGAGTTTCCCCCCCTTTAGAGGGTGCAAAAGTCAAATGCCCTCAATGGTGCACGAGAAATGGGAATATCACACCCCTGTGATGCCAGATGTTTGCTGAGTAGAGGGTGGCATTCTGAGTCTTACAACAATAAAAACTCAAAACTATTAGAAATTCCTTCAAGCTCACACTAGGTCATCATATCAGATGACATGTTCATTGCAGTATCGATGAGTTAATTAATCAAAATAATTTAGTTAGGTTCTCAAGTTCAACAATTTGACACCACATATAGTTGTAAAAAAGAAAGAAAAAAAACTCAGCAGGTTACCAAAAAGGACAGGCTGAAGCAGTAGCTTTTAGTTGCCAACCCTTTTTTGTAATATATATTTATACTCAAGGCTGTATTTGCAAAAACATGAAGGTACAGAGCAAAACAAAGTTCTGAAACTATCAACTACTTTCATTATTTGGTTACAATAAGTTTTTTTTTTTTTACCACCCTATCTTTAAACATTATTATGATTTACAGACCGAACTACACATTTTTTTTAACTTTCTTTTTATTGTTATTTCAGGTTAAGACAAAAAAAGTGAAAGGGGTGAAAAAGAAAGAAAAGAACAGGAGGTTGTTTTGGCCATACATGAGTTCAGAACAGTGTTTTCCATCTATGCAGACAACGGGTGACACCTCCTGCTATATGAGTTCTATTTTTGCCAAATATTTCATACAATGATCAGCTTGTAATCTTAAGGAGAACGTCAGTTTTTCCTCAGGAAATATTTTGTTAACACTTGCAGTCCAGCCGTCCTTCGATGGCGGACTTCCCTGCATCCACTTCCGTGTGATGGCTCTCTTGCTTGCCTCCAGAATTTATTTTGTAAAAATATTTGTCCTTAGTCTTTAGTCCATTTGGTATTTTGCCCAGGATTAATGTGACAAGGCAACAAACAACTTCATTTCCAAAAGTTATTCTTATTTCTTTTGCCAGCTCTTGCCAGTAAGGATCAATCAGAGGGCAGGCCTAAAATACATGAAAACGATCCGCCATAGGTGTACCACCCTTCCTCCAACATTCATCCATTTCCTGAGAAGCTTGCTGTTTTGAACTACACATTTTTAATTAATTATCAAGAATATTTCACAGATTTACCACTTCATGTTGGTCCTTGCACTTCCTTTTTAAACAAACTAATTAAACTCATAACGACTCTTTGATTACAAGTTTCTGAGTGCAGCACGGTAGTCGATTATCATGTGCATTATACATTATTAGAGCAGTTCCAAGATCACTAGATCTTCAAGTTTTAAGGTATTTAACTTAATGAGAAGTGCGACAAAACTCTGCAAACGTAACTGTGCCCAAGCATAGAAAAAGAACAGTGACACTTGATAAATTTTTTTTCTTTTGTGACTTGTGTCAACGAGCGTTTAGTTGCATTACCTCAACATTTTATGACAAAAAGAACAAAATGAAATGGAAATTAATTAAGAAGCTTTCTGTTATTTACAAAATATTTTGATATGTGTGTTACGAACATGATATCAATACATCTTTCTAAAATATTCCAGTTATCTTCAATAACAACCAGCCCTAGCTCACATTATGAATGCACGGACGGCACATTATCACACACTCAGTGGGTACACTGCTCGCAGGAGCTCAATGTCAGATAATTTTGTCTTTATTTAAATGGTTGAAGTGTTTTTTGTCTTGGTGAAAAGAAGATGCCCCTACTTTGTTAATGCTTTCCTGAGTGTGCACACATTATTTCCAAAGAAATAGCTTCAAATAGACTTCTTTTCTGCCATTTCTAAATGTTTTTCTACCTGTTTAAATAAACGGCACAAATTAGCAATTCACTGTTGCAATAACCATGCTGGTATAATGTTTGTGGTGTGGATTTTTTAGTTCCCATTTCACTCAAGACACAATTTATTTCCCCTTTGGGTCAGTAAATATCCTTCCTTCACTGTAGATGAATTCTGAAGCCAAGCCAGCTGGTATTGAGTGGCTCAGGTTTGTAGAGGTTTGGTTTCGTAGCCGTTTGCTACCAAACGGCTACCAAGGTTAGAATTATTTCATAAATTAACTGATATGCAAAGAAAACTTTTTTTTTTTTTTTTGACTAACTTTCATTGGTATGGTGATGGGTTGGCAAAAGACCTAAGGATGTTCAGTTAATATGAAATGAAAACATGAACTCTTGTTACACTTGACCTTCACAGATGGAGTCATAAAGCTGAGCTTATCTCTTCACGTTCCTCAGCTCTTGTTGCGTTATTACATCTTTGGACATCGCAGCTCTTCAGTGTTGAACTGGAACAGGCGAAGTAGAATTGATGAGTCTCAACTAACACAGGCATTATCGACTTCACACACCAGCCGTACATCAGCCATGTTGACCTTGGGTCAATATTCCAGAGATCAAAGTGACAACAAATCAGCCTCACACCTTGGAAAGATACGGAAAAATGAGAGAGGAGAGGAAGACAAGAGAAGGGAGGAAAAGGGAGACAGATGCTCAGACAACAAGAAAAGAGAGAAGAAAGAGAAAAGCTGAAGGAAAAAACAGATATTCTGCGTAAGAGAATATAGTAAATAAAAGGTTTAAAGATTGATCGGTCCATCACTGAGTAGAAAAATGTTGTTGTTGTTACCGAAACAGAGAATGTGACACGCAGAGGGTCCATGAAACTGAACAGCGTGCACACTGGTTTATTTATTGATTGATTTGCAGGAATTAAATGATAAATTAATCAAATTTCACAAGCACTTTGTCCTCAAAATTTGCTCACAAACCGCAGAATTTCAATTTGAAAAACTCTATCAGGATTAATGGCCTGCAGAGACATTACACAACAGAATTTGCAACCATGTGTGTGTTTCGTGTGATGGCGTGTGATCCTGTGTGCAACCGAGGATCAATGGTGGGCATATTGCATGTTGTCTTACTGTGCAGCGAGCGGCTTGGGACTCCGTGGGGGGTGCAGTTTGTTTGGACTGTGTTAATAACACTCCTTTTTCTTGTTCTGGCCACAGTGCCCCGTTTGGCGCTCAGTCCAGCCTCTCTTCACTCCCTGTTCTCTTCACCCAACCTAAGCCCTGCAGTATACCAAACTCGATCATTGTTGGCATATTCTGTTCTTGTTTATTCACTGTAACTCCCAGTTGGTAAATAGCATCCACTACTGATGAAGGAGCTCAATACAAATAGACAGTGAACAAACAGGAAGCTACAAAAACAGACAGACAGCTTAACTACTGTTTAATATGAGATAAAATGGTAAATCTGCAAACATGAACATAACATCCAGGCAATTATGTATGAAAATAAATATAATACAGCTATCCAAGACTTTCAAATCCAGGTATAAAATTTACTGTTTACTGCACATTAATGGTGCTGTATACACAGTTAGGGCTGAGTGATATGGTCTAAAAATAAAATCCCAGATTTTTTCATTTCATATTCAGTTTTTGATTTTAATCTTTTTTTAATTATTATTGCAAAAGACAAAGGAATTATTTCAAGTTGTTGTTTTTATTCCAAACAAACCTGAATTTACCTGTTGGGATTTAAGTGCAAACCTGGCTTTAACCAAACTAAACCTTTTTTTAGATAAAGGTTTGATGAAACAAAGATGAATCCCACAATTTGGGTTCAGTAAAGTGCCATCCTCACTTCACACATATAAAATAAGAGCGTAGAGCTGAGACATAGCCTTAGGCTACCATATTTACCCTAGTTAAAGGGAAAATCAATTTTCATTTCTTAAAATTTTCCAAACAAATTAGTAAAAATTTTGATCTAAAATTGTTTAATTGCCCAGCCTTACATGCAAGACTGAAGGCACTGATGGTGAAAGAAGTAGTAAAGTAGTAATATTTGCTTTGATTGCCATTTTTAATTCAGCGTCCTGATGTTGACATGTTCATGTTGTCAGTGACATCAGGAGTTGGCTGGTGCAACTCAGCGTCACACAAATTCAAACCAATATTATCAATTTTAATTTGTTTTCTTTTGCAGAGCCGAGTTAGTTTACAAAACACATGTACGATACACGTATTTCTTAAAATGTAATAATTCATAAACTGAAACAAAGTCGTTTTGAGGAACCAGGAACCAAACATAGACCCACTATATGTTTGTAAACAAAACTGTTAGCCCTGCGTTTGCTGTTAGTTGTAAAATAGTCTTAAATAAAATGTGAAAAACTAAAAAATCGTGATAAAATCGACATTCTGATTTGCCATTTAAAAAAAAATAAAATTGTGATATGAAATTTTTGCCATATCGTGCACCTTAAGAGTGAAGTTGCTGCTTTTTCAGTTTAGATTAATGTAATAACAGACTGCTGGTGGGTCAACATTTTTGCACATGTAAGGACTTCAGCTCTGGGAAATTCTCAGCATTTCCCTTTGAAAATGAAAAAAAACTGATTTATCAGTAATGAAAATGCAGATCTCTTTTATACATGTTACTGTTTCAAACCCTGCAATATATATGAGACAGAAAGATTGATTCTGCAGCTAGTGAGCAGATTTCATTTTGAGGCGTTACATGGCTGATTTGAATATTGATGAGAGTGGTGGTTTGTGAAGAGACCCTATGTGCGCTGAATGCTGCACTTCTTTTTGGTTGCAAATCCTCCGTTTTGTGAACACACTAAATTTGATTTCATTGGAGTGTACTGCTCACTTAATACCATCTCCTTGTCATGTTCTTCACTCTCCCTCCGTCTGGCCTCTGCTCCCTTTACCTCAGGATTCCCCGAGCATCTTCACACAGCGGCAGAAGGAGGCACCAAAACAGAGAGAGAGAGAGAGAATATAAGTCTGATATATATTACACGTCTGTTCCAATCCAACATGGCCATTCATCAGAGAGGCTTCCAGTGACAGCCCATCACAAGGCTCCCAGGCAGCTCAGCCTGCCGCCTCTGCTGCTGCCGCTCATTGAGGCCACAGCCACCAAATAGCCCCTGAAAACAATATCTATATATTTATTACATTTTCACTCAATACCTGCCCTGCTGTAAAACAATCTCATATTTAACAATCAACTTTCCCATGTATTTTTTTCCCTTCCATGTCTCTTTCCAGCCCCCCCTCCTCCTCCCTCCTCACCATATCGGCCTCTCTGTATCTCTCCTTTATCAGCTTTTTTATTTTTGAGTGGTGTGGTTTTTTTTTTCTTCATGCCTCAATCTCATCTTTTTTTTTTTTTACAGAAAAGATTTTTCTTCTTCTTTTCCGTCTTTCTTTTCACCTTGTATATCGATGAAATTGGATTTTTCTGCTCTCCTATGGAGGACAATCACTGCAGCAATTGCCATCTCATAGCAAAGTTCCACCGTGCTGTGAAAGGAAGAAATACAGGGGAAAGAGCATTAAAAAACAGTAATAGCTTCTATCTCTCTATCTCTGTCTGTGCCTCTGACAGACTATCTTCATCTCCCTCAGTCTGTCATTTTTCTATCGCTCTCAGTCTCTTGCCCTCTGTCTCTTTTTCCAAAGAGTAGAGCTAACATTTTAACTATATTTTCCTTTCAGTGTGTTAAAAATGGACATTAGATTTTGAGACTAAGAACAGTCGTTTCTTGCTTGTCATGGTGCTGTATTATAAAGATATTTTGGTGCTTTCTTTGACCATGAAGTGATAAATGTAGTCTCTCTCTGGCTCTGTTAGTTGTATAACTGGAGACACAGTAATCCAGATTGAAAACATGACAGTGTGCCCCAGTGTTGACTTGTTGTGTCTGCCGCTGTTTGCTGTTGTAGCTGCATGATGGGATTCACAGGGATTTAACAGGCGGTCTTTTCAAGGGACGGTGATTTCACGACAGTGGAGCAGCACATTCGGTAACACTCTGCAGGCTAAAATAATAATGTTGAGATACAACTTATTTTAAATGTCAGCTTATAAAGCTCAGTATCTGCTGCATTATTCTGAAAGGTGTATTTTTTTGTCCTCATGTATGAAACGGAAAATGAGGGTGGCACACATTTTACTTTGCCATAGAGGGAGCTTGTCTGATTTCCCGGATTTCATATCATGCATGCATAGTCTTAAAACTTCAAATTGCTCCTATAAACTTAAAAGGCAACTCTGCCGACTTATAACCTTATCTCTACCTATCTGAGTTAGGAAAGTCACGTAAAACTCAACTTTTTTTTTTTTAAGTATTCCTGGTGTCTCTGGGACGCAGCTTCAAAATCTCTTCTTCCTTTTAGAACATATGATGTCACCACTGTCACCATTCCTCCCCCACTCCAGACGAGCCAGCGCCATGTTTGTTTTTAGAGGATTTTTCAGCTCTGGTGGACCAAAAACCTCTTGCTACTGAAAACTTCGCTAGATTAAATAAAAGGAATGTTCTGAGGCGACAGATAACAACTTGGCAGACCCTGCAAGCGCTGTTTTTTTGTGATGCAATGCGTCCTGGTACATGTAGGCACTACAAGAATGGCGGTGTGAGCGGGACAACCCAGAAAACTCAGCTTTCTCTGTCAGGATAGCACAAACTGAGAAATCTATTGTTTTAGTTGAATGCAGTAACCATCAACACTTATAGGACATCCACATGAAAAGTGTTGGATTTTCTTTTTAAGGAGTTGGGCACGCCGGTTGCTCAGTTGGTAAAGCGGGTGCCCAATATATACAGCCTATGTCCTCGCTGCAGCGAGCCTCAGGTTTGATTCTACCCTGCGCCCTTTTGCTACATGTCACTCCCTCTCTCTCTCTCTCTCTCTCCCATTTCCTGTCCAAGTCTGCAGCTTTTCTGTCAAATAAAGGCACAAAAATTCCACAAAAAAACATCTGTAGGAATACATTGACATCTTTGTTGAGAAGACTGATCCCAGGCTCGTGTGTGCAAAGACTGAAATAGAAGGGTTTCAAACAGTAGTCGACTAACCAACCAGTAGTCTACCAAAACTACTAGTTAACACCGTGTTCACCTGGTCAGCAACTTTATAGAAGAAAGTGATGATGACTAAAAAGCAGCAGACCTAAATGCCCTCCTGGAAACAGTGACGCTTAAGGGCTAGCTTTGCCCAAAGGTAGCAAAATCTGTAAGATCACAGGTAATTCACCGAGTCCAGGCAGTGACCGACACCTGCCAAGAAATAGTCTTGCACAGAACTTCCATAAAACTACAAAATGTTGTTTTAACATTTTGGTGTTTGCTTTGAATTTGACCACAGGATGTTTTTGTTTTTTCTCCCCAAACAGTCAGTTTACTGACTGCAAAGACATTAGCTTCAAGCTAACTAGCAAAGGGCACACTGACCTTGTGTGTGGGAGTTTGTGTAAGGCTTAGCTTCTGACTGTCAGGACTCACCATTCCGTCTCTCTCCTTTTTCTTCTTGTCTGTGTTTGTTTATTTAGTAGAATTATAAAAGCCCTGGGATAAGCATACTTCTTTTTATTATTCTTGAGTGGAAACTATTTTAACCTGTGCAGAGTAAGTCTAAAACTCGCCGTACATTCTGTCTAATCACATAGAGGCGGTGGAAGGCTTTGGGAAAAAGTCCTTTTTCTAGCTCAACATGTTTATGGCCAAGATGGACAGTTTAATTTGTCTCATTATCTGTGTACCTCCACCCTAAGATGTTACGTGCCACTTTAAGCAAATCTTAGTCAATGCTCAGTCAATTCCGGATAAGCAGGATAGGCTCGATAAGAGTTTACCAGCCTCTTTGCTCTCCTTATGAGCAAGTTGCAGTGAGTCACACAGCAGAAGTCCCATTTTCTCTCACTCTGCAGAACCGTAATGTTGACCATGGTGGGGTTTCTCCTCATTTGGGGCCTCCTGCTCAGCAGCAGATAAGAGAAAGACGGCATCAGTACAGGGAGTTATTTGTTTTATTCATTAAAAATTGGAGGCTTTTTCTCTAAATTGAGCCGCAGCCTGTGCTGGGCTGCAGCTTCTATCTTCTCCATATCGCTGCAGTGCATTAGCAGTAATGACTTAATTTGTCTATGACACCCCCTACCAGCATTTTGTTTGGCTCCAGATGAGCTTAAAACCTAGCGGAAAGCGAAAAGAGTAAATAGGATGCAAATAACAGAAACACTGTTTTAGAGGTAGATTGACTGGCTTGCACACAGGGTGCGCACAGTATGTGTAGCAGGTGCTTGTAGCTGCACAATTCTGTTCATTCGTCAACAAAAAATTGGTCAATGGCAGTAAAAAAAGGCATCTTGTTGTGAGATTGATAACATGTTTGTGTTTAAAGCTTCCAAATTAGTTTATTTTAATCCAGGGAGGAATGTTTTTAGCCAAACCAAGCAGAGGCTCTCGTCTCTGGGCCAATAAAAGGTCAGAGCTACCCTTTAAATCAGTTGGGGCAACAGCTGGAAACCACAATTTGAGACCACTCAGTAATCACACAAATGACACTCTTCTCTGCCTGGTGGTGAGCGAGCGAGTGTGTTACTTTTTTTGCACGACACTTTATATCTAGCCAACAGGATGTGTACACACTTTGGCAGCATGTCCGCACGTCTACCCGTGCTGTGTGTGTAGGTGTATTATGTGAATACACGTGCATTGTTTGTGTGAGTGTGTTGTAAGTGGTCCTGCAATCATTGCCACACATGGCCTTTTTGTCCTCCCTGGTGGATTAGTGTGCTGATTAGTGCCAGCTCTGCCATTTAGCCAGGTGTTATTACCGTATACTTAGTATTCTGGACAGAGACCCAAATCTAGTTCCTTCTGAATGTCTCTTTCACGCACGCAGGAGAAGTCTTATTCTTGCCTCTTTAGCAGCCTGAAAATCTCTTTTTAGTCTTTTTATCTGTGAATAAGCTTCTCTTTTAAATCCTTTTCCTCAGCCCTTGACAGTTTCTTTGTCTACACTGAAAACCACTTGAGTCAAGGCCAAGAGGGCGCAGATACAGCACGAGCTTACAAGTTAACTATTAAACTTTGGGCATACTTCTTTACATTGTTTTACGAACTAAAGCCTCCCCAAGGGAAAACTGCAGTGAGATGGTATAGTTGTCAAGCCTTTTTATTTTCCCTCTACATTTTGTTGTTTTATACATTTCATGTTTGCCAAATTGTGGCAAAGGAAAAACAACTTTTTTTACAATACCTTTCTGCAATACCAGCTCGGTGGCTTTGTGGGTAGAGTGTCCGCCATGAGATTGGGAGGTCGGCGTTCTATCTTTGGTTGAGTCATACCAAAGACCATAAAGATGGTACCTAATGCCTTCCTGCTTTGCACTGAGCATCAGTGGTTGGATTGGGGGTAAGACCCTAACATACTTGTGTCACGTCCAAGGGGTACATCAAGCCGCCTCACGCTAAGGAAATGGGAAATAAACTCCCGACCCTGTGGGCCATCATGGCTCTCAAAGGCTCCTTACTTCTAAACTTTATGCAATTCATCTCTTAACATGTGTACATTATATCCAAAACAATACAAGTTTGTTAGTTTGCACCCAAAATTCGTTTTGCATTCTTACGCAGCTCTGATCAAGTAGTCACAAATTGGACGTACAGTTAAACACACACAAACAGCACACACTTATAAAAGCACATTGAGCACCCATAAGACATATCACATTAAAATCCTCAAGAATACATTAAATGTATTTAAACATAACTTTACAATCGCAGAAGACAATGTTCAAGGCCCTTCTACATACATTTGATCTGACACTCTGCATTCAGTTTTAGGATTGACTAGTGTACAAAAGAGTGTTTCAGTCTAATACTAAATGTGGAACCCCTTTTCTTAGGTTTGATGGAAATGATTTCAATCCATTTTATATTATTATTCCGGTGAAATACTGCTATTTAGCTTATTTTGCTTTTACCTTGGTTTTTATCTTAATCTTCCCTCTGTAGGAACTGCTATTGTATACTGTATTTTCTACTTGCTGCTATTTCATCATATTCTTATCCTTGGACACACTGCCATCCTTTTATTATTTATCTGGTGCAATATACAGTATGTAATATTTCTGATTGTGGTGGTTGATGCAATATTACAGGGCAGGTGCGATATAGCTTGCATGTGACTTTTTTTTCAACCAGAAGGGAACATTTTAGATTTATTACAGACTGCCTTTTGTTTTTCTGTGTGTCTCAGGTTGTCATTGCTTAATTTTTTGATGGATGTATCGATTGCGTTTGCGCTTTGTGTGGTGCTGTTGTCCAAGACAAATTTCCCTCAGGGGACAATAAAATTTATCCTATCTTAATGTTCAGAACATGGTTAGTGTGGGAGGCTGTTTCATAGAATTTTTTTAAGAGGTCCGCCTATTATCTTTGAGCAGATTTTCATTTGGTGAAGCAGTTTTGACATTGAGTAGTGGACAAGCATGTCAGCAAGTCATGTTATAATACTTTCGAACACTCATAATCACAGAGAAAACAAAACAAAACAATTAGTCCACTCGTCCCAAAGGATCAATTGCGACCGAGATATCTTGGATGTGAAAGGGTCATTTCTAAATACTCATGGGACTAGAGACCCCACATAGACATAAATCATTTCTAGTCCATTTAATGTGACACCAAAGAGTTGAAACATCTCCAGTCAGAGGAAACAGAATGTATTACATTTGAAATACCATAGCAGAGAGTCTTAAAGTATGTTAATAAGGTGGTCATTCGGTCTAGTTCAATCCATATAACATCTTAAAATGTGTTTTTGTGCCGTTAGTGAGAGCAGTCTGCAGGTCGATGTCAGAAATTCTGAAACTGAAACTGATTTCTGTAGCTCTGTGGAATATGCAAAAGTGCAGTTCAGTGAATCCGCTGCAAACCCTCAGAGAGAGTGTTGATTCAAATGAAGAGGACTCAAATCTGAATCAGACCTTTTGTCAACGTTGTCACATCCCATCTTCTTTTAGCTCTACTACACATGACTATTGATCTTTTCAGCAGCGCAGTTCATTCCCATTGATCTTTTCTGAACTATGATGAATGTCTTCCCTGCCAGCAGGTTATGTTAGGGCAGATGGGACCAAGAGGATGAACGTTTGTCACATTTCTACTGTATTCAGCGCAGTTCATGCTGGCTGATTTTGCATTTAGTTTCCAGTGAATGAAACTAATTCAAAGCCTAAGATGGTTGTCAAGCAAAGATGTTCTATTTTCTTTTAATAATATGCTTAGATTGGATTTAACTTTGAGCTTTTTAACTTCTATTGATGACTGTGATAAATCTTAATTAAGACTATTTTACCAGCATGCAAACGAGCTTTCATTCCACTGAATTAGAAGGCTTTTTCCCTGATTGCATGATTTTTTGGTGAGGTTTCCTTTGAAAGTGTCTTTATGATTTTAGATAAATACAATCAGATAGGCCTGCAAGCCGGTCTGTTTTGTTTCTCAAATTTGATTTTTAACAGACTGCCTGCACTGGTAAATGCAAGTCATCAGATTAGATTTGTGGTGTCCAGACAACACCGTTCTGTACCAACCTATCTGCATGGGTCACTATGGTAACGACAGTGCGTGCACTGGTGAGCAGCTTTACAACACAGAAGTATGGCGATTGGAAAGATGTAGATACAAGATTCATCATCTGCCATCCAAACACTTGGGCTGTCAAGTTGTGGTGCCGTACTCTGCCGACTGACTCGGCCACGAACAGACAGATAAACATTACGGCATTCTGGCTGCAGTCATCTGGAACCGTACGCAAAGTAATGACTGGTGTGAGCATGTCATCCTTGGGACATTTGATGATGAGAAGTGGCGTCAGGGTTTTATAATGTGCAGCAGGGACATTTGGCAAAATCTGTGGCCGTCCAGCATCCCATCATGTCCGTCACGTCACCCAGTATCCATTTAGACAATCAAAAGACATTTTCAAATCGCATTTGAGCAAGCAGAGCGTCCAGACTGAAGACGCATCTGTACAAGTCAGATTTGAATCTCATTTCAAACCACCTCGTCATGTGGGTTGGATCCGATCTACAAAAATCAGATTTCATGTGGGGGTTTTTTCTGTACAGACTTTCTGAAATCAATCTGGATATGCCAAAAATTCTGTTTTTGCTGGCAATCTACCAAGGCCATAGATCCTTAACCAAGCACTACATCATACACTACTGATTGTGTCGCCTAATTATAAACATTACCCTGCATTGGAAGACGTTGGCATTGGTCATCCTTTTTCTATTTGTGCACCCGGATTACACCTCCTGTAACTCTCAATCAAGCCGTTCATCACACTTTACAACCTTTCACCAGTCGACCATAAATGTGCAGAACAGCCACTGAGGGATGACAAAACAGATTTTCTTCAAGAGGTATAAATGGTATAGGAGCTACGAGGTTCAATAGTTGTGTTTGAGAAGGTAATTCAGGTTGAGGGGTCCTGCCGGTGGTTCATTTGCTATGGGTCACTGGGGGATCACGACCAGTGGTCTGAGCGTCGTTGACTAGTGACCCCTCTGAACTTACAGGATTGCTTCCTGTTATTACAGCAGTTGTTTGTGAGAGGATAAGCACCTACGCTCACATAAACACACAAATACTCATAATTCAAGCGCTCACACAGAGAGGCCCACATGCGTGGTGCACAACCACACACCATCCCTACGAACATAAACCCCTGTTACAGCCTATACATTACAGATCACAAAGTTAGCCTCCATGTTGTGGACAATGAGGCCAATTTGTAATCGAGCCATGCCCTAAGTGTCCCTCTCCATTAAGTTTTAATAGGGTTTGAGTGGTGGTAGATTGTAGATGAGGCGGGGCTGCGTGAGCTCGGCCACTGGGCTGTGTCAGATCTGCAGTGTCGCAGGGTGTCACTCTGCTGAAATGTTGCCTTTTCAGAAAAATCTCTAACCTGAAAGCAGGAAAGATGTGAATAAATTGAATGT
>JAQLOL010000015.1:12536705-12554581 GCA_029783665.1 Naso thynnoides | reverse complement strand
ACAGTAATGTAGGGGACTTCTCTTGGGGATCTTGAAAGATAGATTCAGCATCCACCCAAAATATCACGACAAAAACAAAAACTGAGGATATTTTCTCTGTTTTTTTTACCCTATTTTGTTAACCTATATTACAGTTTTAGTAAGTTTTTTTTTAAAGCTTTGTTTTTGTTTTTATTTCAGTCAACAAATATATTTTTTCTGTTCTAGTTTCTGTTTTTTCATTAGCTTTTTGCTGATGATAACCTTGGTTCCCCTGCGATGCTGAGAATTCCTCCATGCTATCTGTTCGTTCATTAGACTTCATCTTGACCCAAACTGCAGCCAAAGCTATTTGGACTGTTATTTATATCAGCTTCTGTCAGTGTGGCTCTTACTGTCTCTATAAGTGCTCCGTACCATCTGTCTCTGTACAAACAGTGAGACTTTGTCACTGCCACCGACACCAGTTCCCTGTGTTGGTCTGTATGAAGAGATTAGGACAAAGGCACAATTTCGTTGCAGTGCTTTTATGATATTTCAGGCCGATGTTGCCTCTGTTCTCTAAAGAAGCTGACTCGGACGAAAAAAAAACAGCCGAATGCACTCAACTCTGCAATACAAAAGGCAACATCCTCCACCGTGATGACTAATCACATTTGATTTAATGACCTTCTCTGAAGAAAAAAAATAGCTTTTTCCCTTTAAAGTTGTCCCCACACTCCCTCACTCCCGCTCTTATCCGTCTGTAGGTCTCTTTGTGCCTTTTTAGTGTCTCTCCACACAGTCTGGCTCTATTCTTGCCTTTGCATTTGCTCCCCTTCTTTTGTTCTTTTGTATTAGCTCACTCTCGCTCTGCTCTCTTTCTTACTTTTCTTCCTCACTTTGTTTCCTCCCCTTGATGTCTAACTCATCACGGATACTGAGGAAAAGACCAGCAGCCTGAGGGGCGGATCTGCTGGCGGTGATTGGCTCTCCTCGCTTGCCAATGAGGTGTGAAGCGTCTGCCACGCTGCTGTAACTCTTCTCTGAGGGCCACCCTCACCTTCTTGCGTATGCTCACACACACACACACACACACACACATACACACACATACACATACACATACAGATACAGACAGTATGCTTCAAGTAGATACAAACACAAGCACACTGACAAGTCAAAGACAGAACCAAACACAGGAAGAATGTGTGTTTATGGTTCTGTCCGGAGAAGGACACCTCTTTCACTTTGGACTTCAGACACATTGAAAACGTTCTTGGTTGCCAGCGATGCCAGTGGGGCCTGCAGATGAGAGGCGGCCATCACACACTCTATTCTAGTAATGGGCAAGCAGATGGCAGGCTGCTCTGTAGCCTCTGCTTAGGCTGATGGCTCTATTCATCAGGCTGCTCGGCCTCCCTGCAGCTCTGCACCGGGCTACAATTTATAGAGCTCTCTCTCCCCGTCACACTCCCCACTGCTATTCTCTCTTGCTGTTATTTATTTGTACTTTTTGTTTTAGTCTGCACCTCTTATTTTCTGCGAGTCTGTGCTGGTGTCTGCCTGGCACCATGAGAGGCTGTTTCTTTCCTAGAACTTCTGCTGCTGGGGGAGTGAGTTATTGGCTCTGTGTTCGAAAGTGCTGCTACCTTCCTGTCTTTTATTTATTTATTTCTTCTTTTTTTTTTCTGGCGGACTGAAATTTTAGTCATGCAGGCACTTTTTTGGAAACATAGCTGCTTGGTGGCACAGGAAATCTCATTGGACTAAGTTGGATTTTAGTGGTTACTGAGCCAAAGCCTGTTTACTGCACTGCAAGTTATCCACCCTGGAAAAATACAAGGACTACTACAGGTCCAATGTGTAGGATTTAGGGGGATTCTTTAATCGAATGTTGACGAAATGGGAAAAAAAATATTCGTAAGTATGTTTTTATCAGTGTTGAATCATCGGAAAGTAAGAATCATTGAGTTTTCTTACCTCAGCGTGAGCCTTTATATCGACAGCGTGAGTCCGTCCTCTTCAACAGACTCTGCCTCGTGGCTACTATATCGAAACTAGATTCCATATGTGGAATATTCGCAATCCAATTCCCCTCCTTCATTGTTCCTCCCCTCACCTACGGTCATGAAAGGTGGATCATGACCAAAAGAATGAAGTTCCAGGTCCAGTTGAGGCATATTCATGCAGGATAGTTTGACTCTCAGTCGCATTATCAAGGTGTGTTAGCTCAACTTTGAGAAATTCGGTTTAGTAAAATTTCAGTCGGCTTTAGCCACACAAACACAACAAATTGATTTTTCCCACTGTCATGTAAATGTCCTGAGTGACTGTAAGACTTGGGGAAATTATCCCTTTTGGACAAAACGTTTATTGGTGCAGGAATAAGCAAACTATCCAAAGGAAATTAATGATCAGTGCTCCTGCCTAAGTACAAAGGACTTTCGGTCTTTAGTGGATGATGTCTCAGCAGTGGATATTTATTTATGAACTAACTATAGGGTGAAAACTTTAAAAAGGAGATGAACAAAAAGCTACTCATCCCTCGCCAATACACAGTGTCTGTTGTGCTCAACTCTCTGCGTATTGCTAAAGTACGTTGAAGTGCTTCTCCTCTTGCCAGAGGTTAATGTGACCCGGCAACTGCTTTTTTAATTGGCAACAATTCTGTGATGAGGACAACAAGTACACTATGTCAATTAAACAAGCTTTAATTATCTATAAATCACACTCTCGCTGTGCTGATGTGGAGAGGCTACAGAGATGAAGAGTTATGCGCCCGATGAGCGATAAAATACGAGCATGGGATGAAGAGGAAGAGTTGGGCGATTCAAAAAACGTTGTGTGGGAAAGAATGCGGCTCTACATGCTTGATCTATATCATGAAAGCTGTTTAAAGCTGTCAGTCATCAGCTCGGCCTGTGGTGGTGGTGCGATTTATGGCTGTGTGTGTGCGTGTGTGTGTGCGTGCGTGTGTGTGTGTGAAGGGAGACTGAGCAGTGAGTGAGAGGTTGGCTTTGACTCTCAGTTTCCCCTCTAGATATAAAGTGAGCTGTAATGAGGCCCTGAGCTGCTGCACTGAGGAGACAGCAGGACTGCCAGGGGAGGAGGATGACCTTGCAGGCCACGAGCACACACACAAACTTAAAAAAAATCAAACTATTTGTGAGTGCAAAAGTTCACTTGAAGCTGACAGTTTTGTTCCTTGTTCATTTTATTATCCTACATGAGCCTAAATGGGGGGGGAAAAAAAACCCTTTCAATCACAAAAAAGGTGCCGTGATGCTGTGAAAGATTTTATTCTTAATGACCAGAAAAATAAAACACTGCTATGTTGATATACAATCGTTCAAAGAGACGTGCATTTACTGATATTTTATTTTAAAAGTGTGTTGGTTCGACTTTGTGGAAGTTGGTTTGTGGTGGCTTTGCGCTGTCCATTCACCATAAGTCATCCGACCTGCTCACTTGGTGATGTTTTCACAGCTAGTGGGTGAAATACCCTCCCAAAGGCACAATAAAAGGCTGTGCAGACTTTAGTTTTATTGTGAGGGAGGTAACAGATTGCAGGTTCAAAGTGTGTCTAAAGTAACAAAACTCACCATATTGCAACAAATCTTTCTCTTGCTCCTTTCTGGGCTGCGCGACTTAAAAAATTGGCTCGCTGTGAGGCTGGAGTCAGAAAAACAATAAGATAGAAGTTTGGTAATGAGAAAAAGTTCCATTGCTAACAATGAAAACTTTGTGTGTGTTCCTGTTTGACATTTCATACTTCTGCCGCAGATAGGAAATTTCCCACTTTTTCTGTGCTTGGCTATATTTTGAAATGGATTTTCAAGTTTTTTAATTGTGATGCCCTTTTAACTACGAAAAGTCCCCGCAGTCGGTTGTTTGGATTTTTCTGTTTGAGCTGCACAGTTAATAAATCATGTTTAAATATTCAGTGTTATTCCCATGTGGACATTGTGCAGCTGCATAATTGTAATCATTACTCATAGTATTGTTTGCAGTGTGTTGTGAGTTTTTCCATGGTGCTCTACCGCTCTGACCTGATTTGATACTGTTTCAGTGAGGACTGTTAATGTGGTCCTTGTGTAGAAGACGAGATGCTGGTAGCTTCAGGAACCTCTTCATCATGTTGAACATGAGGCATATTCGGACCGCAGGAACCATTTCAAAGTTCTAGGAACCTTCTGTTTTATTGCATCCGCACCGCAGGAACCGTGACCTATTATAGGTTTAAGAACCAGGGGCGTTTGTTCAATGTAGTACTTGAACATCGAACAACCCTACCTGAGTCCTCCTTGTGTTTGTGAAAATAAATGAAGATAAATCTTGAGAGCGCTGAGTGGCTGGACCTCAGGATGCCGACACAGGTCACTCAGAGACAAACACAAGTGAAAAGCAAGGTGCAATTTATTGGTAAAAAGTCGAATTAGTGAGTGAGTTCAGGTTTTTTTTGTTTTTTAAAGTTTTGTCCGAGGAGGCAGAGAGCTGAAGAGGAGACAGGACTCCTCCAGACTGAGGAGTAGGTGAGTGGACAGGGAGATGGAGTGTTAGTAGGTGAATCCAGGAGGGCAGGATAACTTGGGAGTGGAGACGAGGAAGTGCAGGTAAGGCAGGTAAAGCAGGTGACTGAAGATCTAAACACAACGAAAACAAGTTGAGTACAAGAGCCAAAGATCACGCGCACTAGAAACAAAGGGAGCCTGACAGTAAACCACGAGAGGGTAACAGACGTTCTGCTGCAGAGTGGATGACTGAGCCGTTCTCGCATCCTGCAGCAGTGTAGGTGGCTCGACTGCACGATGAGGAACAGGTGTGTGATGACAGCAGGTGTGCAGACTGATCAGTGCGGAAAGACTTTCCTCGACTCCGCCCAGCTCAGGACGCACAAACTTGGGAGAAGTTTGTCTTTGGACATTTGAAAGAACGCAGACAGCGCGCTCACACATGCAAGTAACCTAAATCAAACATTTTCACAGCAGTGTAGCATTAAAACGGTAAAAGTAAAAAAAATGTGAACTAGTTTCACTTCAGTTTTGGACGCAAGTCAATTTAAGTTCGAGTTAGACTCCTCAGCCGTGTAGCAGTCAGCGCTTGGGCCTGATCGTAAAACACAATATCAGCTCACACTCATTTATTAACAAACAAACAACCTGAAAACACAGATACTATTCCATGTGAAGATGCAATTTACAATCAGAGAATGGAAAAATGACTCCCGGACAGTATTTTTCAGTCCTGTAGGGCTGGGCTATATTTCCTAATCCCTAATTTTGTCATGCCTCTTTCAATTTTTTTGTTTCAATAGATTTTTGTAAAACTACAAAAGACAAATTATTTCACATACATTGTATTAATTTCAAACGAACCATTAATTTCCTAAGTCGTTTCGTTTCCTTTTTTAACATTGTGCGGACAAATAAATTCAAATTTCGATCTAAAATTGCTTTTTTTGCCCAACCCGACTGTCCTGTTGTAGACGTGTCCCTGATTCAGACGATCAGCTCGTCGTCAAGCTTTGCTGATGTCCGATAACGAGCTGATATTTAAGTCAGGTGTGTTGGAGCAGCGACACATCTGAAACGTGCAAGGTAAAAAACACTGCTCTAGCCTTACAACAATGATCATGTTAAAATACATAATCATAATTCATTTCTGTGTTTTGTTTTGTTTTTTTGGTTGACCTTTGTCATATACCTTTCAGGGAGCCAGCCATACAAACTGACACAATACATGGTATATGGTAGCCATCAGAGTAGCATGCTGTTTTTATAGTGAACTCTACTACTATTTATGAAGAAAATTCCACCCTCTAAAACCAAGAAAAGCCCTTTTCTATGTATTTTTTACCAGTCGAAACAGACTCAGTAGACTTTAGGCCGAACCAAGATGTCCAGAAGCAAAAGTTGCTCACACATTTGAAGGTTAGATACTCCCTACATGAGAAGCATATGACTCCGCCATAAGCCAGTGGCTACTAAACCTGTTACATGGCCCCGCATAAGCCAATCCATCCGTGACCTGCGAGAAGCCAGTTTAGACTAATCCCCACAACTGTTAAAAATGTTTTCTCATTCTTCATAAGAGGATTTAAATTACTTTACTCTTACTGCTTGTGCTGTGGCCTGCCTGCGGTGCTGTATGCAGCTAGTGCCTGGAGCGTTCCGCCCGCATGCCCAATACACTCAGCTGACCGGTGCCTATTTATACACAGTGCGCTCACATTGTCCCCGCTGAGACCAGTGCACACACTGAAAAGTACATTAAAGTAGCCTTTTGGTCACCTGAGATAAACAAATGCAGCGAGGTTAAACACGAACAGGCTCACACCGAAGGTGAAAAACAGACACGTTATTTATTATTTACAGTATGGCTATAACTCATGCACACGCACACCCTTAGATTGGATGCAAAGGCCTGCAGGGCAAAACATGAGATATTGCACATTAAAGCACACACACACACACACACACACACACATGCACACGCACACGGTTTTAGACCTCATTGTCCCTCACGGATGCGTAAAGGTGCCTGGAGGCATTTCCAACACAGACGCACACTCAAACATGATTATCTCCATTTTGATGTCTGCACTCAGGTCATTCTGGGATAGGTGACATCATGGAGTCATTACCACCGCAAGCACACACGTCCATGTATAACCCAGGGGACACGAACACGCGGTCAACACTCAATCCATCTGTGTGACTCGCTTCGGTGCCGTATTGATTGTTGTGTGTTTATGTGTGTACATGCATATGTGGCCATTAGTAGTGATGGCATACATTTTTAAAATTGCTTCTGGCCTCCCATATGAGTCTATAAATGCAGCAGATACATGGACCAGAAGCAATTGAAACACAGTAATGGCAGCTTTCAAATGATTATGTTCTGTAATTGTTACATATATTTATGTATTTGAGGGCGGGCCATCATTTATGGTGATGTCGAGTAAAAAAAATTAACAATTTAAAGGATATATTGGTAACATTTATA
This sequence comes from Naso thynnoides, assembly GCA_029783665.1. Lineage (NCBI taxonomy): Eukaryota > Metazoa > Chordata > Actinopteri > Acanthuriformes > Acanthuridae > Naso > Naso thynnoides. The sequence goes on along the minus strand of JAQLOL010000015.1, from coordinate 12,547,615 downwards.
TGTAGAAGAATGCTTTTTAAAAAAAACAAATACGTCCACAGAGTTTTTAGAAAAGTGAGGAATAAAAGTTTTGTTTTTTAGTTTCTAAAAAGAAAAGAAAAAAAAGATTGTTAATTAGTAATTTTTAAGGAAATTTTGTCAGGTCCAAAATGACTATTTGTCCACTTCTGCCTAAGACTGCCAAAGGCTTGTGAGCCAGTAGTATAACAATTTTGGTATTTCTGTGTCTATTGAATTCTCCGTGGTGATGATCTGAAGTTGGCTAAAGGACCTTTAAAGCAAAATGTACAAATACAGTTCATAAAAATATACAAGATACAACAATAAATCAAGTAAAAGAGGTGCAAACAGAGGATGTGTGGTCCATGATCATGGGTTTTAATTCACCAAGTGGTGGGAGTCTAAATTTTGGAGTGTTTTGCAGAGAAATCCAAGTTGTCGAGGCACCTATAAACCAAATGCCGATCTACCTCGCTCTCTGAAAACTGGCCTGGGCCCAGACCAGAGACTCCGCCCACTCCACTGAGTGGACTTGACTCTCTTGGTCTGGCATTGCCTCGACTTAGAGCAAATTCTCGGAGGGAGGGGATTAGATTTTTCCTAACCATTCCTCATTGGCCGTTGCCTTTTCAAATTTAATCTGCACCAACAGTCATTATGTTAACAGACTGTTACGTAATCACAGAAATGCTGTTCTGTTGTTTTGTGATTGAGATTCTGACCCGCCATGCATCGTGGAGAGAGACAAACATTTTTTGCTGTAAATCACATCACATTATCACTGTGAGTAGACGGCGGACCTGCAGCGGTACTTCCTGTCTCCCGCTGCCAATGACAGACCAGGACAGACGCTGTCTCCCCTTGGAAGGAGCTGGATGAAGGAGCATCGGTTTAAACGCACGTCGCGGCTACTTTTCCACGTACAGATTTGGCATTTTTTAAAAACTCATATCAAAGGCACCACGTACAACCACATTAATATTCTTTGGTCCTGTAATGTGGCTTTGCCGTTTCAAATGTCAGATATTTCTGGACACACAGCTCTGTCTGGCTGACGCTCATTGGACAGTTGCCCGTTAAGCCAGAAGATTTGCAGTTTTAAAGTGCAATGCTAGGCCAAGAGAGTCACTCAGTGGAGTGGGCGGAGTCTCTGTGTTGGTCCCAGGTTAGTGTGAGCCAGGTATTTGACCCAGTATTACAAGGTCCAAAAGAGAGTTTGAGCATCATGTAGGTAAGATGGCAGCCATCCAGTTAAAGCTTTCTATATGAACAAAAACAAATGCCACCAGAAGACCATCCAGCTCTTTAATACGGTTTATTTTGATGAGTATCATGAGCATCGCCAGTGACAAACCAAAGAGCAGAATGGAAAGGAACAACATGAACGTTCTGGTCTAACTTCTAGCAGAATTATACTTAAAACCATTAAAAATACATACCAACCCATGGCCCCGCCCACACATGCTGCTTGAATTTGGTCAGATTCAAAGTTACTAGTTAAGTGACTCTTCATACATGACACATACAGCTCCTCCCCCCCCCCATCTTTGGCCATCTGTCCCGTATCGCGATGGCTTGCTTCTGACTTCTTTACATTAAGGCAGTGGTTCACAAAGTGGGGTTGGGACCCCCATTTTATTCACTCAAAAAACAAATTTAAAAGAGAAAATTAATTTAAAATTTCACATTTAACCAGTTATTGTTGTATAAATTCTGGTTATATTCATTCTTAAATGACTTTTAAATAATATTACTGCTGCTACGTAGGCCTAGAAGTGCATTTGTGCGGCTATGCACGACGTTATATGCCACCTCCAGCGTTGATGGGAGTCTCTCGCACTGTTATTTTTGGGGTCGTGAGCTGAAAAATTTGGAAACCCCTGCATGAAGGCGTATCAATAAATGTATACCTGTTTATTCCTTTTCAGGGTGATTTGGAAAGCCTATCCTGTAATTTGGGAGGGGAAACACAATGGAGTAGTCATAATTCCTTTGCAAAGCTTTACTAAAATATTCACCTTCCTCCACGTTACCTGACCTGCATGACTTTGGACTGTAAGGAGAAATCAAAAACTCTATATAAAGATACAAAAAGCTCGGCACAGAGGAGTCTGGAGTCCAGGAGCTGATCTGTGAACCTTCACGCTGTGAGGCGACAGTGCCAACCGCTGAGCTCTGTGGTGTCCACAGACTAACATCTGTTCATATGATGCTAAATAGGGCCTGAGCTCGCTGTACAAAGCAATTTGGCCGGTCTTCGGAGGTGTGACATTTTCCCCTGCTGCATCACACATGGCTCAGTCTCAGAGATCCTACATCACCCAAAATTAAATATAACTCCTGTCTTGCTACGTGGAGATTTTAATTATAGAGATTCCTTTGACATTCTTACTTTTGATGGGAACATTTGAGAGACATTTTCAAATGTTACATACTGTCATGTTTTCGAACTTTTTTCCACCGTAGTGATTGATAAAATCTGAACTTTGGTCATATTACTGCATGATTTGATGTAGATCAGGTTTCAGGGATCTTAACACACACAAGCAGCCATGCAGAAAAACTAAAACTACCATAAAATCGGATCCTGACAAGATAATATCTTCCTTTTTGAATCAGCACCTGCTTACATCCCATTTTACTGATGATCTTTGGATGGAAACTTGTGTGAATTCTGCCAGAAAATGTGTTGTTTTAGCTACGCTGAGCCTGCTGGAAAGGAGATCATTTAGATCCATTTCATAATTTGGCTTTACTCGATTATCCAAATTTAGTCTGCTATTAGTCTTTCCACAGCCCACACACACACACGCACACACACCCTCTCCTAACAGCTTCCCCATCAGCCCTGCAGAGCCGCTCTTCAGTGGAGTGAGGCATCCTGAGTGTTGACTAATCAAAGGCCCTTTCACTGGGCAGAGACTGATGGCTTAATTAGGACTGCTAATGTTAATCACACTCAAATATTTATAAGGAGGAATTCTTTTGTTTAGCCTTGACCTTTCCCTGGAGCTCATTAACATGGTTAATATCACTGCTGGTGTTGTGCTGTTGCTCTTAAACATGGCCGCCACGCTGGCCCCGGGGCCGTTATTGATTTGGATGGAGCTGCACGGCTCTGCGTTAACGCTTTGTGCGAATGACATTGGCTTATCAGCGTTTGGAGGAGTTTAACCCTGGAGGCGCGTGTGTGCACGTGTGTATGTGTGTGTTTGGGCAGTCCAAGGGGATGGTGGGTAATATCTCATCAATGCGGTGAGCTCATTGTGTTTAAGTGGTAGTGAAGGTAATAGAAGCAGGTCCATAAACAGGAGAGGATGTTTCCTGGCGTGTGCCAGCTCAGCTCAGGACTTTGACGAAATATCGCGATTGAAATGGACTTCACACACACACACACACGCTGAGCTGACCATCATTTTATGACTTGAATTGTTTTTTGCTCATCTCTACAAAGGGGCTAGAGGCGAAAGGTGTCATTACTATTTGATATCACGTCGCTCGTAGCACTCCTGGGTTAATTGTAGAGGACATAGAGGACAAACACCCGCTCTCTGTGGAGAGGTGCACCAGTATTATCTGCAGTGTTCGTACCAGCATCAAGGATGCATGATATTATCGGCATGATACTGGTATCAGCAGATAATAGTTTATAAAGATTATTACTGGTATCGGCAGATATGAAAACTTCTGCTGAAATGTAGGGCCGATATATCAGCTGTAAATGCCGGAAACTGCCCTGCAAACCAGATGTTTAAAAAGGAGAATTGATTTTAATTTGAAAGTATAAGATCCATAAAGAGGGAAACATTTTTATTTTATGCACAAGAGAGCTCGCTGTCAGTCAGGTTGTTACGGTGCTGTTCTGAAACTCAAAAAAGCAAATGAGGCTTTTTTTTAAACATTAAAAACACATCTTGCATGGTAAGTACATGTAATCTATATATATATATTTATTATTTATGGTAGAATCTACAGAGCCCGGGTGGTGATATGGATGTGTTTATAATTTTTAAAAAGCACATTTTCTATTTTAAGCCCCCATTTTATAAATCCTACTTGCATTTAAAAAATTGCAGCATGTACCTTTTATTCCTGTTCGGGCGCCCGTTTTATTAAAATGCACGTGCGATTTTATAAATGTTCGTGCAAAATACAAAAAGTGTGCGCGTTTAAATAAACAAAAAAAACAAAAAAACCACATCCATGTCTGTTTTAAAAACAAAACAGACTGTTTCAAAAAGAGTTATAGACAGTAATACAGACAAGACTTGATGTTCACTGCATTGACGACAAAATGTGTAAATATCATTTAGAATCAGCTTAGATGAGTTTAATAATTTTGACATGTCAGATATTTGGGAAAAAATCCCATATTGTGCGTCCCTACCCAGCACAGATACAACTCCTTATTACTTGTGTTCAGCATCACCAATCAAATTTCCCTGTTAAAGATACCAGAACTCTAAACTAATGACGTGTGCTTCTGGGTAATAAACATCTTCTGTTCTGGGGGGAAATTATTGTGGTGTGGCGCCTTAATGAAAACTATTAATCAGTCATTGTTATTCTCTCTATTAAATATATTCAAAAAGTGAGTTCCTGCATAGACTTTTTTTTTGTATTCCTCTTAAATTACTTTTTAGACGCACCAGTACGCTGCCCAAGGTACTTCACTGTTCATCCAATCTAATTAATTCGTTTGGATGGGAAGATCCTCTTGTGCATTGCTGACTGTGAATGCATTAATTTACAGAACTGTGTTGTGATGATTTGCTGGAAAATTTAACAAACTTTTCGGCAAACACCCATGTGGGGCGGCATGAACTGTAGTGTTAGTGAGTTTCTGCCTAGAAATAGAATGCAAATGTATGTCATGCTCGAACTCACATGTAACAACATTAAGTTTGACATTATTGTAAACTAACTGTACTTGAATTTAATCTGAAAAATGTATATTATCTCATTTCCTGATCCGATCCGTCTGTTCCTTCTCTTGTTTTATGGCTGAGCTGTCTGTAGCATGTATGGTTACAAACTTTAGAGATTGTCTCCTGGAAGTTCTCTTTGCAAGAATGCACTTTTGACCCTTCCTGTTTTTCTAGAATTTCTCTGCACAAAAGTTTTGAAAAGTGTAACCGGAATGCAGGTTGTGTTTGAACTGCAGTGCATATCTTCCTGCCTTAAGTAATAGAGAAAGACTGGAGGCAGTCACCTCGCATACATACTGAGTGAATACTACAAAATACGTTTTTGTGATGAAAATGAAGAATGCTATGTTTTGTGAGAGTATAAATTTAAGTTACGGCTGTCAGATCAGATGCGCTATTGAGTTTTTATACTGACAATTGATGCATTATTACACAACCGTATGTCTAGATGTGCTCATCTTTGACTCTGCAGTTCCGTGTTAAAGCACCATAACAGTCTATTTTGGACTTCTCATCATTTAGTAGAGTTTGTTCCCATCTTCAACAAATATTATTGTTAAAATGTGACCATGTGTTTACTTTAGTAGATGTCAGGCTGCATTTTTAAAGCCTTTTCACTGCCGTTCATGTTATAACAGGGTATAGAAACACTATAGGACAGGTGAAAGTTGCCAGCTATAGGTAAGGTAGAGAGAGAGAGAGAGGAGGAGCTGTTAAGGCAAAAATTATTAAGCCTGGAAAAATAGTTCCTTCCAAGTGCTGCCTTCAGCTGGAATATTAACGTGAAGAGGGATTTTGACCCAGACGCTCTTTTTAACTAACGTCGTCACACATTTTCAGCTACTTTCTGTAACATTGATTGGATATGATATGTATATCACACTTCTGTTAAATGAGACAGTCTCGCCTACGAAGCATTTCCTGTTTTTCTCACCAACCACTCCATGCATCACAATGCGCCGCTCCTGCTGCTTAGCAACCAAGACAGTTGTTTGTTATTTTAATAGTTAAATATAAAAATGTATCCTCTAACTGCTGCTGCTTTGTGCGCCGCGTTCACACGGCAGCACGCAGTGAACCTTTGGATATGTTCGACTGTGAAGGATCCGTCTGTTGTGTCTGCATTTGAAGGAGCCAACGAATTGGGACAGCCTTTGTTGTGCCACTGTGATGCAATCAGTCTACAAATACAACCTTTGGAAAATGCAGCTGCTGAATTGAGACACAGCTCAAATCTCATAGATAAAGCTATTTTGGGGAAAAACGGGCGGGGTTTATGTAACCTGTGTGGCCGGTGTTGACAAAGGACATGCAGTAACACTGGTGTGGTCCTTTAAAAAAGGGTGCAGTTGTGTGACTGTTTAAGAAATGGAGGGTTTTAAATCAGCATCTGGCCATAAGTGATGTGCTTTCATGTGTGTGACTGTGTGAAAAAGACAGATTCAACATCACGTCTGATCCCACTGAATAAACAGGGCCTAGGATTTGTGTATGTTTGTTTGTGCCTGGCAGAGTCATGATTGGTAAATACACTTGAGGGGTGTGTATTTGTAAGTGTGTGTGTGTGTGTTTGTGTTTGAGTGAGGGAAAAAGAAATGTGAATAAAAAAGTGTGGAATTGAATAACTGTGCTACCTGATTGAAAGCAGCCACTCTGTCGCGCTGCTTTGTAATCACCAAATGCTGTTTGGGAAGTGACCGTAAGCACTTCAAACCGCCGACATGTTTCACAATCAGACCAATGAATAAAAGATTTGAATTTTAAGTGCCCACATTTGTGATTTAAAATAAGTGGGGATGTGGGACAGTGGCGCAAAGCCAAAAAGGAGCAAATAGAGTTTGTGGTGACTCCCGCCGCCCCTCCTGGTACTTCACGCCACTTGTGGAGGCGGAATTGAAAAGCTGCCGTCACCGTGCAGCTCACTGTCTCTGCCGTTAAGAGTGAGGAGGGGGAGCAGGTGCCAAAGTATTTTCAATCTCAAGTTGTCTTTTTGATGTTTTAGTCACCGGTTCAGCGGCCTGTGTGGGTCTGCTTCTTTATTTTGTCTCTCTTTCGATCCCCTCTGCGCCAGCAGGATTTCTGACCAATAAAACTCGAGCCTGTGGAGATTGGAATCTGTTTCCCGCAGAGAAAATAACACACACAGCCCTTCAAAATGTACGTAAGTTAAAGAAATGAAAACATGGTTCCTCTTCTGTTGAATGAGCCAACATTTTGAAAATGTGAGCAGCAAACATTAAACGCCTTCATTACGTTGCCATGCAGCTCGTGAATAATCCTGACTGTAAAGGGCCGTTGACACTCAAGAGGACGAGGAAGATAATAACATTGGGATCACTTTCAGAGCAACTGATGTACAACAGAAACACTGACAGCCAATCAAAATCCAGCTGAAGCCAGCGTCACATTTAACACGTCACGTTCGCTCTAGGTGCAACTGTTTACAGAACAATATCATTCATCATCATCAGAGGAAGCTTATATCGGCCCCTACGCATCGCGTGTTTTTTCTTTTTTTTTTGTGCGAGTATTTCACACATCAATAATATTTTTCAAACTGCTGATCAGACATGAATACTTTCACACAGAAGATGAATATCATGCTGTGAAAAAGCGACCCTGTAATGTTTGCAGCGAGGTCGATTCAAAATGAAACAGCCTCCTGCAACGACATCAACAACGGCTGAATCTAAATCACAGCACAATATAACAACATCTATGTGATTATCAACAGCTCATGGTAACTAGCTGCCACCCGTCTGTCTGTACTGACGCTTTGTGCCAGCTGTTGCCAGGGCGACGCGTCCATCCTCGGCAGCGAGAGGCAGAAAGCTCTGCTGTAGTGAAGCGAGCTGTCAAAACTCTTTTGCTAATTTGTTTCACTGACAGTGTGAATAGTTTTGATCTAACATATTTGCTCAACAATTTGCATTTTTGTGTCGTTTATTTGTTACGAACCTGGTGTTTGAAGTCCTTTGCAGTTACTTTTAAAGTTATCGTTCTTTATGGGAACGACCCTTTATGCTAGCAATCATACAACCTAGTGCCTCCCCTTATGTATTGCATTAAATGTTCAATTCTGACCTAATCATTCCTTGATATGTAAAATCTTGCAGAGGGGTGAGTGTGTGTGTGTGTGTGTGTGTGTGTGTGTGTGTGTGTGTGTGTGTGTGTGTGTGTGAATAACTCACCAGCATAGCCTGGTTGCTCTCTGGCTTCTTCAGCTGAGTCTGACTTGGCGAGGTTTTCTCAAGGCGAGGCAAGTTTAGTTGTAAAGTGCATTTCAACAACAAGACAATTCAAAGCGCTTCACAATGAACATAAAAAGCATTAAAAAAAAAGTAAAATATAAAAGCAGCACAAGACAATGTGAAAAGACATTTGAAATACAAGTGAAAGTGTTAAATTGGAAGTAAAAATAATGTTAAATTGAAGATGACAAAGATAAAACAGGAGAATGAAAGTTGCACTGCATTCAAAGCCTCAATTTGATTTATTAAAAGGCAGAGGCAAACAGAGAAGTTCTCAGCTGTGATTTAAAAGAGCTGATTGTTGCAGCAGACTTGCAGTTTTCTGGCAGTTTGCTCCAGATATGTGGCGCATAACAGCTGAACGCTGCTTAGTTTTTCCTGCGAGGACAGAGAGCAACCTGTCCAAGATGGTCTGAAAGATCGCAGAGATTCGTAACGTCACAATTTTTTCTAACAAAACATTTTGAAGTCGCTCCTGTCTCAGAGACCGTCTTACAGTCCGTCATCTTCCAGCTGAAATTTGGAAGTCATCCTTCATTTTAAGCATTTTTCCTGTTTCCGGTTCAGATCCTGCCAGGCACGATGTCAGCTGGACTCACATAACAGCTTTACACAACGTTTTATCATAACAACTTTTACAAAAGGAACATCCTCAGGGCTGAAAGTAGATAAAAACATTAAACCTCGCTCTGTTTTTCTTATTTACCATGCATTAATGTCCATTCCCACGGCAAGAAATACAAAACCAGATGCAGGAATGTCAGAAATCACGGCAATGATATAGAGTCATTTTCCACAAATCAGGATATATTAGTTTATGTAACTGATCTTACTCCATACAAAACTCCTTTAAAAATGGACAGACAATAAATAGTCCAGCGAGAAAAACAAAAGAGACTTTCTTTAGTTTATTTACATGCATACGCACAATGAGCCCTTTTATATTTTTTTGCATGTGGAATTTTCTGACACCGACTGCCCGCTCCTGCTCTCATTAGAATGAATTTGTCTTGTGCAAACAGCATTTGTGTGCATCCCACCTGTTGCAGCGGTTTTCATTTTTTTCACTGAGGTTATGACTTCGTTTTGTTAGCGGGGAATTCGAGCAACCTGCACTGATCAATAAGTAACAGACACTTTAATGGCTGGTTGCAGTAATGAGACTCTATACATGAAAATTTAGCAGATTTTTCACTGTAAATAAGAAAAAGATGCAGTACTGCTCTTGCAGGATTGTGTTTGTTGAGGCTTTCGAACTCCTGATCCTAGTGTTGGAAAATTATTATTATTTTATGAGATTTTAAAAAAGGCAGACACAAAATGGAGAAAGCAAAAAAAGAGACACAAACTTTTTTTTTTTTTTTTGCAGCAGGCTGCACTGAGAGTGCTCGTGTGTGCAGTCGGCCATGAGCTTCAAGTTCTGTGGATGCACACTGACCTGCAGGTGAATGCTCATTACACACAGACAAACAGAGTAATAGACCTTACAAGATGTGAATGTAGCTGCGCTTAAATACTATTATCTCCTTATTTATCCCTTTTTCACGAGCAATTGAGTGTGAAGCCAGCAGCTGGACAGGTGTTAAGTGGGATGCCTCTTCATCCCTGATAACCACAGTGGGGGATAAACACATACATGCAGACACACACAGAGAGACACACACCAATCCCAGACCACCTGTCACCAGCCGTGTCACTGTTCTTACTCAGTGCGCCGTGAGTGCGGCACAGACACTTGAGATGCTATTCCTCTCCTTTCCTGAGTGTACCTCAATGTTTTTTTAAGCTCTTCTCCACAATTTGAGAAGAAATTAGGTATAGGTCATGGAGAGAGGACAGCAGGCACAGAAGAGATGCTAGGTTTGATCACAGACCAGCAGGGGTCCATATGGCTACAAAAGCAGGTGGATTAAATGCTATACGATCTCTGGCAACCTCAATCCCTCTTCACTTGTCTCCCGTTTTGTTCTTTCATTTCCATTCTACCTTCAACTGCTAATCTCTCTTCTCTCTTTTATCATGTCCATGTGGGCAAGATTAGCATTTCCTAAAGCACGAGCCACCTGTGAAGGCACATGAAGGTAAAAGAGAGTTAGATTTACAGCTCCAACACTTGATTGGCTTATGCTGTGTGTAAAGGCTGCGTGTGTGTAAAGGCTGTGTGTGTGTGGCTGCGGTTTTTGAGGAACCCGTTTCTGCTTCACTGAAACTGTGCGGATGAGACAGACATTAAAATCCATGGAAAGATGCATCTCTAATGTGCAAAATGTTTAAACTAGGCGTTGGGGGAGTTTTTTCAAATTCCATATTTGTTCAAAGTCAGGCAACTTAAAGCTACAGTTGGTAACTTTTGCTAACTAGCTAACAAGCTAATGTCGGCTGTGGCATGAGACTGTTAACTGTTCTCTGTCTTTTAAGTCCAATTTGAATCGAGACCAAATGGGTGCAGGAAAAGCTGCAGTGGAATAAACTGGTCCGTCTCAGCTCGAGCTCGAGCCGCATGACGGTGTCGCTTGCAGACACTCTGTTGTTGGCAGAGGCGAGTCAGAGTGTGAGGCATGAACAGTCACCAAAATGTGAAGCATAGAGAGCGTCACTGACTGGGCAAATAGAACAGGAGCGATAGGATTTTTACCTATCCTAAATACAGAGACATGATGGGAAAACACAAAGATCTCGCCATACTCTCAGACCACGTCACCTACTAACAGCTTCATGTGGGTATTATAAC
>JAQLOL010000015.1:12521520-12536628 GCA_029783665.1 Naso thynnoides | reverse complement strand
CTGGACCAAACTGCCACAAACAACAAACTCTTTGGAAGAAATCTTCAACCGGGCTCCTTCCTTTTGGATTAATTCGAGTGTCCGTTCAGAAAAAGACCCTGGGATCATTTTTCGCCGGATTATTCCTTTAAGTTTTTGCTGATTAAAAGTAAAAGTTCATGTATCTCTGTTATACATTTGTATTGTATTTTTTGTAGTTAAATATATAAATGCAACTTATCTAGAAGTAATAGTCCAATATTTTGGGAAATGCCCTGTTCTGCTGTCTTGTCATGTCTGCACAGTTAATATGAAGTTGCAGCTAGTTAGCTTAGCTTAGCATATAGACTGAAAACATGTGTAAAATGCCAGCCAGACCCTTTCTGAAGGAAACAAAATCTGCTGAGCAGCATATCTGAGGCTCAGTAATTACCATGTTGCATCTAATTTGTTTAATGCATCCAAAATTCAGAGATTTAAAATTGCATGTTGTAGTTTTAGGGGACCAACTCTTTTTTTTTTTTTTTTTGTTGCCTGTGGTAGCAATTTCCTGGAGACTCCAGGAAGTCTCTGTGCCTGGGCAAGAAAAGGTGCAAGATGCTGCACTTGCTTGTAAACATGTTAATGTAGAAACTGAAGCTGTACTCAACAACTTTCGCTGCATGGATGGTGAAATGATGTCTCTGCAGATGTTTGCACCGCTAAGTTTCTAGTGTTTTATAATGTAGCACTTATTTGTGTGCCTGTGCGTAAAAAAACTAAATTTTGTGTATGGCCTTGTGCATCTCCTCGCAGCAGGTTCAATATCTTAGCTGGTGGCGTGAAAGGGCTTGAAAGGAGGAGAGGATGAAGCAGAGGAGGAAGAGAGAGATGAGAGAGATTAGAGATTGATTATCGATTGCTGTGGAGTTGTCAGGAGGTTGAGGAAAGATGGAGGAGCACAGCCTATTTTCCCTTTGTTTGTGTTTTTTCCGCCACACTCTCTTTCATCGACTGAGGCGGAGATTGGTGGAGAAAGAGAGCGGCACTAAAGATTCCTGTCATTTCTCCTTCACTTACCCTTTCTCTTTTCACTGCCTCCAGTTTAGTTTGGATCTTATTTTCTTCTCTGTTTTTAGAAAAATTGGATTAATAATGAAAGCCAGACAAAAAAGAAACACAAAAGGCAAGGAGGAGGAAAGAAGAATGAATAGAAGAAAGGTAAAAAAAACCAAACAAGCACATAAATAGTATTTACTTTACTACTAAACAGAGCAAATCATCGTGAAGAGAAGACGTTCCAGTTTCCAATTCTCAAATCAAACAAGCGCTCATTAAAATCTCGTTGTACCCAGTCGTCACACAAATCACTTCCACAAATTCCATTTCGTGAAAACACACACATTTCACACCAAGACAGTAACCAAACATAATCCTATGCTTCATTTCCATTCAAATAACATAAATCCAAGAAACTCTTATCCATGATCAGAGGGAATGGAGTCCACAGATTTCAATGTCCATTAGTGTGTGTCAGTGTGAGCAAGTGTGTGTGTTTTTACATGCATGCAAATGTTAACAGAGGTCCCAAACTCAATTATTTCATTAAGGAAACAGTGCACGATAGCATGCAGTGACTAAATCAACAGCCTCACACACACACACACACACACACACACACACGCACGTCTGCTTTAAACACTACACAGTCAATAAGCCTGTTTCCAGTTAAGGGTTAGAGTGTGTATTCTTTTGCGTGAGATTGTGTGTGTATGTGTCATTCTGAACGATGGGTGTTCCTGTTCTTTGGTTGAATTTGTCCTTTTTTTCCCAAGGCCTGTCTCCTCAGGCAGTGGGGAACATAAATCCATGTCAGCCTTTGTAAGTCGCGCGCGCACGCGCGTGTGTTTGTGTGTGTGTGTTCACGTGCATGTACTTTAAGCTGTGTGGGAGAATGTGAGTGAAAGGCAAAGAATCGGTTTTGGTTTCTGTAACTCTGATTTGGTTGTGCATGTCCCCCCACTACACACACACACACACACACACACACTGACACACACACACACTCACTGACTGAGTGACTGGCATGCTGACTGCAGTAGAGAGTCTGACCATCCTTATTCTTCTGCAGAAGGACTACACGCTTAATGAGTTGTTGTGGGACTTGAGGCTGTTTAACACACACAAACTCACACACACACACACACACACACACACACACCAAGAAGTGCTGCTGTGAAGACTCAGCCACATAACAAATTCCCTTAACGTCTTGTTTTGACCTCGTCCATTCCATCCTTTCAAACCCTTTCCTTCACTTAATTTTAACCTTAAAGGGAAACTCCACCAATTTCTAACCTTTGCCCTTTCTATCCAAATTAGGGATATAATGTGAAACCAATACAATATTTTTCTTCAGTGTTCCCTGTGTCCGTGGGACACAGCTTCAAAAGCTCTTTTGTTCTTCCTGACCAGTGACATCACTGGTTCCAGGAAGAAATACAAACTGTTCACCCCGTCTTTCCTGTCGCACTCCAGGCGAGCCAGCGCTGTGTTTGTTTTGAGAGGATTTTCATTATTGGAAACTTCGCAATATTAAATAATAGAAATGTTCAAGTGCAACGGATAACAACCTTGAAGACCAGGCAAGCACTGTTTTTGTTTTTTTCTTTTTGTGATTAGTACATGTAGGAAATAATAAGAGCGACAGACAACAAAAGCTCTGTTGCTTTGACTAAAATTACAGTTGTCTGTAAGTTTGAACACTGTTGGATACATTAAGGACACACAGCTCAACCAAATATACACGTTTAAGACGTGAAGGCAAAAAGACCCATCATTCCTAACATTCACAAAAGTTTTTTCCAATGTCTAAATTTCAAAATGGTCTTTGTGTGACACTGGGAGCTCTGTAGCTGCTTTATTTTTCCTTTAAAATAGAGTTTGTCTGCGATGCAAGATTGTTTTCACAGTTACATGACATTAAACTGAATCAAATTGAGTGTAGCCATGACATTTTAACATTTAATAGTAGCATTTATGTGTGTAAAATAAACTCCCAACACACACACACGCACACGCACAATATGAAAGACAGAGGAAGGGCAGTATAGGGTTAATACTGCATGCAACTTTTTACCTCCTGCTCATCAATTCTTTATAGGTTTTTTTGCCCATTCTGTTTGTTATCTTGATGTGCATGCACACACACACACTCACACACACACACATTTACACACTTTTTGAATGGCTCGCTCTGCCTCTCAAACACACACAAAAATCAATATTTCTTAGAACTTAGCTTGTGGTAAATGAAAACTGCAGTTCTTGTTCACAGCAATCCTGCACAACAATGTCCTGAATTTCAGGTCAGTTGATACACAGGCAGGCGTACAGAAGTCCTCAACGCTGTTACAAACATCCGTTTGTCGGTGTGTAGTAACAATGAGATGCTCCGTTTATGGCCTGTGATGCACCAGCAACCTGTGGACAAGAATATGGATCCCAGCTTTGGCACTCTGTAAATATGAGCCCAACATGTGTGAGGAAGAGAGTGAGGATGAAAATGGCAATGATCGCTCACACCATCTCTCCTCTTTCAATCAATAACCCCGTGATTCTAATAGACATTGATTGCATCTGAATCCCAGATCCCAAGTCACAAATGTGATTATAAAATGGCCAGTCTTGACACTTTATTGAAAACAATGAGGCTGGAAAGGGAACCGGGAGGAGGGAGGGAGTGGGAGTGACTGACTTGAAAAGATGGATTAATCTTCTGCTTGTCAGCTTGGTGAAGTCTTCTCCTCCATCCACTTCTTTTTTTGTGTGTGTTTGTGTCTAAGGAAATGGAAAGGTGCACGCTCTTTGCAAGAAGTCTGGACTGGGTGTACTGTGGAGTGCTGAACTTTTGAAATCGCAACAATATTGATGAGTACACAGCGTTTCCATTGCAGCAGGGCTGCGGTTTAAAGCTTTCGAGGCTCATCTCAGTACTCTATCCTGACTGTGATGGAGGGATGGATGGACCCATCGGTCTCTACATATCTGTCTTAGGCCAAATGTAAACGGCAGATGTCACGTTTAATATAACAGACAACAAAACAGACAAACGTGGAATCCTGTTGTTTAAACTTGAAGCCAAATCACATCAACCCTTCTCCAGGAAATTAAGTTTGTTTACGTCTAATTTCTCTCTCTGCTGAGAAATGTAATCACTGCCTGGTCAATGTTTAAATGCAATGTTCACCCAAACGAATGACGTGCCGCATATTTGTACCACACAGGGGTCATGGGAATGTGTTAGGGATAGATCAGAGACCCATATATTTGACGCCAGAGGCCGAATTTTGCATCCTGGTCCCATGTGTTGTCAGGTTTGTCACTTCAGGTGCTGCAAGGGCCAAAACTTGTTCATAAAAAGTTTAATTATGCTGAATTTGCAACAGATATTGTAGTCCAAGATCTCATATTTTGTTATCATTTTTTTCTTGCCAAATTTGTTATTTACGGTAACAACATTACCTAATTATGTTGAAACAAAAAAATGGAATTGGGGCAGCATTGTGTGCCCTCCAAAAATGTATTTGTTGTACAAACTGCAGAGGGCCACATACCTAACACAGCAGATTGACATATAGATGAAATATCAGCATTTTTTCTGATTTTTCTATTGATCAGACACTGAAATGTTGTTTACAATTATTTTTGATGCAAACAACTGTTTAACAAAAAACGTTAATTATCTAGATAAAGTTCTTGTCATTTTAGCAAAGTCCTCGGACTGTTGAGTGATTGCAACAATGGGCAGTCACCTTGGCAACGGGACCAAGCCCCATTCTAAATGAAAGGATAATGTTGACTGTAACGTTCAAGTCTTCTACCGAACCATCCTCTTATTCAGCTCAGACCAGAGTGCCAATAAGTTCGGCGGGATATTTTCTTAACTCAATTTTTACAAAGCGAACAACTGACTTTGAGGCAGGTCGACCCTCATCTCAGGCGTTACAGACTTTTCTGTTCAAAGATTCAAGATTCAGTACTTTTTTGCCATTTTGACGTTGTCAGTTGGAATTTGTTTCAGTCAGCTTCACCCAAAAACCAAAAAACATACTCACTCCAAAAACATTTTGAAGGTAAAACAAGATAAAAAACAAATAAGAGAAATCTGATCTATAAAAAAAAAAAGAATTAAATAAAAACAGCAGCACAATAAAGTAAAAACAGCAGGAAATTGCTTCAAGTTGTTTGTTTTCTCTGTTGTATCATCTGTGCTTTTAGTCCCTGACTCTAAAGATCTGTCAGACATTTTTTTGAAGAGCCGTATTTTACTGATGTGGTTGTTGTCTCGTTTACATTTGGATCACAAGTTTTGCCATCTACCAAAGTAGTCACTCACCCACTTAAAAGTTTTACTCCAACACTTGTTCTCAAAATGTGTTTTTTAAACTTTAAACAACACTTAGTTAAAACTCTGAACCCTCACATTACTGCTGACAGCAGGCCGCTTACTTTGGGGTCCTTCGTCCGTCTGCTGCGTGAACTCAGCTTCAGCTAACGTTGTATGTGGAGGTTAACTTGTTTCAATTCCTGCGTAACACGAGTGGGAGGTCGGTTGATGGGTGCTCTGTGTTTATGTGATGCAGTGGAATTTGAAAAAGGAAGAGGAGGAGTTTACTCCAGTTTAGGCGCACTTACAGGCATAAAGGATGCAAAGTGTTGCAGATGCATTAACCCCCCACAACAGGCCTGCATTGCAGTGGATATCCTTTTGCACACTGATGACATTTCCACCGGGTAGCGAGGATTTGCACGCGTGTCCATGTGTTTGTATGCATGTCTCTTGTGTGTGTAGGTGTATCAAATATGGGCTTGATTTTCACTGAGTGCGGTGCCAGTATCATCAGATGGCCATGACTAAACTGCTGTGTGGTTTGGATGCTTCTGGCAGGTATTGTATACTAGTTTACATAATTCCGTCTGCAATGAGAGCTGTGATGAAGCTATTTCCTAACCCCTCATTTGTGACACAACCGTGGAGCGAAATATCATGTTCACCTTTTCCGCCCGCACATCTTCTCTACCTGCAAGTAAAATTGCTTTAAAATAAATTGAGCTGTGTGTTTTTAGGGGCTGGGATTTAAAGGGAATGGCTCGGTAATGCAGGAGAGCCTCAGCTTTTGTGTCACAATATACTCACTTTGCTTCTACTGTATTCACCAAAGGCTGAACACTTTGTTCCTGTTAATGTTATTGTGGAATGATGAGAATGGATTTTCCCCTTGACCTTAATATGAACTTGGAAGCATGGACGTATATATTAAACTGTTTTAGCATGTGTGCTCGCTATTTTTTAATATATTTATCATGGAAACATCACCAGCAATGCAGAGGGGGGATTATAAAGTATTACTACAACTACAGTACAAACAATTCAGTGAAGGATTATCAAAGGCAGGGTCGATCCTGGACGGATGCACTGAATAGGATTTCTTCACTGACTGTGACTCTATGTGCAAACAACGCACGCTGCATCTTGTGCATCTATTGAATTTCTCTAATAAAGATGCTCTCCTGCATATTGCTAGACAAACAAGCCTGGATTTGTTGTTATGGTGCATTTTACTCGCACGGCTTCTGTAAATCAAAATGTGCTTTGTCTGCTTTGTGTGTCTGTGTACATATTAGTCAGCAGCGACAGATTACAGCCACCTGATGTTTTCTCTTCATTCGCGTATTCGCAGTTTCGATGCGACATATTTTCAAATGCAGAAGTGTCGTGGTGTTTTGTCTACACATTCGAGCATTCACAGTTTCTGTTTACCTGCATGAAAAATGAATGTGAAGGAGTCTGTCACTCATTGCTTATGGTAACACGTACAGCAGTTTCTGGCAGAGTGCAATGACACTGTGTGTTTATGACATGTATTCATGCATGCATAATTACACCATTTACAGCTCTTCCGTCAGACTTGGGAGACAATGATCAATTTAAAATGTAAATGCCTTCCCTCTGTGTTCAATCAATTAACAGTCAAGATAACATTTGCAGGTAATTTCATGTTTTTTTCCCCTTCCTATTCCTCCCTCCTTGTCTTATTCATTACGCATCATCATGTATGGGCTGAACAGAGATGGACTTAATAAAATGCATGTGATTTAAATTGACTGATTCAGGGGCTGTTTGCTTGACATTCATGACACTTTTCAGCAACAGCATGAGCAGTGGAGGGTTGGGACGGAGGCCCATTGACTGAGGAATTGTGGGACGGGAGGATTAATCATTCAATTTCTCCATCCATGTGTTTCAGGCAGCAAACTTGCGTGCGTCTGGCTCTGTGATTTGCTTGTGCTGTCATGTCCTTGAGAAACTTTCCTGTCTTTGAATATTCATCGTAATGTATTCAGACACATGTCAGAGTGATTTTAAGGGACGTGTTTGTGTATGCAGAGCGCTGTTTGTGCAGAGGGCTGTATCGGTGATTTAGAGATGTTTTACTGCAGGTCACAGGACCCTAAAATAAACTCATTACATGCACGAAAACATCCTTAGAAATGCTCGATTGGTTAAGACAGATAAATATCACGTGACAGGAACGTTTGAAAACATGAAGATACAAAGTAAAGCTGTTATGGTTCAAGGATGTGATCTCACATATATTTGGCCAATGGATGCGTTTCAAAGAGGAAATGGAAAGAGTAATAGCGATTTTGTATAGCATAGAACAGTGCCACTCGATATTTGTGCTGAGAGCTCGTGGTCAAGATACTGAGAGACTCTGTCGATACATTATATCCACAAACCACAATGAACTCCCAGAGCCATCACTGTGTGTGTGTGTGTGTGTGTGTGTTTTTGCTTGTGTGTGACAAAAACAGAGAGCATGGAAGCCTGAAATACAAGTTCCCTCTCACACTGGACAGTTTGGTTACTACCTTGCCTTGTTAAAGAGACGAAGACATTGTTAGCATTTTGCTGGCAGCAAAAAAGACTCAGGGCCATGACACACCGAGCTAGCAGTGGGCTTCCAGGCGCCACTGGACCATCACTGAGCATCTGTTCCTCCTTATTTTATTTTTTCAAAACCTAACCTCTTGTCTTTTTTCCCCACATGCATGCAAAAGACCACCAGCTGAATTTTTTAGCAAACTGCAAAGCACAGAAAAATATTACCCAGCTGGTTCCAACCATTTCCTCACATACTTTCAAATTTAAATGAAAACTCTGTTCATTCAAATTTTCAGTGACATGAAAATTGTAGCTTACCGTTCTTAGTTTTGCTTGTTGTTTTTTTTGGGCAATTTTGCAAATACAGACTATTGACCAGTTATTTAATTGATGTACAGCAGACACAAACTACAAGCGGTATATGTACATGCTAAATCCTATAATCAACCAATGCAAATAACTTGTACATTTTGGAAACAAACCTCGAGGTTGTGCAGAGTTTGAGCTGTGAGTCGTTTTCTCTCTTGCACACAGGTCACACAGGTTAGGGTGGCATTCCCAAAGACGTTTCAAGCCGACTGTCCAAGACTTGGTGTTAGCAGTTGTTTTGTAAACTTGTGCATTCATGTCTGTAAATGTAAATCAAGTGCTGCAACTTGCATGCCTACTTTCAAGCTGCTCAATGCCTGCTTGTTATGTTTACAAGCTGCAATAAACAATGCTACTGACTCTGCCATTAACAATTCTGCAAAAGACCCTGGATTATGTTCAATGCTAACATTTTAACGTCAAGCACAAGGAGCAATACCGAGAACTGCGTGCTAACTTTAAGCCTATTTCCATTTTATCACTTAATTTTTGGTGCCCTTGCTATTTGCATGTTTAATATGTGTCCCCACTCTCCAACCCCCTGACCATCTGTACCACCCATCCCAGCGGAAGAGTTCAATTCTGGGGGGACAGAAAGAGGCGCAGCGGGGGTGGCTTGGTCTGGATCTCCTTGGACACGAGCTTGGATCTCTGGAGAAACGGCTGGCAAAACATTGACTCACCTGGCCTCAGAGTGTGTTGGTGCAGACCCACACACACACACACGCACACAGCGAGATGGACAGACAGACAGGCAGCTGCTAGCCTGATGGGGAGGCTGATGGAGATGAAACACGGATGAATAAACAAACACAGGACATGATGGAATAAAAACCGAAACACACATTTGCACAGAAAGCAGTGGGTCATCAATATGCAAACTAACTAATTATATGACTGAGTGACATATTCAACGCACCGCTCATGCACACACTCTCACACACACATACGAGATATACAGAAATGTCAGCTTCAATATAATTTACTATCCAGCTGCTCACAAAACCGAAAGAAAATTGAAAACCTATTTACAATCCAAATCAATAGGATATCACAGTGTCATTCACTGCGTCCATACAGCACATAAAACTTCATTAGCTCGGCGACACGCTAATAGATTTTCTACGAAAATGAGATATCATGGATGGGACTGACACATCCAGTGTTTCAGTGTGATTTAAAACAGGAGGCAGTCGGCCTTTGAGAGAGTGAAGGTAGTGGGCAGACAGTTTTATGAAGATGGACAGTAAATCCAGCGCCGCCATTGGCAGCTCAAAAACATTATTATCCTCAGGATAGAAATGACTTGTAAATTGACCATAAAGCGGATATATACATGCTTTATATGCGTGATTTAGCAGCCTGCTGCATTGACGGATATACAGTGACAGATGTGTGATGAATGTCTATTATGTTGGTGATACAGTGTATTTGTTAGGTGTGTGTGTGTTGGGACTAGTAGGGGGAAAAGGGGAAGACCCCCGGGAACAGTGGGGCGATTTCTGTATCCCCACAGGCTTAAGATAAACCGTGTACAGCTGTGTTTAAAGGGGCTCACTGAGTTAATTCAAAAAGGACACAGGGACACGACGCAGCCTTATGTTTAGCCGCACACAAGCACACACGCACGGTTTTTCAGCAAGATGAGGGGAGCTGCTGAAATAACACCGTGCCAGCTGGCAACAGGATCCTCACAGATACACATGCGCACCTCCCTCCAACCCACTTGACTGCATTAAAAAGGAGGCTTCATCAAAGCTATTCATGTTGCCTCCGTAAGTCATCATCTTATTTGCAAGACAAATGGGGTAGTCAGATTGGTCAGTGCATTTTAATGGGGAGCCGCGCACGGAGCTGGTATCTTCTTCATCTCTGCTGTCCTCACCGATGCAGGCTTTAACAAAGGAGAACCACATGTAATGAAATCTTCCAGCGTTCAAATTCATACTTTTATACATCTATAGCAATAACCTGTTGCCATATGTCACCATTTTTTTTAAGAGCAGAAATCTTGTCATCGGATTAAACCAAATGACTCCATTTAATGTGCAGTAAAACTAAATCTGGGCTTTCATTTTGCCCAAAATTAGACCCAAACACCTAGAATAGCTACAAAAGCTAACTCTTGGTGATTTGGACAAAACAATCAGACAATGTGAAAACCTGGACATGTAAGATCCTGTTAAAACTGGACGAATGTCATCTGCTGAATAAACCCTTGTTATTCAGGACATTTCTTTCAGCTGCAGTTTTCAAGCAAAAGACGAAACTTTTCATCTCAACTTTTAAGTCAATGTGGCCAAGAAGTCTGTAAAAAGCTCAGAAAGATTTTAATTATAAAACCTTCAAATGGAAATATTCATCTGCTGAGGAAAATCATGTCATCTAACTGACTTGTACAGTAGCAGAACACTTTTTACCTTTCTTTAATTAATTCCACTGATATTAGAGTAGAAGAAAGGATGGCATGGAAAGATTGTTGAAAAGAATTTCTGAATCAAACAGTCACAGTTCACAGAAAAATATCCAAGCAACAAATAAAGGTGAACGACCTTTGAAATGTCTTTTGCATCTCAGCTGCTAATAGTCACACTGAAAGATCCGCTGAGCAATCCTTTGTGTCTTAGATCAATGGAGCTCAGAGTTTTTGGGGTACTGGACCACCCGAATATTTTTTGAAATCCAGAGAACTCCTGACTCCTGCCCCGGCCAAAAATATTTAGTCTCCTTTTGCTTTAAATCTTGTTTCTTTTGTCTTCTGGGGGCCAGAGTCTGCTCGACCCCGGTCTGAAACAGACGGTCGTTTCAAACATTTCTTCATGTTGCTTTGTTGTCTTTCTCTTCTACTTTGAATAATGGTAGTTACTATATTCTTCTTACTGTTTGTGTGTTTGTTTGTAACTTAATATCAAATGCTGTATGCTGACTTTTGGAAGTCAGCGGGTTTTCAACATGTTCTGTAAACTTTTCACAATAAAAGCTGTATAAAGAAATAACGGTGTCCGACCACTAAAATGTTAGAGGGCTCTTAATTTGAAAAGAATATAGGAAGTGTTAAATTTGTATAAACAGCATACTGCTGTAAAATTAAAAGGAGGATATAGAACTAGATCAACACAAGGCTTTGCACAAAAATATGACCAGTATTCTACGTATCAGACGGAGGGAATTGGAAATAAAGTCCTGGCACCTTTAACAGCTCAGGTATTTCAAGTTTTCAGTCACTATTTTAGGAAACGTTTATGTCTATAGAGGTCATAGGATCTTTTTAAAATATGTATTGTATAACTTCACAGACCCCTTGCAATTGCACCACTGACCACTAGGAGTCCATGGACCCCTGGTTGAGAACACTGTCTTAAATGACCTACAATAATATTGTTGTATTCTGTTTTTTTTTTTACGGTCAGTGACAACAATACACAAAACAACATTTACATATCTGTCTTAAAAGTCGTGTCCACATGGATGAAGAGTTCCTAGTTATCTGATCTGTATAACCTCAGCTGTAAAGAAAATCTTGTTTTAAGCTTTCAAAACAAACGTGCGTGTCTTTGCATTGAATTAATGTATGCTCATGCTGCACACAGATAGGATGGACGCCAGCGATTAAACAAAATTATCCAGACCTACAGTATTATCTTTGGGTCCAAGCGTGTTTGATTTACTCATGGAGCGGTCACCTTAACATTCATTTCATTAAGGTCATGCGGTGCTGACCCTTCATGGAATGAACTGTTGTCACTGTAGATTGCAGCCCTATTGATTTGCTGCGCTTTGAAAGCTATCTGATATTAAGATCAACAGACTGTTGATTTAGCCCTGTGTTTGTGCGGAATAATTAAATGAAGTCAATTGGTCTGTTTATATCTATGCATTTTCTTCCCCCAATGTCTCCAAGAGATACCCTCAGAGTCTGTCATGAGGGCTAAAGTGTAATGAATGAACACAGATCTGACACAGTGAAATCAATGCCCCGTCAAAAAGAAAGATTTGGGCAAACAGCAACCACCCCCCCAAACGAGGCTATTGTTGATTTATTGCATGAATTGATTTGCAAGAGGTCACTCTGTCTCAGAGGTGACATTGAACTGTGGGACCTGAGACTATTTTTGTTCTTACGTGTTTGTTTGCTTACAAAAACTAATCTTTCATCTGCTTCGTGTCCATTTTCAAAAAGCTGCAAAGTGTTTCCGTGCCAAGATGAAGAAGAATGCTCTTCCAGTTCCACCAGTGGGTCCATCTTTTTTAAAAAAATTATCTGATCAAGCCAAGCATATCAGACCCACAGAACTTTGTTTCTAAATTCTGGCAAAAGTGGCAAAGTTCCCAAGGAAAGCAACTTTATCAAGCTGAATTTTTTTGGGGGGCGATTTTATGTAGGAAAGATTCATAAGATGTAATATCTCCCACTGAGGTCATTAAAAGCCATCACAGCTCCAATTAAGTGGAACAAGCAGATGCAGAGTATGTGATACTGCATATAGTGTGGAATAAAGTTTTCTGCATAATTTAAGACACCTAAGGGCAGAGTGAAACTTTCAAAGTAATGTCTGCAGGCTCATTTATTCATTTTCATCATGTCTGTTTGTATGAAAATACCTCCCACAAATCAATATAATTGAGCTAAAGCCTGGCTAAATATATGAAGGCTACCTTTTATGCAGTCATTTAACAATTTTTATTTATTTTACAGTGGCTTTGAAAATGGGCTTCACTCATAGAAGCAAGAATATGCAGGTGCTGAAGTCATGTGACTCCCAGGTGGCCTTAATTAGCTATCCTGCTTCCTCTTTGTTTGTTTATTTTTTTTTTAAAAGTTGCCTAAACTTCGAAGTTGTTTACTTTAAATCCTTAACTTGATTCTAAACATGCATTCCGACACTGGAGTTGACTCATTTGTTGGTAAACAAAGGGTAAGAGAAGCTTTTGTTAAGTCAGGTGTGGTTTCTAAGGTTCTTTATCAGCTAACCGTTAGTTACCGTTAGTTACCTTCAGCGCCATCTTGGCACCGTTAGCTTACATGCTAACCGAATTAGCTGTGCCAGTGGTGTCATAAGTTCTTGTTCAGTTGTTGTTTTTTTTGCCTTCAAATAGTTGTGTACGTGTTACTTGAAGGCTCCACCCTTAAGACTAAACGTCATACATATATTACTGCTGAACACTCCCATATTGCTAACAGCCTATTGTGATTTATTTCAGCCTGATAGTGTGTTGCTAGCTCGATTCTCTCTGACAGGCATAAAATCCCTTGAATAAAAAACTCAGGTGTGCAGTGCAGCAGCTGTTAATGTAGACCACTTCTCAGCCTGACTTGAATGTGATGTTCGTCGACTGTTTGTGTCATGTCGGGGTTCTTACAGTTGTCATAAACGGATGTTTAAACAGGAGGGGAACGGCTGGAGTGTCGGTGGTCACAGAGCCGGCGAGCCCCCCTCCGCCTCAGCTTGTATTTGTCAGCGTCAGCGGCTGTGAGGTTTCTGTGGCCTGTAGGTGGGGCTCTGATGCAGTGTTTCAGGCGAACAAATCCTCTGGAAGTGAGAGCAGTTAAAGAGGAAGGGAGGGAAGGAAGAGAGGGAGGGAAAGCGGGGGGAGGAAAGGGACGAAGGGAGGGAGAGGATGCTGCAGCAGCCACGGATGCCTCCCCATGGACCCCCCCCCAACACACACCCCAACCACAGTGCGCACACTGGCTCTTTGAGCTCCAGGGTTGTAAGACAAACGTTCAGGGGGCGCTCAGATAAATAAATAATACAAAATAATAATAAATCAATTACTCTAATTGTTTTCATTGAGCTCGTTGCCAAATCCCCAAACCTTCCACGAAGTCACTGACTTCTTTAAACAGTCCTACCAACATGTCCAGCCTAATTTAAAAGTTACCTCATGATTAAAAAAACAAACAAACAAAAAAAAAAACAAATGAAACTACAACATTAGTGCGCAGTATTTAGTAGACATTTACAGATTTGTTTTAAATTTTCTTTATCTGAAGATTAAAAGTGGTCTTAATAGCCTTTTTTTATGGAAAAGGACATTATTCCTGCACCCCCATGCCGCTCATTTCGTTAAAGACATGATTACATAATTAGGTCTTTTGGAATATTAATTGCCTAATATGTATGAGGGGAGGATACTCTCCTGAAGCATATTAAAAGATCATCAAAGAACAAAAATGCAGATTCTAATCCCTTATAACTGTGCAAGTATCGTAATTATGTTGCTGTGTTGCCTAATCTCTGTCTTTAAATGATCCCGCGATTAGATATTCAAATCCGATGATCTGATCATTTCACCCCAGTATTGTGGCGTATTTGTGTAAATTCCCCTTTGGCATTGCCAAATCCCATTCTCAACGGGATGGATGCATTACATAAACCCCCTTGCATAAACCCATATTTTAACAAAGCATAAGCTCCATTGAGTCTCAAATCCTCTGTCACATTGTTGTTGTCATAGGTGAGAAATCTCCTAAAAGGATGGAGCTGTTTGATCTGGAGATCAACTTTTTAGATTCTCTTTTTAAAAAAAAAAGTGGTTTGCGTGGTGACACGAAATATATACGTGCATGGGGCAGTTTGTGGGCAATTTCTTTTTAATTGGCGCTTTGTCCCTCTCGGATCATGGGATAAATATGCGTAAATGTGTGGTTTTTTTTTTTTTTGTTTGCGTAATGCTACAGGATGTTTTCCAGAGACTTGAACCCAAACCTGAGATCTTCCTGTGAGGGAGTCGGGACCCTTGCTTAAAAAACATCAACACACACACACACACACACACACACACACACACACACACACACACACACACACTGTTTTTTTTTTTTTTTTTTT
>JAQLOL010000015.1:12509424-12521420 GCA_029783665.1 Naso thynnoides | reverse complement strand
CACACACACACACCCACCCTGTTTTTTTTTTTTTTTTTTTGAGACGGGCAGAGAGCCATCCACCCAGTCCCTCCCGAGCCTCCAGATCCGCCGAGAGGCTGCAAACTCGGAGCGCATCTCTCTCTCTCTCTCTCTCTCTCTCTCTCTCTCCCCCCTCGTCCCTCCCGCACTCCCTCTCTTCCCTTCGCACTCCGCTGCAGCACCCTCAGCACCTCAGTTGAGCAGGAGCACCGCACTGAGTCACATCTATACACACACGCTCTCTGCACGCACACACACACACATCCACGCACACACACGCACACAAGCACAGCCTCCTGCGGTATCCCGTACGGCGCAGCGGCTTTTCCAACGGCATACCAAGTGCGTCCTCGCCGGGTGATGGGAGGTGCAGCTCCCGGGTCTCAGAGAGCTCAGCGCGGCGCCTAGAGTCCTGCTGATCGGGGATGCTGCTGGAAGTCTGCTGCTATTTCTTTTTCCCATGCCGGAGTCGCCTTCTGTCTTCAGCTCTGCCGGGGATTTAAAGTGGACAAGCCGTTTGATCAGGATATAACATTATTCTAAGCATTTCTCATTTTCTTTTTTTGGGGGGGGGGACTCGGAGGAGTTGGGGATTGCTCTGGACGTGCCTCTTATCCGCAGTGTCGATGCGGCTGTGAAGTGATATCTGCATAGATTACAGGTAAGGAACGAGGCTTGTCATGTCGTTAGTTTGCACAACCGGCACTGCTCTCAGAGTGCCTCGGTGCCGTTATAGCCAGTTTTGGGTGTGAGGTTGCCACTGCACCAGCCAGGTGACGGCGGCGTGTTGCACCTGTTCTGGCTGCGCCAAGCCCTGCTCTGCGCACAGCCGCGGCCGGGCGGGTTTCACTCGGAACCTGCCCCCTTTTGGACCACAGCGAACCCGCGAGTGGCATCAAAAATGCGAGGAACTGCCATTTCTCTCAACTTGGGACCCTACATTGACCGGATTCCCTCCGTTTGGCGCTGCACGTCGCTCATGCGGCGCCTCCATCCTCCGAGCAGAGAGAGGGCTGCGTGCCCAAATTGTGCTCGTTCCTCTTCGCGGCGTTAAACTCTGAAGGTTAAAAAACTGAAAGATTTGTTGGATTTAAGCAGTTCCTTCGGGGACAAACCCAGCGCATGGGATTTAGAGTATTTAGAGGCGAGCAGACTCCTGGGCTGCAGTTGGGATTTCAGTCACTGCTCGGCCCTAAATCACCAAAATAGACAAAATTATCTGATTTTCTGTGCTTTTTTTTCCAGAATTCTAACAGCTGTAAATATGCCACATGTTGAAATGAAGTAACACTCAGGCAAAACGTTGTGAATTACAACGATGAACACAGCGTGGTTCTTTTGGAAAAGTTCTTTAATCCGAGCATGTCCTGCATCTGGGGGGGGGGGGATCCTTCACGATTTGAAACTATTCATCGGCGGTAGCTGCCTGTTCTTTTATCGGGGGTGTCACAGTTGTGCAATCCCTTTATCATGAGCCCTTTAAACACCTCGTTGCAGCTGGCAGTGTATATTTTTTATAACTGGTTGTGAAGCTGCTCATTCACAGCTGTGAAAACTACAGTGTGAGCTGCAATTCTTGGGAAAAAAAAAAAAAAAAAAGCAAAAATATCCTAAACTGCCGCTTTTGTCCCGTGTGGCGTCCAGGAGCGCTGGGATACACCAGCCTCCCCTCAGAGCTTCTGAACTTGACCGCAGGGCTCGACTTTGGGGACCCCCAAGTTCACAGAAAACACTGTCCTGTGATATATCTGCAGGGATTTGCTCTCCCTGGCGTGCAGTCGACTTCTGAGTTTAATGTGACTTTATCTAAAGTCATATGACCGTAGTATCCTTTAGGGTCACATGTTGTGTGTTTTATTTAGGGTTAAACATGTTCTTTTAAGAACATATGAAGGATTTTTCCTTTGATACATAAATAACAAGATTAAAAAAAGGGCAAAGTGTGTTTGATTTTTTTGTATTTGTGCTTGTTTAATATCATATCTGTCTTATCGAGGAGATTATAAACCATCCTGCCATGATCTGTAAATGTAAGAGCAATTTTAATTGATTCACTCGCTGTATTTTTATAGCAATGCCGACTTACAGTGTCTTTCATTTGTTGAGATGACTTAGAGATAGGCTGTGTGGACAAACAGCATTCATGGAGATCACTGTCCACTTCAATGCTCTGCACTTCTCCCCGTGTTGGAGTTGCGCCATATGTGGAGTAAGCCAAGAGACGTGGCGATGAGCAATGATGAGTAATTTCCTCAACGCCGAATGTTTAAGACAGTTACGGTCAACGCTGTTTTAAAACAATGCATTTGTTCTGTATACAGTGTCTGACTCTGTCATCAAAACATTGGCTTTGCTTAAATTCTAGTCATGTTGCAGGTTATTCATCCCCTTTGGCACGGCGTGGCAGCGCGTCTTTTCCTCGCACATGCATACGCCGTGCCAAAGGGGACAGCGATCTGTGTGTCATTTCCTGGCGTCTCTGTCATCCATACTTGAATGGGATGGTTTGTTGGAGCCTGAGCTGGTTTCTAGATATTTAAGCGAGCGGGGGAAGCAGTGCAGACTCTCCAGCTCGCGCTGCCCAAACCCCTGTGATGGGATGCAGGGTGATGAGTCCAGCTTTACTCCCCCGCTTCATCACCCGCTTCATCGCTCCCACCCTGTCTCCCACCTCATACACAGACAGCAGCAGCTCGATGCAAAATGCAGTTCCCAGGTACAGCAGTCACACTGAGTCCTCTGAGCCCCTCTGCCGCTTTTTTCCCTCCCTCCATCCACCTGCACTCCAGCCTCAATGCATCGATTCAGCGTCGCCCCTCCAAATGCTGCCTCTGTACTTAATGTACATACTTACCTTGACGGCACTGTGATGACACATTTGGAGCTGTGTTTGGGTTTTGCGTCTAACACAGGCCAAATACTTGTGTTCAGTGCACGCTCAACAGAGTGTGGCTGAAGGGACGAGGCTGTTTCCTGAAAAAACCATGAGGGGCAGTGTGGCTTCACGGGCTGCATGCAGTGGGAGCTTGATCTCACATGTCAGGTTTTAGTTGATAGAAATTTTGTTTTAGTTTCAGTAGGCTCAGTAACATCGAGTGTGGGGCGTTAATTGGAAGATTAATCAAAAGATCCACATCTATATAAACATGTGAGCATATATAGAATGTGGTTTTATAGCATTTAGACAGTTTATTCATTTAGTTTAGATGTGTTTTGGGGTGATGGGGGAAATCATTAGGGTATTGTTAGATTTCATGCATTGTTGTTTGCTGAGAGAATCTGCATTGGCACCAAGTAACTGATGGATTTTTGGTGGGTAGCTGAAAACAAATTTGACAAAACACATCATATTCTTCTGCCGGTGATGCCAGTTTTAATAGTCGGTGTTTAACTGCGTGTGGCGTTCATTTGTGAGGAGAAACAGGGTAGTTTTTTTTTTTCACTGCAGGCTGAAGTACCTCAGCCTCTCTCTGACAGTGTGACGGTGGCTGACAGGCTAGTCCGTGAGCACTTGTTTGACAGTTTTGTCTGTTAATGTGTGTCTGAACTTGGTCCTGAATGTTCCATTCGTGTGCCTTTAGAAGTTTTGTACGCTATTGTGAGTTTGTGTGGGTGTTTTGCTGCTGTCAGTGTCTCAAGGAAAAGTCCTCGAGCAGTTTGATAATCCTATCTCATCTGTGTCTTGCCGTCTTGTCCTTTTACTGAATTCCAGCTCAGTTCTAAACTCTTAAAGGCTGTTAGAGCACTTGGCACGTCTCTCCTCTCTCTCTCTCTCTCTCTTGCTCTTCCTGTGTGCTGTCCATCAAGGCCTGCCTATAGGAATTGGAACAGCAGCCTTTATCGGCCTGTAAGCACCTCACATTGACATACTACCCCGTGTCTGTCGGCCAATGTTACGGCTACAAGGCTGGAGTTTGGACCTGCAGAGCACAGCCTCTGTCAATATTATGGCTCGCTAATGGATAAACTCTCACTCCAACCTTGGCGCTAAAGACATTCATTACATTTTGGGGGCGGTGCACTTCATGAATAAGCTCCATAGAAAATCATTGCAATGTGTTCTTGTGTGTCAGGGGGGAAACTGAATGAGTATGAATGGAGGGATCTTCGAAAGATTCTCAGTAGTGATATAAATGCCTGGTGGCAGTGTATGCAAGACTCAGCAAGCGGCGTGCGTGTGTGTCTGCGTGTGGGTGTGAATGATACATCTGCGACTGGCCTGGCGAGGCCCTATTCGAATGCTCTGGTCACAGAGATGTATCGTCATGTCAGACTGAATGATGTGTCTGTGGATTGGACTGAATGGAGCTCTCTGTTTGTTCTCGTTCTCTTTCTGTTGCTCTCCCCTCACTTGATGTCTCTCTCTCTCTTTCTCTCTCACTCACGCACACACACTTAAACCCCTCCGGGCTGTGACAGGACTACCAGACGCAGGCCAGTGTCCAATTAGACTCCCCCCTCCTCTCCCATGCCACCAAACACCACAAAGAAGACTGCAAATTGTATTTCCGCGTCACCAACTGTTCCTCCCACCAGAATCTGTCGTCCATATTTTAAGACAGTCAGACACATGATTATTAAACAATGGCTGCAAAATATAGAGTGTGTTGGTTTGTTTGGACATTAAACTGGAGGTTTACTTTGAATCTCATTAATTTAATTCCAGCTTAGACCTTTACTTGCAACATAAAACCCCTCTCTTTGTTATCTTACCTGTATTGTTGACTTTAGAGTGTGCTTCAAACTGAGAGCGTGACGTGCATGCAGGATTCAAAGTCAATTACAATTCGGTTGACACCATATTAGAAAGATGGTATCTCTGACTGACGGCTTGATGATTTTGATCTAAATTCCAATTTGGGGGGAGGATTCTATGCTGCATTAAGAGAGTAATTGCTTACAAGTATGTAATTAACCCTTTGGTAATGCACCGCAGAGCTGCATATTGATATTTGCCACAGCAATGACAGCAGAGATGTGAAGTGAGGATCTCCAAACAATAGGCGTCGTGAAGAAATCAATGTGTGTCACATTGTCCCATTTAATGAGAACCTTTGTTCTCCTCTGATTAGTTTACTCAGCATATGTGTGATGCCTTTAGAGAAGACACGCTGTATGTGTGTGCGCACACATCCTGCTGTTCTGAACTTCTTTTTCTTCTCGGCAGCCAGAGTCCTATGAAGCCGTCACGTGCCGTTACACTGGGACCCAAAACATGTACATGCTCCTATATCACAGTTGCACCAATTTTTGTTTTCTCCCTCCAGCATTCTCTCACACTCCCTTTCATCTTTTTTTCTCAGTCCTTCTCTCTCTGACTGTTTCTGCCTCCAGCTCTCTCGTCCCATATCTTTCTGCCTCACTCTAAGCTGCCAAGCGCATAACTTTATCTGAGTGTTTGTGTGTCCCGTCTGTTGTGACATTGGAATGACCTATGAGGCAGGATATAAAGTGAGAAGGAGACATGAGATGTTGCCGTGTTAGATGGGAATCAGGGAGATGTGGAATGGCACCAACGTATCAGTGGGTTTGCCAGACTGCTCCTTTTGATAAGACCATGTTAGGCGTTTCTCCTAGGTCCCTGTGAGTCACATGGAGCCGTGAGTCTGATATATAAACAGCTCTCTTTGATGCGGCGGCAGGTGACACGCTGCGCATATTGGTTTTATGTTTGTGTGTGCCAAGCCGAGCATGACAAGCAGTAAATTAGTTTTGTTTCAGATGCATGAAATGATGAGAAAATTGCAGACGGTCTTGGGGCATTTTTTCCCTCTCTCCCTCTCTCTCTCTCGTTTGCTCCCGCGCTGATGCCTTAAGTCCACGCAAGGATTAGGCCCCTAATTCTGTTTTCATCCTGTCTGTCGCAAAGAAGCATGGGCACGCATGCTTAAGTATGCATGCATGCTTGCACACACACATATTTTGAATCCGTATCAGACAATACCTCGGAGCTTTCGGTTTTTATCATGTAACCTATAACCAGCATATGAACTCTGTTTTATAATGGCTTGTAATTTATTCCACAAGATCTCTATTCAGGCATATGCTTCTGTAATATATGGGCTTTTTTTTCTCATCGTGTCATTCTTGTCAAGGCAAGGGTTTCTTTAAGTGTGGCTGCAGGAATAAGTCATCTTTTGATACTATATTACAAACATGCAACTCTGATGTGTTTCACTGTAATGTTATTATGGCTGAGTCCACAGCTCAGGCAGCAGGGCCTTGAGTGCTATTAAAGATGTAATAGCAGTAGAAGGTGAATGTCAGTTTGTTGACAGTAGCGTGCACGCTCTTGACACTCCAGCCTGGTCCCAGACTGCTTCAGCCTTATTGAATGTGCTGCAGGAGCTCTGGAGTGACATTGATGAGAGCCATATTTCACAAAAGTTGAGCTTGTTGTAGCTTGAATAGAGGAATAGTGCCTTCGGCGCCAGGTGCTAAAAGAGTACAGTGGCTTTTGTGAGCAACAGTACTTGAAAAATAACAGGGACACAGGACACCAGTCTTACTTAAAGTGAGACTAGACAACTTTTTTGGGCTTAACTTTGTCATTATGATGGAAAACCTGATTAAACAGTGTAATAGTGGTTGAAAAATGACACCATCCGCTGCTAAATTAGTCTCCAGTAAGCTCTGTTTTCACCATGAGATTTTTTTTGCTACCAGGACGGAGGTTTTGCTGAAAAATGAAAAATCAGTGATGCTCTCTGTACTTGCTGTCCTAATTCGCCAGTCTACATTGCGCTTCTTAGCGACAGGTGACGTCAGTACGAGCTGATTTGCTCACTCTGCCAACAACAGAGTGTCTGCAAACCACACCGTAAGTCGGCGCGAGGTCGAACTGAGACGGACCAGTTTACGCCTTCGCAACTTTCCCTGCAACCGTTTGGTCTCAGCTTAAACTGGACTTAAGAGAGAGAGAGAGAGACAACAAATGAAATAAAGTGCGAGCCGGCACAAACGGCTGCCTCCCTATGAGTCTCATGCTACAGCTAACATTAGCTTGTTTGCAGAAGTTACCGCAACTTTAAAAATGGTTTTGGTAGCTGCGTTAAAAAAAGATATTACAAATACAAAAGTTACCGTCAAAATGACTGTATAAAGGCTGTTATCCAGATAGTTTATCCTTACTAAAGTGTTGTGCTGCTGTGATTGAGATTGAAAAGTGTTGACTGTAAAATATACAGCGAATGTGATGATTACTATGTTTGATTACTACATTTTTACAGTAGCCTATGATATTGTTTCTCATAACCAGAGGATTTAAGTTAATGATATGCCTCGCCACTCTTGTGTCACCCCGACACTCGTTTTTGTCCTCCCTCTCACTCACTTCCTGTCTGGCCGCAGTGGTAGTTGTGTCAGGGGGCATCAGTATGCAGTGTTGCCACAGTAATTGTGAAGCAGCGGGCCCAGCGAGGACCCCTGCAGTGCCATTGCCAGAAGGCGTAGGATGGGGGAAGGATCTGCTTTACTGTATAACCCTCCCTGCACCACCCCCACCTCCTCTGTCTCCCCCCTCCCCTCAGGATATATCATAGTCTAGTAGCATACTACTGGGGATGTTAGGGAGAGATTTAACAAGGCTTACACTGGGTTTTGTGTTATTTTTCTCTCGACGTGCTACTCCCTTTTGAGTTTGGGATTTTGCCTTTCTTGAGTATTTTTTTTCTTCTGTTGATGGGATTTGGAATGGCTTGTGTCTGTGCGAATTCAGTGATTGACTCTTAGCCAGGGCCCAAGTCTCGCCAAGTGCTGGGGAGAAATTTGTTGCTCTCCTGGAATAAAAACGTGCTTAATTTTTTAGCGCGGTTAAGCCTTGGACTTTCATCACTGACGGGTATTGATTTTTGATTGCTGCGTGATTAAACTTGGAAGGAAAAGGGTGACTGGAACGGGACGTGAAAGTTTTGCCACATACCCCAGCGAACCCCTCCGTCGCTCCCCAGACTGGTGAATGCAGGATATGTTTATTCACACAGGAAGTCATCCCTCAGCTCTGACACACATGTTTGATTTGTGTCCCACTCCCTCCCCTGTTGTGAAGATTCTTAGCAGCGAGAGTCTCATGAACTGAAAACTGAAAGCTTATTGCTTTCTCGAGCTTGTATTCCAGCTCAGTGCAGGGAGGACCTATTAAATCTTTCCACTGTAGTGACACACACCATTCCTACCTGCCACCCATGCAACTAACAGTGTTCCTATGGCAACATGATTTGTCAACTGAGAACCCCTCCACAGAAACTGTCCTTGCTGCTGTGCTTGCTGTGAAAAATGGCAGGAGGCACTTAAGAGATGTGATGGGTTGATACTGTGATGGACTTTTGACCTTTTATGTGACAGTAACAGGACTCAGAAGATTTACTATTTACATTTTTATCTGCAGTGAGAAAGAGGCACCAATATTTGTTGACATTTTCAGCAATGGCCATGACTGTTAGATAGATTCTGAGGTGCTTAGCCACACTGCAAGTGTTCTTTATTATCATTCTTTAGTGATTTGCTTAGCCATTCTTATGCTTAGATGCATAGATGCATAATAAAATTCCCTTTAGTCTCGGGAAGGCATCTTGGCAAAGATAGATTTTTGTTCCAGCCTCGATCCACTTCAGTCTGCAATCACAGGTTTTGACAGTTTCATCGCTCCACCCTGCCTTTTTCATGTGTCCACCCGCTCTGCTTTGTCATTGCAGTCCTTCTAGTCGAGCTTTGACTGGGTTGTTCTGGACCCAGCGGCAAATCTGGCAACCAGTTTGTGGTGTGTGTGTGTGTGTGTGTGTTCGCCCGCGTGTAAGTCAGTGTGTGTAAGAGGTTTTCCTCCATGTCTCTGGGAAAAAGCAATGCGATGAGGTAAAGCTTGCAGAAAATCAAAGTACAAAAACTGCCATGACCAACTGTGGAGAGCAGAAGCAGGGGAGGAGGAGAGGGAGGGAGAGAGAGAGGAGGGGTAAACCGCTGGATAACAATTTGCATCCTCTCACTTGCCACTGTGAACGACGGCTGGCTCGAAAGCTTGTCTCATGTGTTTACGCCATTGGCTGTGAGGGATGGAGTTAGAGGGAGAGGGGAGGTTTGAGGGGAGACAAACAGTGGGGAGGGAGGGAGGGGCTGTGGAAATGCATGTAATGAAGCGTAAACCTGCCTAAACTCAGTTTACCCACCTCTCAGTTTGTGAAATGGCTCAAACAAATATTTCCAGCTGATGTTTAAGGACATTTTTCCTTGTAAAGTCAGAGTTTACACTGTCAAACTGTCAGTTTGATGATTTTTAAAGCACATTAAATCTATTGATTTTAATCTGAAGTCGTAATGACATCCAGTGTTGAGCTTTACTAAATTTATTACTTTTACTTTAGAATATGTGCACTCATAAGTGTCTGAAGCTTATATTGAAACCATTGTTATTTGCTGCAGATTGCTGTCTGTATGACTAAAATGTCTTTAAAAATACCCAATATTTTGTTATCTCTTTACAATTGACATATTTTGAACGCTACTGCTGGAACAATGTGAAACCTATGAGAATTTCACGTCCACTTAACCTAATTTACAACGGCTGCTCGATAAATAAAAGCATTCAGCCTCAATTTCAGTGACTGTGACATGAAAACTCAGATTTTATTAATTGCAGATATACTCCATTTGTCAGTGCCTGGAAAGCTTAAAGTCTTACAATCAGTGTAATTAAACTCAGAGTTAAGGGACATGGTATCATTTTGTCAATGCACACTATTTTTAATTCTCACATCATACACAACAAACGGTGTAATCATGAAAAGTAGTGAACACTGAAATCTTTCCTGGTTGTACTTTTTGTCCTATTTGACATGAGCGTCACATAAAGGCACGTTTTTAACCTCCTCTTCTTCTTTAGCCAACAGCCCAGTTTCCCGTGAAGTTTCAGCTTTGTGAAAGAATACCTTTGATTCTTTATTGGTTGTTGCTTTTTAGATGGAAGCATATTAAAAACAACTCCCTCAATCATTGACAGCTCTGATTTTTGTTCAGATGTAGTGGCTCTGTTCCAACCCGTGGTTAGCCTCCCTAAAAGATCCAGCAGCCTATGGCAGCAGTTGTAGGACGAACCTGTTTTGCAACGCTCTTCAGGTTTTTCACATGAAGTCTGTATATTTGAAAGTGTTGCAACAAACAAGTTAAAAACAAGTCATGCCATGTTTCTGTCCTGGGCAGTATGATGGTAGTATAAAAGCCAGAGGGATCCTGTAGCAACAGGACTTTTTTCTTGGGATGCTGTAAACTGCCTTTGCTTTTGTAATGTGTGTTAGCAAGTGTGTAAGTGATAGAAAATGTGAATGACTCTGTAGCTTCTTCCAGAATGATGACAGAGTGGATTTATGAGTCTGTGAATCATTTAATCATGGCTCTCGTCCCACTAGACCTCTCTTCCCTCCTCCTCTCAGATGCCTCTTTGTGCCCCAGGATATCACAGACCAAGTGTGACGCTGACGTTCGGCTTGTGGGGATGATATATGGCTGAAAAGACATTCTGCTTCCACATACAGTTACATATTCACACATTTAATCATT
Organism: Naso thynnoides; assembly: GCA_029783665.1. NCBI lineage: Eukaryota > Metazoa > Chordata > Actinopteri > Acanthuriformes > Acanthuridae > Naso > Naso thynnoides. The sequence goes on along the minus strand of JAQLOL010000015.1, from coordinate 12,510,851 downwards.
TTTAATCGTCTTTTCTGCCAAAATCAAAGAAAAAAGACACCAGCAGTGCATGATTGAAATGTTGTTTTTGTCAAAAGTGAACTTGCACATGAAACAAACACCGTCAAAATCACACAATGCTTGAGAATGATACATAAGCAAAGAGCTGAAAGGGCGCAGCCACCACGGTGGAGTACGGCTGAGCTTTTTGCATCATAAACTCGTCAACAGTGTTTGTCGAAATGCTTTTACTGCCAGAAGGAGTCAGAAGTTTAGCACTGCAGAGTTAAAGACTGGAGTTGACTGAATTTTCTAGGGATGGGCATGATTACTCGAGTACTTGAGTACTTGTTATTGACATCATTAATCGAGTGACAGTTTACTACCTGCCAATTTGTTTTCGGCCACAACAGTTCGAATCAGTTGGTGTTACACGCACCATGTCAGCCGAAACCAGGAAGAATGACGTGCAGTGAAAGATATGTGGCGTTAAACTTGCTTATCACAGAAATACGAGTTAAATGCTTAATCACATTAAAGCACAAGGAGAAACCAGTGGAGACAGCGAACAGGCAGCCTCGCCTCACGTCTTCGTTACGTGTTTAGGAGATGTTTATTTTATATGGCAGCCCTGATACACGTTGTTAGTTAATCACCATTATTATCTTAATAATATAGGATTAATAAACTTAACTTGGCACTTTGTGAGACCATTGCCCCTTAATTTGCTTTTATTTCAACCCTTTCTGGAAATGACACATCCACTTCTCCACTTCTGCTCATTTGTTGTGCCAGCTGTTTCTTTCCCCTCTCTCTGTCTCTGCTCGTTCTCAGGCTGTAGTTCTAATACGGTTACATTTGCTGAATGTGTTTAAAAATGGGATATCTCAGCAGCAGGAAGGCCACTTTTGACACGTCCTGTCAAACTGCTCATTTTTCAGTTTTCTGAGACCATTACTGCAGGGCTGCAAGTCTCTGCCGGTGTAGACATTCTGTCTTCACTGGCATGTCCCACATTCACCACCTATCCCACATGGCCTCTGCGTAGGTAATTTACGCTGGATGAACAAGTGAACAGGATGACAAAGTATGCCAGAGAGAGTCAGGAGAATCACACGTAAGGTTGTATTTGTCTGTCTAATTGAGGCCACTGCAAAGTTAAAGGGATACAGCAACTTTTTTATTACCACATTATGTTATTTTCTAGACTCAGATTAGCACTTAATGTAATTTTCAGAATCAAATATGTATCTGAAGTAAACCGCAGAGCACATGTGCACCAGTAATAAGAAGAAAAAGAAGAAGAAATACATAAAGTGATAAATTAAGTGTTAAGTTGAGTTAAAAAAAAATCACAACATGATAAATAAAAAGTCACAACAAGCACACAGGACTGTTTAGAGTTGTTGGAAAGTTTATCTGATGACTTTAGGTGGAGGCAGGCTAGC
>JAQLOL010000015.1:12494709-12509324 GCA_029783665.1 Naso thynnoides | reverse complement strand
CGTGTGCGTGTGCGTGTGCGTGTGTGTGTGTTAGAGGCAGATGCAACTGGCAGAAAAGAAACACATCAACAAGATTCGTCCACTAAAAACCGTTTCCACTGCTGACCGGCTCAGATCAAGAGTGCAAGTCTCTGACAGCAGCATGCAAAGCGTTTATTTTACCCTTCACCTGGTGCAGGCTGTGTGTAACCAAATCTCCTTCTGAAGTCTTGTTCCGCAAGATCCCGCAAAACGAGACTTCAGAACGAGATCTGATTAGCAACAGCTCGAAACAGGTGAAAGGGAAGAAAAATACTCTGCGTGCTGTTGCGATTTTAACCCGACAGTGGTGAAAACAAGCACTTTTAATGGATGAATTTTGAAGGTGAGCACGTGGCCCAAAGAATCCAGTTCTGGTTTGTTTCTTGGCTGCTGGCCTCCTTCAGCACTGGACCAACTTCCATTATAGTTGTCCCCATCAGTCACACACAAAGACACACACACACGGTGAGAAACAGGGCCAAGATTTAAAAAAAAAGATTTCCTCTTAGACATGTTGCAGAAAAGCAAAATGTAAGGTTTCTGCACCTTCCCTGCTTGGTCATTGAGACAGAGTGGAAGTGCACAGAGGTCACATAAGAAATGTGGTCAGCGTGGTGAGAACACACAGGTTTGTTAAATCTCCATTCCAGTGTGATCAGACAACGTGACTGCAGTTTATTCAAGTACATTAAGGTAAATACTGGTGAAGAAATAAGCATCTGTGGTTGTTTCCGGATGGATTTCTTCATTGCAGTGTCGAAACATTGACACAAAATGGTGAGTTCACAGAAGATTGCGTCATGGTTGTATGCCTCAACCAACCAGTCAACCTGAGTTTACATCCATGTCTGTCCAGAGCAGAAAAATTACAAAACTTGGTAAATAAACAAGTCACAACTTGCACACAGGACTGTTGAGAGTTGTTGGAAAGTTTATCTGATGACTTTAGGTGGAGGCAGGCTAGCACTTCCCATTGACTACCAGTATTTGAGCTAAGCTAATTAGCGGTAGGCGAGCTCTGCCCATCTCTTCCTCGTTACTGCACGCAGAGTTGAAAGAATGGGATTTGTCTTCTTGTCTGGAACTCAGGAGGGAGGAAAATAACAAAAAGCAAAAAAAAAGTTGGCGTATCCCTTTAAGAGCAAGATGGAGACAGAGAGGTACATGAGAGATGAGAGACTTTCTCCTGTTGCATATATGACAACAGTCCAGCAGTGCATCAGTGTCACTGCTGGACTGTAGCACTGTGACTGAACTGACACACGAGAGAGTTCAGTGAGCTTCAGTCAAATCAAATGCATATCTGCCGGACCCAGAGGGTGCCAGCCTGCAAACGTCTCAGAGGCTGGCTGGCTGGCTGGCTGGCTGGCTGGCTGGCTGGCTGGCTGGATGAGCAACTGACTCCCCATTGTTGAAACAAGCATGTGTGAGTGTTGAGCAGGGGCTGGAGAGGAAGGATAAAGCTGTTGAACTTCTTGCTCTAGGACTGCAAGTATAGCACATTCTTAAATTTTATAAAACCTTTCTGGTGGGAGAGTGTCACGCAGATTCCCAAACTGTGGTCAGCTTGTTAAAATAACATCTGTTGCATGTTTTTGCATGTTTTAAAGCTAGCCGTGGTGAGAAATGAGCACATTTCTGGTTGTTTTCAAATTATAACCCTGAACAATAGTGGTGCTTTGATATGAGAAGGATGTACACTGTAATTCATCTTTTTTAGCCTACTTTTAACGTTCAGTGTTTGGTTGACGTTGTGCATATTAATATTTTGATTCAGCTTCATGGGAATTTGTGAAGTTTTAGTTTGTTGTCTATTTATTTGATGACATCGAGAGAATACCTTAACGCATTAACCTTAATATGATCTGAAGTCTGGAAAATTACTTTTCATGCCTTAATTGAGACGTGAATGTGTTGTACTTCTTAAAATCATGATAGGACTGATTTTTGTCTTAGTTCAGTGGATTAGGAGAAAGTTTACTAAATTTAGTAAGTAGTTAAATTAAATGTAGTTTGCGGAAACAAAGACTTAACAGTTTACAGGGGCACTACAGGCCGGTCGACTGACCTCATTCCAGCTGTGCGTAGTGAACCAGTAGCCGAGATCTTTAAGACTCTTCCTCATCACCGCTTTGGATTATAAGGCAAAGCTGTAATCCATGCGCTTCGAGCAAACCAAATCAACTGCTGCACTGATGAGCTCACAGATGTGCATGGTGTCCTCTGCGGTGTGTGTATGCGTGTGTGTTTGGTGGAAATGGGATAAGATGGGATGGATTAATAGGACTGTTTTTGTCCGGTTGTTTATTCTTTGTCTCTTGTACTGAGCTCAACACACGCACTCTCCTTTCCACACACATTCGGTTGCACACACACACACCTTGCATCAGTGCGCATCTGCACAGCCTGGGATGTGCTTGAAAGCCACATTTATTTAAAGAAATAAAACAGAGTGAAGGATACGACAGAAATTAAAGCAGTAGTTTTATGTTTTATTGTGATCATCACAAAGCCTTCCAAATTATCAGGCTTCAGCGTTAATCTGAGGTCAGTTCTGCTTGAAGTCTGTTCAGCAACAGGAAGAGATGAGGACTGGAAAAATTATGGATACAGGCAGGTCAAAGGAAAAGGATTTAGATATGTTTAGCTGATGAGGAATAAATAAAAAAAACCCCTGAACTTTGTGGTCAGTGGGTGGTGATCAGTTGCTTCATTTGTCATGAAACATCTGAACTGGGGCAGGTCTGATCCTGTTTTCAGCGATTAAGTCAGAAAACCTGATTTAGCCAGTGGGTGGGTTCAGACGCAGTGTTTTTGGCATGTGGAGATAATGTTATTTTCTCTTTTCTCCTGGCGCCACACAAGCTGTAACCAGTTGGAAATAAACACCATTCGGTCATTGTTTTCTGAAAGTTGAATGAATTAGGAAGTATTAGATGTTATAAAACTGAAGGATTTTGGGAATGGCATGGTGACTCCAGCTGTAGTCCAACACTGTTAAACTAGGTTTAGATAAACAATAGAATGAACTGATGTGGTTGTGGGTCATTGGACAGCTCTGTGGTCTCCTTCGTTTTCTGTTTGGCCACATTCAAATACAAGCCATACGCGTCTTTGTCATCTTTCCTGTTTTCAACACGCCAGTGGTTTTGATCTGAGGTTTTTTCAGCATTATTGTGACAATTTACATGTGCTTTCCTCAAGGCACCAGTAGTCTGTGGGCTTGTCTCAACCTGGACCACAGCTAACCAACTCTGCAGCACGCTTCCCTCGGGCTCTGGGATTTGAAGTGTGTGTGTGTGTGTGTGTGTGTGTGTGTACTGTCTGTGTGGGATGGTTTCGTGTCTGCCAGTATGTCTTAATGTCCTGCTGCAGAAAAGTTTCAGAGTTGACATTTTGGCGTGTCATGACGGGAAATGCACCAGTGTAATTAATAACAATATATGGCTTTATTGCATTTATGGGCTCTAGTTGCACAGACTTGTCTTAATGACAAAGATTACTGGAACACTTGAAAACAGTGAAGACTTTGTTCCTTTTATTGGTTAAACTTGTTTGTCTGCATTGGCTTGTCAAAATGTCAGTGATGAAAATGTTGTTCCTTGCTGTTCTCACTGACTTGGGACTCTTAATCTCACTTTTTTTGGGGAGCTGAATCTCTCAGCCCGACTTCTCGTTGTCCTCTGATGTTATCACTTGTCCCATTCATCCTCCCTCTCTTTGCTGGTTTTGCTGGGTATGTGAATCTTCACTGGCCTCACAATTCGATTACATTACAGTTCACCTGTCAACAATTCATATGTAAAACAATTTGCACTAGTGAATATTATGACGTTATTTGGGCCAACACAGTTGGGGCTACGTGGCTTTGGTCTGTCAGTAAAACCAGCGAAGAAGACGAGCATCTCGTTGTCTGAGAGAGAGAATGTAAACAGGACTTTAATTTAGCCTCAAGTTATGTTGGCTGCTAACTTGAAGAGAGTTGAAATAAAGGAGAAAGTGAATGTGTGTGTGTGTGCTTGAGCAAAGTTGTTAACCTCACTGCATTCTTAAAATCTGAAGACTTAATGGTGTTATTGTAGCATCGCTAACAGCATGAGCTAACCCAGCTAACAGCTAAACGTTAATTGCACTGCAACCCTTTTTTGGTCACTCTGCTGTTGTCAGCATTGACGGCGCGCGTTAGTGGATAGTCGTTATGGTTAGTTCTATACTCTGACTCTTTATGTCTGCTCCATCATCTAAATGAGTACTTGAAAGTCTTTTGTTTTTTGTTGACAGCAAACTCTCGACTATGGTGTGTCTCTGCATCGACGCAGAATCTGCATCGCAATGCATCTTGTAATCAGGAAATTACCGCACCTCTCGCTGGCTTCCTCCATAGCTGATTAGGAGACTCCCCTCGTTCACATAACCTCCTCCGCTGTTATGGTTTGAGGCCTAAAGTTTGCTGGGTGCACAATGAAGTGTTGTAATACCCGATCTATCACCTGCTTCAGCGTGAGAGGCAGGGGAAAGGAGAGAGGGACAGGGAAGCGCTAATATGAGAGAAGGATGTCACCTTTGCTGAAAATCACGTCTTGCCACAACTCATTGAGCCTGACTGCAAGAAGATTAAAACATTAGAGGTCACACCGTGCCTGTGCATGTGTACGTGAATGCCTGCTTAGAAGAGTTCGTTGGATGTATTTGCGGCATTTTTGTTGATTAATCTAGGGACGTGTTTCACATTTCTATACTGCAAATTTGTGGCCCCGATCAGCCAAAATATATGTTGATATTGATGTATCTGTGACAAGTTAAAATTGACTGGCCATTTGGATGTAGCAACCTCAGATAGATGCAAGCATTCCCATAGTGATTGTGGAGCAGCAGCAGCAGCAGCAGTCAAATCCTGCCTTGAAGGTAACACACAGCAAAGCCATTTCTGTCTCTTTAACCAAAACACACAAGCACACAGAGCACACCGCCCTGACGTGTCCTGTTTCAGTGTTTCTCATACTGCAGCAAAACATCCAGAGTCATTCCAGCTTCAAGCACACTACAAGTCATAATTAATTACTTTGTTGAGAGTAGAAGAGGATGCTGGAAACTAAGGATGTGGCAGAAAAAAAGAGCAAGAGGAGAGGGGATGGGTGTGAAATTTTACTCATGAAATAACAGGAGCTGAGAGGGAGCTGGATGCTGGAGAGGTATACAGGGATGCAGGAATGGATGGATGGAGAATGAGAGGGAGGACGTGTTGGGACTTAAGATGGTGCTAGTCTGCAGCCGACGGAAGCGAGAGCTGATTTGTCTACACGGCCCTGCATTCCTGTCTGCCCGTTAGCGTGGGGAATAAGGGAATTGGGAGAGAGACAGAAATGGAAAAGGAGAGAAAGAGAGCTAGAGGCTTTGAATTTGTTCTATGAAAGCAGCTGTCAGACAGTGCCTAGCAACACCATTTAAGAAGGATTCTTGGCCGCATTTATAGTAATTACAGCAAAATATCTGCCTTTTTATTCCGAACGAGCTTCTGTGGCAAAACATGGCTATAACTAGGGGCCAGTTAAGACGGATGATCGAGAGGACGTCTTCTTTGTTAACACAAAATATATCATGTGTGCTTCTTGTTAAATATAGATTAAAGGGAAATATTAAAGCCCTGCTTCAGTCTTCTCGGCCTCACATTTGAAATTTCTAAGCTTTTGGAAAACACTCCATCTTAGAAAAGTTATTGTTCACAGCAGGGATCTAGACTGTGACCAAAACGGTCACGCGTGCGACCTTTTTGTGGGAGTGTGAGGGTTAAATTTTTACCCCGTCGCATTTGTGCGAAAGCATGATCATTGTTGTTTTGGTAACACGGGAACAACGTTAGACATTGCCGATAAAATCCGTCCTTCTTTTCTCAACTGGTGTATTCCTTCTCTGTCTTCCTTTCTTCGCCTGTTCAGTGGGAAAAGTCCGCGCCTGTGCGCTGTGGCAGCGTGTGTGTTGCGGCAGCGTGTGTGCGCTGTAGAGGGCACCACAAAATCGAGCACACAGAACTTCGCAAAACAACACTTAGCTGTTACTGAAAATGAAACTATTGCTGATTATTTTAAAAGAACAAAATAAGGAGAGAGAGGAGGAGGCCGTTGGCGAGGGAGAGCCAATGAGAGATGCCGACTCGAACGCTACTGATGATGAAAAGTGTAGCAGGCAGGGAGAGACCGACTGAGCAGGTGAAGGAAAAAAAGTAATACGTTCAGCCACAATGGCTAACGCAGTACCTGCGGTTGCTGTGCTGTGAGAGTATTGTAGACAGTGTGGCCCATCCATCCCGTCCACTTTAAACTTGTTTACCGGCTCAACACAGTTTAACCTTGAAACTCTGAATTTGCTCAATGACGGGACCGACGCATGACTCACAACACCGAGCCCCTCCCGACCTCCTTTCAGCAGTTTGACAAGAGCAATTGTTCAGGAGGAGAATGAAATGGTCACAAAGTTCAGCACTTCCTATAACAAAAAGGCAAAGCAAAAAGTAACTCACGTTCACAAAATTCAATTATAGAAGACTTATTTTGTGAACCACTGCTTGTGGCAGAAAAACCACATAATTATTCAGATTAAAATATTTTGCAATACGTAGTTTCAAGTTCCTGTCTTTACAGGACTGCAAAACTGGGGCATGTAATACCATGCTGTAACCAAAAAAACAAAAAAAAAAGTGCGACCAACTGATAAAGTTTGTAGCACCAGTTCTGCCAGTTAAAAAGTCAGGAGTTAGTCTGGAGCCCTGTATGGCATTTCTTGTTAAAATGGTGTACAAAGTTTGGTGTGCAGCAGAGGTCGTCAACCTGACCTTTTTTAGACTCTTTCTATCTCATTTATATATCGGTGTGTTATTTGTATTTACAGCTAATGAATGATTGCACTTTTAATCATAAAATTTCTTAACAGCATTTGAGTGATTACACTCACTGATGAGTTGCTTATGTCTCTTTGTCAGGACTCAGTCATCCTAATTGAATCCAGAGCTTCATTAAGTTCCGCCTGTAAATGGCTCTCTCCGCTCACTGCTGTGTGGTCTGTGTCAAACACTGAGGCCCCTCCTATTCAGGAAGCCAGTGGCAGTCTAGCCCAATCAGAGCGAGGCGCTGATGGCAGGCCAGTGGGTTCTTCAACAGCCCTCCTAATGACATTAGAGCCTCTTGATCTGCAGTGATGATAACACACTCCACCAATCTCAGCCCGCATCAGCACCGGCTCCACAAAGGCCCAGTCTGCACCAAGAGTATGTCTGCGTGTGTTTGAGTGACCTTACTTTGAAACCAAGGACTGTTTGAGTGCTGTACTACCTCAAGGACTCAGTCGTTCCCCACTCTCTGTACAGTGTCGTAATGCTACTTGTGATTGTAACCAAAGACGCAATATAGAGATTATTTCTGTACAGAAAATACTCCGAAGGGGCCTGACTCTGAGTGTATGTTTAGAAAAATGAGTGTGTTTGAACCCTGTCCCACTAAGGAGGATTAGTGAGTCTCAGATGTGAAAGGGTGAGAGAGAAGGAGTGGCAAAAAATGAAAGAGATTGAGTGAGGAAAGGGAACGGGCAGATGTCAGCTATTTCTCTAAAATCCAGAGGGGTCGTCCCGTTGAAGCTTTGCCTAGACCCCGTCTTTGAAATGCTCAGCCTCACTTTAGGAAATCGGCAAGGAGAGACGGACAGACGGCAAGAAAATATGTGTGACACAGAAATTGTGCTAATGCTTGACACACTTACACAGGGTCAGTGATTCAGTATGCTTGGCTTTGCTTCTATGATACGTGATCTTTTCAGGTCACTACCTTTTGTGACTTTTTTGCCCCTTTTTTGCTGATAGTCCCTCTGCTCACAGGAGTTTGTGGTCAGCCACATATTTCCACTACAGGTGAGGCAGCCACTCTCTACCCAGCAGTGAGAAGGAACAGGATTTATGCACTTTGCTGCTACAGTCAGTAAGAGCAGCTCACGCTCGCCCCTCCTCTTACCACAGGGGTGTCAGTTATGCTGCAGGAAGTGTCATCATCTGTGTCGGCAGCACATCTGCTTATTTTTTTTGGCGCCCATTAAAACAGCGTAGAGCAGCCGCAGCACGCGGGAGAGGCACGCTGGACATGAGTTGGACGCACGTCGGCAGTGACGCAACAGTTCAGCTCAGGAGACTCGCTGATTTTCTCTGCTAAAACATCTTGACGTGACAACTGACATCATACCAGCAGCATTCACTGGAGTTTTAATGTTTCTGGTTTGTCTTTCAAAATAAAAGCTCTGACAAGCTTATATGTGCCAAGAATCACCTCATTCAAAGATTTTAATGTGCAGCATTTGAAGGATCTTGTTGTGACACAACAGACCATATTTGAACTAGCTTGGGGTTTTACTTTTAAATAAATGACAGTCAAACCAGAGGCCCCATGTAGTTAATTAGGTTATTTTATGTTGAGAAATAAAAAAGATCATAAGGAGAGCAGTAGGCTAGCTTTAACAAAAACCAGACATGATCTTGCAAGAAATCATAAGGAATTTTTCAGTTTTTTTACTTTTTACACTTTTGGATGCACAGATTTCTGTCTAAACTCAATTAAATGTATCATAAATTGACATGAAACACGTTCATATTAAGAGGAATTATCAAAATGAAAACTGTACCTGGAGAGACACGGCGTGCAGGAGCAGCGCTGCCTGCAGCAGACGCAGCAGAGGCTGCATGCGTGAACAACAACCGCGAGCGAGACGCAGCAGATCGGCTACGTAGACGCGCTGCAGAGGTACACGCAAGATGTGGGGCAAACATTCATCCTGTCCCACTCAGATCACGCCTCCTTTGGCGCTCAAGCTGTGACCAACCTGCAGGATTGTGGAGAAACCGACGATAGTTCCTCACTGGCTTCCCACAAACAATCCGTGCCAGTCGCGTTTGACGGAGCATCTGGCTCAGTCAAGATCAGTGCTTTTGCAGCTAACATAAAAGCTTTATTTTCAGAAAATACAATGAACACTTTTCCTTTGCACCACCAGAAATATGTAACAAGGACGTTGGATCATCTTTGCATGTTATTTTAAAGCCATTGTTAGCTTTTAATTCAGTTGTATTGGACAAAACCCTGGTTAGCTCTAAGAAAACACTTGAAGAAATGCAGTCCAGTTATAGTTGGCGCTTGTAGGTGGACATAGTTCCTCCTCCTCAGTGTGGATCTAAAAAATCTGTCTGGTATAAACTCTGTTTGTCTTAAATAGACTGAACAGAGGCAGATTATCTTGAAACTTGTAGGTGCAGATTTTAAAACGAAATACTCGCTTTAATAATTGAACGTGATGCATTATTTGCAGCTGTAACCACTGGGCTGGTTGCTACATTTGTAGAACATAATGTCAGAGTCTCTGAGTCAGTTTTCTGTCATTCATACGTTATGTACCCAGTTGACAGTACAATCCAAAGACTTTCTTTATGATATCAACAGCTCTGTGGTGGATTAGACCTCCTAACCCTGATCTAGACAGGGTATCTGGTGACAGTAATCCATGCTGCTAATCCACGTCTTGATGTAACCAAGGACACTCCGCCTTCTCTCTCTCTATCCATTCTGTCGTTTTTTTCTCCTCTGCTGCTGCCGTCCTGAGAGAGATGAGTGTGCCATCTGTTTTGTGCATCAGCAGGGGTTAGCTTAGCCTGATGGGCATGCTAGACCTGATCACTCCATCGTTATTTAAGTTTGTGTCTGTTTTTAGGTTTGTGGCTTGTAAATGATAGGGCTGCACAACGATATTATGCATCTTAATTTCCTCTTGCTGTGCTAAATAATAATGATATTAAGCAGCATTGATTTTTATTGTTAATGCTGTCATTTCTCTGGAAAGCTGCCCCCAAAAGTAATAGTTTTAATTATTGTGTAAGAATGGAAACAATCATTAGTAGCTGCTGCTTTTAGAAATACCCACCAGAAAACATTAAAATATATGTAAGGAAAAATGTGCCACTGCGTAACTGTGTTGTTTTCTTTACTGAAACAAGTCTTGTGCATTAAATTAGTACTTTTTTATGTCTGCATTCAAATGAAGACCTGTGATAATGTTGCACGCATGCTTGTCTAAACACAAGTAGGGCTGCACTTAATGATTACTTCACAATTGATTAATCTGATGATTAATTTACAATTAATTGATAAATCAATTGTTACACGAAATGTCAAAAAAATTCTAAAAATGCGCATGTTAATTTCCAAGAGCCCAATGTGATGTCTTCAAATTGCGTCTTTTGTCCAAACAACAGCCCAAAACACAAAGACTCCTTCATTTCTGATCATAACGACACAGAGAAGCAGCAAATCCTCACACTTAAGAGGCTAAACTAGGAATTTTCTTTCTTTTTTCTTTAAAAAATGACTAAAACAATCAATCAATTACCAAAATAGTTGGCAATGAATTTATGTGGATTGTTTAATCGATTATTCGATTAATCATTGCGGCTCTAAACTCAAGTAGGGCTTGGGATTGAACTTCAATACTTGTACTGAACTACCTCAGTACTGTTGAGTATTGAAAAATGTCAGGTATGAAATTTTGGTATGGAGCCAAGATGCACGCAGCATGCCTGTTGTGCCAGGATCAGTACTGTTGACTGGCTGTACTCTTGTGTTTTGCAGGAAAAACACCAGATTACATTGAGAGACAGGCCTGACCAAAAGTATGTGTAATGTAATCTTTCGTTAAAACAGATTAGATTAAACTGGCATCGAAAAGAAGTATTGTTCAGGAACCGGTATTGATTTTTTCCTGACAACACCCAACCCTGCTCTCAAGTAATATGTACTTAGATTAATCTGAGGGATAAGGTGTATGTTGAAGTTATCAGATTGGTAATAAGTTGTGAGTTCTCCCGTGTGCTGTTCATTACCAAACTCTGTCATTCCTGCAGCCACACTTCACTGTGTGTGATGTTTTTTTGTTTTTTTTTTTTTGCTGCGGCTTCTCCTGAGCTCCATGCTTGGATAGCAGAGGCCTGTGCTTTTTTCCCCAGCCACTGGCAAACTGAAAAAGCCTCAGTTTACTTTGCTCTAGTTTAATTTGGTTTTTGCCAGTGTTGTTGTAGTGGGGGGGGGGCATAATTTACTGTTGTTGGTGCCAAGGTGCAATGCCAGTTTGTGTGTGTGCTAAGGGGGCATCCCTGCTCTGTAAGCTTGCTGTGTTTGTGTGTGTATTTTACGCAGAAGTGTCAAGTTGGAGTGTGTGTCTTGCTGTGTTGTGGTCTGGATGTTTGTGTGCAGATTGGCGAGCCCGTGTGTGTGAGTGTGTGCATTTGTGATTGTGATTATGCTGGGTGAGTGCAGGGAGACTGTTTTCCTCCAGTCCCAGTGTGTGGCTGCGATTCAGAGTGACGCTTACTCTTGTGATCAGTGCCAGAGCTCAGCAGGGGAGGGGGGGTGGATGGAGGTTTCGGGGGGGGGGAGGAGGGTACATCCACTGATCTGGGACACACATCTCTGTCTGCTTGTTTTCCTTTTCTTCGTCTGCTTCTGTGTCACTCTCTCTCTCTTTGTCTTTTCTGTCTTTCTCTGACTCCCTCACTCACCCGCTTTTGCTCTGTGCTCAAACTTCAGTCCCATGCTGAAACACACACACACTGAAATCTACTACAGCTACTACTCCTGCTCGTACACATGCTACTCTTTCTTACAACCCAAATCCCTCCGACCAAAGTATGCCAGACCAATTTCCCATGTTCACCAGTAAGATGACAAGCAGCAGGTTACCCAAACTGCCAAGCAGACCTTGTAGTAGCAGTTTAGCAGTCATGTTTAAGCAGGTGCATAGCCTGAAGCAGTGTTCAAGAACACCACAGCAGCAATGCACCACCCTGACCCTTGCCAGCTGGTATCATGTCAACCAGAAAGGCCTGAACCTGTGATAGACAGCAGAGGCTGGCAGAGCCATTCCCAGCAGTGAGTGCAAAAGCCACAGTGAGACATTTGGTTTGAGGTGTGGAAAATTCTTGATTAAAAGACGCATCGTGATGCAGGCGTGGAAGATTCTGCATCGCTTTCTGCAGAGTCACGACATAATCGAGAGTTTGATGCCTGCACAAAATAAACTCAAAATACTTTCTAGTACTCGTAAACAGCTGCAGTGCAGTTAGCTGGGTTAGCTCGTGCTGTTAGCAGTGCTTCGATAACGCTGTTAAGTCTTTAGATTTAAAGAATGCAGCCAAGTTAACGTCTTCGCTCACACTGAGCTGCTGCTACCAACTCGTTGATTATGTTTACATTTGCTGCAGTGGTTCAACTATTGACCTTATTCTAAATAAGATAATATTTTGATTAAGGGGTTTACTTGAGTTGCTTGGAGAATTCAGATTCCTGTTTGCATGTTACAGAGCATAGTCTGATTGAAGACTTACGAGACGCACTCACTCCCCTCTGAGTCAACAGGTTACTCGTCTTCTTTGTTGGTGTTTCTGGTGAACTAAAAGCCACACTGTCCCCACTGTGCTGGCATGTATAACATCGTGCTATTCACTGGTGCACTGTCTTGAGTGTGTGAACAGGATGCGCAGCTCCACAAATAGAAAATCAATATGTGGCAGATAATGTGTAACTTTTAAAGCACTTTCTAATAATAAAAAGGCAGATCAGATTGTCTCACAGCTTGTATTAGGCCTAATTGTTGAAAATGTAGTCGTGTGCTCTGTGCTGTAATATAGAATATGTAGGATGCAACACATTGCAGATGCACTGATATATCGAGATGCATCAAGATGATGAAAGAAGAAATATCAATCAATTCGTGAGGCCAGTGAAGATTCACAGCTTTACCTTTGGTGTCATGAAAACAGTGAAAAAAAAATCTACTCATTTAACAGAACCGGACAGTAAAAGTGAGTCAAGCTACTATAAACTACCTACAACAGTGTTGTTGTGATGCGGTCGTCACAATCTTAAATTTCAAATATTACTTGATTGGAGTGAGACTTGAGGATCTGAGAGGTGAGATCTCTCCAGCTTCAACATTCTATGCAGTTTTTTTTCTGACTGCCGCTGGAATACATCCTTGTGTGCATCCAGCCGTCTTCACCTTTTTCTTCCCATTCTAAGAAAACGGAGCCAGCAGTGAGTGACCTTCTTGAAGTGAGAGCAAGATCTGAATTTCTCCTCCAATATCTGAAACCTCACTGAACTTTTTATTATCTTTTCACTTTGCATGCCCGAGTTCAGTTTAACTTTACTTTATTCCACATTCTGCTGCTCTGTCTCTCTTTAAATCCTTGTCAACACTGTGCTTCTGTGCTGCATTCAAGTCTGTTTACCTGATGTAAGTCCCCTTAATTGTTGTCTGTGTGTGCAAGCAACTTTCATTCAGTCACCTGCCTTCAACCCGTGACAGATTACCTCAGATAAGTGTGCAAGAATATGTGTTTTTCTTTATGAATATAAAGGATTATGTGTAATTACTCCACTTCTTACTCACTCATAATCTTCTAATCCCATTTGACTCATAGTGTTTTTATGAATGCGATAGATATTTTTAAATGTTTTTAACACTGTGGGAACTTAAGCTGTTTACCAAAGACTTTGACAGATTCTTCATTTCCAAGTCATTTCAACGACATAAATGCCTCCCCTCCATCAGAGTTTAAGTAGCGGCAGATTATTTGTTGAGGCGTGCTTTTTGTTGTGGCTCCTTCAATTGTCATGTCTGGCCTCGGCGCTCCATTACACAATGTTTGCCAAAGCAAAATGGCTCCTGACACACGCATAATAGCTTTGCTTAATACTGTTGTCCCTGAAATTAGCTTTGCACCATCAAAATATTGTCTGAAACACTGCAATTTGTAGCGGTCGATCTTTTAACCCATCTGGGTGTACGTGTCTTGTCTGAAGTTGTGAGCAATATTATATACAGCTAGGCTAAATGTACACACTTTATCCATCTGCTAACACATTTCTGGTGTGTAGCCATTAGGGCGGCTGGAGCTCAGAAACATCCAGAGAACTAATAAACCTCTCCTCTTCTCTCCTCTCCCTCCTCTCTCATTTCATTTCCTTTCGCCTCCTCTCCTCTCCTCTCCTCTAGTCTCCTCTCCTCCTCTGATAAATGTCCTTAATTGCTAAAGTGACACATCACTTTGTCTCCCTCGAAGGCCTTTCCCTTTCCTTCCTTCTTTCCTTTCCTTTCCTTTTTCTTTCCTCCTCTCCTCTCCTCTCCTCTCCTCCCCCGATAATGCCTTTAATTGCTGAAGTCACACATCAGTTTGTCTCCCTTAAAGGCGGTAGTTTTACAGTTATCATGTGATTCCTCCTGGTTGGCTTTAAGGTACAAGAATGAGCTCAAATTCAGGTGTGAGTCTCACAGATGGTAACACACACACACACACACACACACACACACACACACACAGAGTTACGGAGAAACTGGTGGAGATGTTGAGCAAAAAGTGTGTTGATAATCATGAATTCATTAGCACTCTTTGATGTCTCAGGGGCTGTAAATGTGGGATTGTCTGTGTTTGTGAGTGTGTGTTTTGATATTTGAATAAATCTGGAATCTAGCCTGAAGCAGCCAGACACACACTCAGGTCACAGAAATTAAGG
>JAQLOL010000015.1:12481352-12494609 GCA_029783665.1 Naso thynnoides | reverse complement strand
CAGACACACACTCAGGTCACAGAAATTAAAGCCCCCCACCCCCTCCGCCTTTTGCATCTGCTACATTCAAAACAACATTCTCTCCATCAGTCAGAGCACACATGAATATTTATATTTGCCAAGCCAATAAACTACTTTATCAAGGTAACTGTAATTGGAAGTTATTTTACTGTCATGGCATAATTTGCACTCGGTCTCACACATCACCACCCAACATTCGTTTTCCCACCAGCATCGCACCTTATTTTATTACGCATATTTAATAGCAGGTGAGGGAGAAGGCATGTGCTAATGGCACGCAACTTGATGAAGATAAACTTTGTGTTAAAATAATCAGCTCCTGTATGTCTGTGTGTGTGTGTGTGTGTGATATACAAATCGTCAGAACTAAAGCAGGCTTTAATTAATGGCGCCTGATGATCAGCAGGCAAAGGCAAACAGCAACTAAACGAGCTCTCCCCCCCCGTCAGGGAGGATAATTGCCTTTCACCAGCACATTCATGTAGCAGACACACTGCCGTTGCAGGGCACAGCTGATGAGGGTGTAATTTTTGGCCTTTAAGAGTTTTTAGTATTTAGTGCTTCCATTTATCTCTTAAGGGAGACAACTAGGAGCCTTTTTTCTTTCTATTTTTGTGTTTTATTTTGGATGTCAGCTGTGTTTAAGTGCTGTTATGTTTGCACTCATGAGGACAGGTGGATGTGAAGGTGGTATAACAGCTTCTCCCTCTGTCTCTCACCGTGTCTCGCACTGTTCTTTGCGCCTCCTTCATCTGTCTCTTTGTCTATTAATAATAACTGCTGAATAAAGTTGTTTGGGATTTCAGAGGAACACTTTGTTATGGCAGTCCCTCCTGCCAGGCAAATGGGAGGTGGGAGCTCTAGTGCTGTTCCCTGTGTGAGATTAAAATGCAGGTCCCCTTTTATTTTTAGAAGATTGTGATGGGCTCACTGCCCTATTATTACTACTCAAGTAGCAGCAGCTCCTCTTTCTGAACCGCTGCCTCTGCTGTCTCTGCTGTCTGTCTTACGTTTGCTCTTTCTTTGGATTATGGTGAATCTGAATCCATGGAAATGTAGCATCTTTTTCTCTGGCTGTCAAATGAGTTGATTTTAACTGAACCCTTTTTTGCCACAGCATTTTTAGATGGTTTCGTTCTCTGAATTTGTGTTTAAAGCGGCTTTATTTAATGATAGGTACGGCTGGGCAATGAATTGATTTGAAATCGAGATGCAAATTAACTTGTTTGGTAGATGTTAAAAAAATGAAAATTGTGAAAATCGATTTTCCCTTTAACTGGGATGAATACGGTAGCCTACACCTCTCAGCTCTGGGCTCTTATTTTTCATTAGTGAAGGTCAGTGAAGGTTAGGCTGGCACTTCATTGATCCCAAATTGGGGGGTTTATATATTTTTTTTAACCTTTATTTAAAAAAAGGTTTAGTTTGTTTAAAGCCAGATTTGCACTTTATTCCCAACAAGGACGTTCATGTTTGTTAGAAATGAAAACAACATACTTGAAATAATTCCTTTGTCTTTCATAGTTAAAAAAAAAAGATTAAAATCAAATGTGGCATGAAAAAAATCAGATTTCATTTGTAGGCCATGTCACCCAGCCCTAATGATAGTGTGTTTCTATTATTTTGTCCACAACCGGTATATCCCTGCCTCCTCGTTAGCCATTCCACCTTTGTCATAGCTATGCTAATGATCACTCTGTGACTCAGACTCATCCGTGCACAAACACACACATCCGAGCACACATCACCTTTTCTATCTCTGTATCAGTTTTATCCCTCTCATCATCCTCTCTGGTCCTCTTATCATGTGTTGAGAGGCTGTTTGCTCTGTTCTCTCTCTCTCTCTCTCTCTCTCTGCCTTGAGATGGAGGGGAGATTGGTAAGATTGCAGCGAGGTTGCGTTTGACACTACCACAACTTGTGATTGCTTGGATATGAACCTTCGATGAGATCTGTGGCTGGATAGTGTCAGCTAGCATCACCATTTATGGGGACCAGCTTTGATAGCGATAGCGCCTCGAAAGAAGTAGACTTAAGATATTAAAATGACAAAAAATATAACTGGGATGTTTTTGCCATAATTATTTGAGTGAAAATATATTTTTTAAATCACTTGTTTTTGTTATGTCATAGAAAGAGAAAGAATTTTCCTTATTTTAATTTTTTATTTTGTATTTTTTGTTTTGATTTTTTTGCTTTAAGCTAAAACACGACCATGACATTGTTCAATAAAACTGTCTGTTTTGCTGCTGGAGCTTTGAATTAGGCGTGTTAGACAAGCTCTCGCATAGCTTTGCCATGAGTGACACTTCAAAGTTTTTCCTGTCTTCACCCAGTACCTCTCACACAACAGCATGCGGAGTGTCATAAATCATATCCGAATGGAAGAGATGTTGGTAATACTTGTACTTTTTGCACATATTGCTAGATCTTACTGTAAGTACAACGCATTAAAGTCTTGATGGTACTCTAGATCAAGTTACAGGAGGAAAACTGGGCTTCTTATGCAGGGGAAAGATACAAATATTTTTGAAATTGCTGCCAAATCACCAGAAAAAACAGAGAAAAGGGGGCTGTGGTATCCTCTTTATCTCCAAAGAACAGACCAATAAGTGATCTTGCTGGTGGGTGACACACTCTGAGCATAGCAGTGCTTACTTTTGACTGGTTTGTTTTGATACAGGTTGCACTATGGCAGCCAGCTGATATTAAAGCTAAAAAGTACACTAGCTATATTTTTTGAGAGCATGTAAGGTACAAAATGAGTAATGCAGTAACTTGGTTCTTATTTGATTAGTACTTCCTCTTTTTACAGTTAAGTATAATTTGGTGAGCAGCACCTCTCTCTGTCTAACAGAAATACTCGAGCTGACTTCTATACTCTCTGTATCTGTGAAAGCAGTGCGGAAGTACAACCTGTAGTTTGAACATCAGCCCTTAAGCCAGCAAAAGTCACCGAAGGACACAAAACACATCACGTGGCTGTGCAGACAATAGAGGGAAGTTTAACATTGTTTACAAGCACGTACTGATTACATACTGATCATACTGATTGTAAAGAAAGCTGGTTAAAGAACTGCAAAATAACCTGCAAATTCCATGGCCACAACTGTAAACTCTTTCTAAGTTGGTGGATTTTAGGTTGATGTTCGGCTCTTTTTTGTGTTTTTAGCTGCAGTCAGCAGCTCTGGAGGTGACCAAGTCAGTCGGTTGGTAATTCCTCTCTGTTTGGCAGCCACAGTTTTCGCCCTAGGAGGCTAAAATTTGCCATGGAGGTCAAGTGTGTGTGTGTGTGTGTATGTGAAGGAATCTGTTTGTGTGCATGCCAATTGGCTAAAAGGGGGCGTGGCAATGGGAGTGACCTTTTGCAGAAAGACACGTAACTTCTAAAGGGATTCACGGACTTGAACGGCTGATTAACTGTTCGGATCAACTGGCAAAAAGTGGGTGTGGCAGTGGGAGTGGCCTGTTGCAAAAAGGCACATTAGTTCTAAACTGATTTATGTTATGGCCGCACCTTGTAAAAAAGGGGGCACGGAGGCACGCACACACAAACACACACACACATTGGTTCTCACAAAGATAACTGTACAAGGGCGCACACACACACGCACACACATTTATTGGTCATAGCTTGCCCTGTCCCTGCACTCTAGCCCCGTCCCTTCCATTACTCATGTTGTAGGCTGCTGATTGAAGCCACGGCCGATTTGCACTTATGACAAACTGCTTGATAAACGTATGATTTCACGTAAAAATTGTGGCTTTTTAGTTTTACTGTGCTGTTCCAGCCTAAGAAGTGATTTAGAATAACACTGCACAAGTTTTATTTTTGTGTTTGTCTGTGTGCATCTGTAAAACTGGAACCTGGCTATTACCCAGGTGTTAGTGCATCACTCCTCATAGGAACCAGCTTGCCACAGGAGAGACCTAATGAGCAGGCGACACACACAGGGGAACACTATGTTTACAGGAAATGCTGTCATTTCCGCTTGGTAATCTGTGCTGCTGTGTGCTGCGGCGCTTTGACAGCATGAAAAGAACAGGTCTGCCCACCACATGCAAAATTTTCATTAAATTGGATTGGTTTTACGTGCCTGTGTTTGTGTTTGTCTGTCTGCTGTGTCTTTATGTGTAATGCTGAGCCTTTGCAAATGACCTAAGGACTAAAGGGAAGCTTCTTTCTGCAACCACTTGCATTTCCGCCCTAATTATTTCTCTTCTGCCCACAAACGTTGCGATTTGTCTGTGTGTGTGTGTGTGTGTAGGTACAGCATGTTAAAGAGAGAAAGAAGGTCCTTTTCTCTCTGCTAGCACTGTCAGCAGGTGAGCTGCTCTATTGGGAGAAAAGAGAGAAATCGCCAAAGCATGCAAATTGCTACTCCAAGGGGAGAATCAATTAGGTGCATAGCGGCTGGAGCAGAAAGGCAAGGAGGGGCGGAGAGGGGCAGGGGTCCATGCAGAGAGATGGTGCCGAGCCACGCTGATCTCTTCCTTTGAGACAGTACATTACTCCTCCTCCTCTTCTGTCCCCGTCTTCAATCCATGGACTGATCCTGTTGGCAAAAGCTCTCTGCACGCTGCATTTTAAGCCTCTGCTGTGCCTCAGCGTCAGTCCCTTTTTTGTCCAGCCCAATTCTTTTCTAAGTATAGATTGTGCTAGAGTCTCAAGTGTGTGGCCTCTTCACCTGTTATCCTCATTACTCTTTTTAATGATGCTCTGTTATAATCTGTGCCAGTTAAAATTAGAACATAGATCTCATGAAACAGTCTTTATATGCATAATGCATATCTACCAGCAGCATGTGACAGCTGACTTGAGTTTTTAGTCATTTGTTGTTAATGTTTTCATTCATGTTGCTGGTTTTCACTGGGTTTTCTCTCTTCCCTCTTTAGGTACATAATGTCCTCCATCTCAAGAGAGGCTTGATCCTGATTAGCTGACAGTACTGGACTGTGCCTCCTTCCCTCTCCTCACCACTCCCAGCCTCAGCACAGCCATGACGTTCCTCACCAGGACACGGACCTGTTTTTTCATTTGCTGCTTCCTGTCTAGTCTGGCGCTTCCTGTGACGTCACAAACAGTGGTGCAAGCCCCGCAGGCTCACAGCGCCGGCTCCCAGGTGATCACGGCATCCCTTCAGGAGGAGGAGTATGCGTCGTTCCGTGCTGAGAACCCTGAGTGGACATTCAACCATCTTGCGGTGGACTATCGCAATGGTAATGTTTATTTGGGAGCCGTAAATCGCATATACAAACTGTCTCCGGGCTTGGAGGTCCAGGTTTCCCATGAGACTGGACCAGACGAAGACAACCGGAAGTGCTACCCACCACGCATCGTCCAGCCCTGCAGTGAGCCACTGACACTTACCAACAATGTCAACAAGATGCTTCTGATGGACTACCGGGAGAACCGGCTGCTGGCATGCGGCAGCCTCTACCAGGGCATCTGCAAACTGCTCCGCCTAGATGACCTTTTCAAACTAGGAGAGCCCTTCCACAAGAAGGAGCACTACCTCTCTGGTGTCAACGAGAGTGGCTCTGTGTTTGGCGTCATTGTTTCTTATGGTAATGCCTCTCCGGACATGCTGTTTGTAGCCACAGCAGTGGACGGCAAGCCTGAGTACTTCCCTACCATCTCTAGCCGCAAGTTGGCCAGAAACTCGGAGGAGGATGGCATGTTTGCCTATGTCTTCCATGATGAGTTTGTTGCCTCTATGATCAAGATCCCCTCAGACACCTTCACTGTTATCCCAGACTTTGACATATATTACATTTATGGCTTTGCCAGTGGGAACTTTGTCTACTTTCTGACTTTGCAGCCTGAAATGGGGGGCGGACCAACCACTGGGTCCTCCTCTGCTGGTCGGGAGCAGGTCTACACCTCCAAGATAGTCCGCCTTTGCAAGGCAGACACTGCCTTTAACTCCTATGTGGAGGTGCCCATTGGATGCATAAGTGGTAATGTAGAGTACAGATTACTCGAGGCGGCCTACCTGTCCAAAGCCGGTGCTATCCTGGCACGCTCACTAGACGTGGCACCGGATGACGATGTCCTGTTCGCCGTCTTCTCCAAAGGCCAAAAGAGACGTCCCCGCCAGGCCTCGCAGGACTCTGCTTTGTGTGTCTTCTCTCTGCGGAAGATCAACGAGAAAATAAAGGAGAGGCTGCAGTCGTGCTACAAGGGTGAGGGCACACTGGACCTGGCTTGGCTCAAAGTCAAAGATATTCCCTGCAGCAGTGCGGTGAGTACGACTACAGTGTCCACGCATACACATATGTACTTTTTTGGTAGTTCTTTTTGTATCACAGATACTCTGCGTGCAAAAGCACACACTTATCTACTGTAGTATGCAGTACTCTGCTCTAATCTAGCAGAACAGCAGGCGTGAAGCAGTTCCTTTTAAAGCAGAATGATCAAACCCACCCAAAAGGGTATTTCATGAGACTGTTTTAGGAAAAGCCAATCAGTGATGATTTCTTATTGTTTCTAACTGAGGGACACTACAGGTAAGTATTTCTGGAGGCGAATCACTTGTGAAGGCTCTCCCACATGTTACTATAATGAGCTCGGGTGCACTGCGGGAGGCCTTCATGAGCGCTGTGTTCTTGGGTGGGTTCATGCTCCATCACATTACGATGAGATATTAACCATCCGCTGCCTCTTTTAATCCGCTCGCCATTCAAACAATGCAGCCGAATGCTCAGCCAAATTACCATAATTCCATTCTCTATAACGGCATTACAAATTCAGTGATTCAGTTCATTTGATTTCTCACTTTGTGCACATACAAAACAAGGTTAAATTGGGTGTTGCATGTTTAGACCATCTTCACAAGCAGCCAAAGCTGTTTCATGTAATTTTTTTTGTTGATCTCATATTATGTCATTAATAAAAGCTGCCAACCTCAGGAAACACAAAACGACCTTGATCAGAGCAAATTTGTCAGTTATCCTGTTCTTCCACGTGGTTAAATGAACAATGCACACTTGCCAATTCTCAGTTCAGAGAGGTGTAGAAAATGTGTTAAAATGACAGACTGTCTGTTTTTCAGCTAACGGATCTGTTAAATGTGCATCAGTGCTTTTTCAAAAAAGATTTTTTACAACTGTGTGTAGAAGTAGAATATTTTTGTGTTAATGAAACGAAACGAAACTTGCTGCATTCAACCTTTTGTCATTAAGGAGAATGGTGAGCAGAAAAAACATTTTACAGAGAATTAAGATCATTGGAATGACAAGTAGTATTTTTCTTACTCCATTCTAGAGATGAAAATTTATACATCTACAAATACTTGCATTAAGAACTTCATCGCTTGTTCACAGTGATATTTCAGAGACATAAATTTGATCATCTCACAGTGGCTCAGTCCATATTTTTCTGACCTTAGCCATGCGCTATCTGGCGACATTATGAAGTTGACCCTCTCCTGTGTTTGGTTCTGGAATCACAGTGTTTATCTATTAATCCGTTTCTGGCACAGCACACGTTCCCGGGCGCCTTTGTCTGCTGCTTGAGGGCCTGATAAATCACGCCTGGGGTGGAGCTGTCAGCAGGGAGAGGAAGTGTGAGGGAGCACGCAGGGGTTAGCGCTGAGGAATGATGCCATTTCAGCATGCGCCACAGTATCGCCACCACCACCGCATAAATTAGACCCTGCCGAACAAGTGACGGTGGACTCTGCAGGAGATAGATGAGTCTGACACATTCACACACACACGTGCCACCACAATTTTAACCATGGCTGCTGCAGGGATGGGAACGGCGGCTTTTAAAGGCAGAGAGAGACTTTTGATTAAGTAGGATAATAGCAATAAATAAGTTGTTATATGAAAGGCTTATTAGGTGATTTATTAAAATGTAGATGACATGATTTTACTGTAGGCTGCTTAAGAGTGGAGTTGATGCTACAGCCATGAATAAATCTGGACACAAATACACATGCACATGAATCAGAGCCTATTGCTGGAGTATTCATAAATTATGAGATGTAGATAGAACGTGCCATATACATTTCCTGTGAGTGTTTTCACAGGGAAAAAATGTTAAGATGCAGAGTTATGGGAAAACTCTCATCTCGCGTTTTTCTGTGACGGATGCTTGTCTTTCTAATATCCTATGGTTGATTTTTTTTTTAATATATATGTATAAATCGTTGCTTGTTAGTGTTTGATCAATTCCTTTGCTGCCTTAAATGATGCATGACTGGGCCGCTGTGTCTCCGATATCATCAGAAATGTAGTTTAAACTCATTGCTCACATCTCCTCAACTGTGTGCCTCCCATGAGTGCAGAGAGCCAACTTAGACACACACACACACACACACACAGTGCACGAACGCGCACATGCTCACACTGCTTTTTTTTTTAACGTACCAAACAAGATTGCTCTGAAAATTGTGGAAGTCAGATTGCTCTTTCGGGTTCCAGCACTTATAAGACACTCTAATTGAGGAATCACACAACCACATAAATTTCAAATAAGGGTCTTACTCGCTCTCTTACAACTCTTACACTTCTCTTACATGGTCTTGCTTTATTTTCTCTCATTTCTCCCTGCAAGAGGATGTTAAAGGCTCAATAAAAATTGGTTGTTTTTGAATCAAAATGGGATTTAGACTGATAAAGATAGCAAATAAAAGTTCCTGTGCAAAACTTTGAGGTCAGTTTATTCATGTAACTGAAGTTGAGTTCAAAAACAAATGTCCAGTAAATCAGGGACTCTGGCCCGTTTTAGCAGCTCATTTGCATTTTTTCAACATATTTCTTTCCACTTTGTAGTAATGCTCGCGGGATTTTCCCAGTTCTAAAAGGACCTCATTTGTAAATTCCGTGTCCACTGGATGTTGGAGACACATGATTGTTGAATGTCTGTGCTGCAATGAGCTGAAACATTTTTTGGAAGATATTTTTAATGAATTAATCAGATAATTTTTATAAGACAAAATCCCCCCCCATAACAATGAAGTCATTTTGAGTTTGTGATTAATTTTCTAAGCCTTTAGCGGTAAATTGGAAACAAACAGCTTGTGATCCCATTGTTTTTGAATAAGAAATAATTGAATCATCAGACTAGGCAGAATTATCTTCAAGGACACAAGAACATTTACAGGCATGCGTAGGAAAGTAATAACGCTTGAGTCAGAGCGTTGTTGCTTTACACCATCTTTATGAGCATTTTAGCTGAAGAGGGAGAGATCAATCGAGGGAGAAGTTGAGAAGAAAGTGAGCAGAAAGTGGCATGATGTGTGAGAGAGCAGCAGAGGGGATAGATGGTAAGAGTACGAGTGAGGGAGGGACGTGTCCTCTCCCGCCCAAATGGCCACGCTTGGCTGAGCCACATAATGCGTGCTCAACAGTATAAGTCTGCAAAGGGCCTGCATCCATAGATCATTGTGTAGTGGCATGTGACCTATAAAAAAAAAACGCTGCCTGCTCCGTACATGTTCACTGCGTCAGCAGAAAAAAAAACGAACAACAAAACAGAGGGATGGCAATAAATTCCCTCTCTGCTCTCTTCCCTCTCATCCTTGATTCATTGTCCGCTGCCGGTGCTGCTCCTTTCTCCTTTTGCCTGTCCTTCTCCTCGTGTTCTTATAAAAATAGTTGCAATCATCTCATCTTTTCTTTTTGTCCTCCCCCCTGTGTCTGTTTCTGCCCCCTGTGTCCTCTTACAATGCTTTTCGTAAGCCCACAGCAAAGTCTCTACTGTCTCTCGCCCCCAAAACATATACGAGAAAATAACAAGGTCGCCTGTAAGTCCCTGACAAACCATGGCCATCCCCTCATTCCTTCTGCTAATGATCATTAATTACATGTCATTAACTAACATGCCACGGGCTATTCTTCCACATTTGTCATGTGCTATCGACTTCACATTCTGAATTCACTCCAATTAATTAGATTATTCTACTCGGCTGCTGTTTCTTTGAGTCTCTTTCTTGATCTCTGTCACAGTTCTCCCGACACACATGCTCAGCCCTCCCTCGTTTCATCCTTCACTTGAAAGGAACTCTTCCAATATCACATTCTCTGTCTTCCCCTCCATGTTCGTTTTTCACGTTATTGACCTTGTTTTTCTTTTGTCTGTTTTGTTGTGTATTTGACCAACCTTTGAATGGTGTTGTCTCCTGTGCTGACCATCTCCATCCCTCCTCCTCCTGATTGCAAACCTTAATCAGTAGCCGGCTGCTGCTGCTGATGAGTCAGTCTAGGCCACATCCTCAGGAAAAGAAAGGCTAGTGGATTCATTAAAAACATCCAGACTGCCCCCCCACTTCACCCCACTCCATCCACATATCCGCTACCCTGCTTGCCGACTGGCTCGCTAATTAAATCTCCATACATGATACCACTTGCTAAAGGTCAGAATCCATCACAATATCATTATTCTGTGATTAAACAAATGTCTCTCGCTTCCTTCACTATCCTCTGCTGACTGGCCTCCACCTCAAAACACTGGCTGCTTTCATTTTTTTTGTCCTTTGTTGTTTTTGTCTTCTTACTTTTAGGAAACTCTTTTGTGTGCTCAGTGTCTCTTTTTCAAACTTTTTAATTATCTTATTACCCAGTGAGCAGGACTGTGCAGTATTTAAAAAGTAATTTTGCAAAATACAGTGAGCCACCAGTCAAATTTACCAAACTATATCAGATACACCCCCATACAACAAATCAGACAGACCTATAATGTGCTTATTGTTGACGTAAAATTGTTGAACTGTATAGCATTGAATTTAAAAATGCCAGTAATGCTACAACATACATGTAAGACCTTTTAAAGCTGAGGTAGGCAGTTTATATTTGATGCCATCTGGCAAAAATCCCATAATAATATTTCAGCTTATTGAAATTCAGCTGGACTAGAAGAACACTAGGCTCTTGCACCTCTGCGCACCTTTAGACCAATCTCCTCAGAGAGCAAATTTTCCTATTGGCTGCTCTACACTGCACTTTCTTTTTTTTCTTTTAATATTTTGGTAACACTTTCTATGAAGCCTGTCTCTATGATGCTTTATACACATTCTGAACATATAAAACACATTATAACATATTCTGAACATACTTACAATGCATCATATGTGGTTATGGTTATGATTAGGGTTATGATTAACCCTAACCTTGCTTATAACTATGATTATACAACACTATAAGTGCATTATAAATATGTTCATCATGCATTATAGATGGATGCTTTTAGTAAAGTGTTACCAATATTTTTTGGGAGGGTTTGATGGATGGGGGGGGTATGACATGCAGCAAAGTGCCACAGGGTGGACATGAACCTGTGGCTGCTGCAGCGAGGACACCGCCCCTGAACATTGGGCACCCTCTCCACCAAATGAGCCATCAGGGCACCCTTACACTGCCCCTCATAGTGACAGGTGACGCTGCTACGTGCTGATTAGCTGTTGAAACAAGTGACGCACCTCACAGTCTTGAACTGGCCTCTGACGACGTGACACGCTGAGTTGCGGGCGACACCGTCAGCCGGCTGGAGTCAAGCTGAGACGGACCAGTTTGCACCGCAGCAACTTTCCCTGCAACCGTTTCGTCTTGTTGTGAATCTGTGGTGTTAGCGTGACTGAAAAGAGAGAGTGACAACAAATCAAATAAGAGGCATGAATATTTATCACTTGAAATAACACCGTTTTCGATGACAAATCAACTTGTGATTCATAGTATTTATTTCTGGAAATACTGAAAGATTTTTTTGCTTGTACAAAATTAGCAGAAAACATGAGTTAAGAAGTTATGTGACACATTTTCTCTTGAGCTCTATTTTAGGTTTAGTTGTGATTTTTTTTTTTTAAACCCAATGCTGCATTTCTTAAAACTCTTGCCTCTGTCATTCTCTTACCTTCCTCCGCTCCTGGCTCTGCTTTAGCGATGTCTCAGTTTCTCTGCAGAATCTTCATGCTGCTCCGTTAGTTCCTGATTTGATTGTTTTCCCCAACCAGTGTTTATTATCCATTGTAACTGCTCAGCTAACGGTTGGCAGGTGCGCACATTCACAAACATTATTTAACAAAATATCACAGGCTTATCAAAGCTTGTCTTCCCACACTGCAACCTGCCAACACAACATGCAAATAAATGAGCTTTGTTTCAGGCACGCCCTGAGAGATGCATGTGCAACCTAGTATGCTCATACAAATAACAGTATACACAAATTTCCTGCATTTTGAGGGTGAATATGCACTAAGTTGCAGCATCACTCTCCATTTTGCATTTTGCAACTGTTCTGATCTGCCAAGATTGATGGCACATCTTCCCTAAAATGACATCACCGTTGAGCGTCGAAGCAGCCCTGTGTGTGAGCGCCCATACATATATTCTTTCTCTCTTCAGTTCTAATCATTGTGACTGCTTTTCGAAACAGTCCCCAGGGCGCCGTACAAAGGGGAAGTTAAATCTACTTGGTGACAGCCCTTGTACTCTGTATTCAAACTGAATTTTGAGGATGATTCAGTCGGAGTGCTGCAAAAAAAAAAAAAAGGGCTCTCTTTTGGAATGCCCTGCGGATGCCTTAACAAAACGACAACGAACGCTGAACCCCAGCCATCAGGAATAGATTCTCGGTGACTCATGCACTCAGCAAGACAATAAACTGCACATTTGGTTTTGAGAAATAAAATTCAGTTTTTCAGATTGAATATGACATGAACAATATACTTATCATGGATACGGAATCAATCTTCCTGTCTGTCAAAAAACCTGTTGTTCATTTTTTGTGCGATTACTTAATGCCACATTATACATCCACATATTGAGTTCCTCTCTCAGCCAATCATCCCATTGCTCTATTAAACTCCCAAACATGACTTACAATTGAACTAATCTCTGTACACTTCATAAATTTCATCCTAGAAATGTTTTGCTGCAGCTTTGCCTCTTGTTAATATTTGTGCATGTGTATTCAGACGTAATTAAGTGTGTTTGTCAGGACATTTGACCAGGAGGGCTTTGACGCTGAGGCTTCTTTCTTCCTTTGGCACCCTGCATTTCGCTCATTTAGTTTCTCTTTCCTGAAACTGGCGTCTAAAAGCAGAAGACCCCTCAAATGGCTCAATTGGATATGAAGTTGGACAGTTTCCGAAACAGACCATGTTTTTTTGAAGAGGGAAACAGGCACATGATTTACAGAGACAGGACACGAGTGAGAGAGTACACTGCACATCTCACTGTGTGTGTGTGTGTGTGTGTGTGTGTGTGTTCTGTCACGCGTTGCTAGAGCGA
>JAQLOL010000015.1:12466199-12481252 GCA_029783665.1 Naso thynnoides | reverse complement strand
ACAGTTTCCGAAACAGACCATGTTTTTTTGAAGAGTGAAACAGGCACATGATTTACAGAGACAGGACACTAGTGAGAGAGTACACTGCACATCTCACTGTGTGTGTGTGTGTGTGTGTGTGTGTGTGTTCTGTCACGCGTTGCTAGTGCGATGGAGGGCACCATGGATCAGTAGTCAGACAGACTACGTCTTGGCACAGTAGCCAGTGGTCCATCTGATACACATCATGCACCCACATAAGAACACACTCTCTCACAGACACAAAACAAATGAGGATTAGAGCTTCATTTAAACATGCAGACTCAGGTTTTTAGCGAAATAAAAATAAAAGCCGATGCGATTTTCAGCTCTCCACTAGTGGCAGCAGATCACGGAGAATGTCAAAGACAGTCATGTACAATTTACACAGCGCACCGCAGTAGGTCCGTCACAGAAGTGGCTGCTAGAAAACTAGTCTATTGAAAACATCAAAAAATTAACATTTATTTCCCATGTCTACTGATGACCAGTAGAATTTGAACTTTTAATCTAATTAAACTTAATTTGTGTATTTATGAGGCAAATTCAATTCTCGTGCAACTTGTCTCGAACAGTACACTCAATTGCCAGTTTATTGGGTACACTTAGCTAAAGTTAATGCATTTTAATAGAACAGTCTTGGAACAAATACCAGCTCTGTGGCCTCGTGGTAAGTAGGGATGGTAATCGCTGGGCACCTAATGATTCGATTTGATAAGGATTCAGAGGCCTATGATTGATTTTAAAATGATACCAATGTATCAAGATGCATCTCAAATTGTATTTCTTGATTTAATCTTAGCGTGACACAGTTTACAAATGACGTGGCTCTTCTTAAGTTCACTCTCACAGTCAACTTTGTGGAAGTCAAAGTTTTTCCAAATCCACTTGGTGCTGGTCAGGTCCTGCGGTCAGCTCTGTTTCTTTCTTGTTGTCCTATGTGCTCCCCGAAAAACTGTCCAGGTGCGCGGCGCGCTGCACTTCCATTTTCCACCTTTTTTGTTTCATCTATTTTATGTTATTAAAAATTATTGGACATTTTTGAATTGATTCAGAATCATCCGCATCCGAATCGTGATGCATCTAAGAATAGATTTTTTCCCACTACTAGCAGTTAGAGTTTCCGCCCTGAGATTATGACGTCCAGGTTCTGTCCCCGTCCGAGTCATACCAAAGACTATAAAAATGGTACCTGATGCCTCCCTGCTTGGCACTCAGCATCTCAGGTTGGACTGGGGGATAAAACCCTGCAACATACTAACATCATGTCCAAGGGTCACGCTACAGAAACAGGAGAAAGGCCCCACCCCTATGGGCCTTCATGGCTCTCACAGGCTACGTATTTGCAAAAAATTCTGTAATATCCCAAAAACAAATCTTATCTTGGAAGACATAAACACATAACTGTAAACTATATAAAGCAACATAAAGCTTTAATTTAAATAATCCAATTTTTCTACTGCCATATAGTAAAATAAGTAATATCTTAAGTATTTTGTTCAGCATGCAGCAAATGTTTCCTTTAAAGAATGAGAGTCATAAATACCATTTTGCATGCGCTTCATTTCAGTGTAACTCACTGCTGCCGCAGGAGTCATACAGCCAATGTTTTAGCATAGTTAAATTGAATGTTGATATTATATCCAACCAATGAACACTGCAAACCCACTTAGTCATGTCATAATTCTCCAGTGCTGCCAGTCATCCTGGCAGGGCGGTCATTTAGCACAGTAGGGCTAGAGGAAATACCGGATATTTAAAGAGCTCACTGAGCAAAGAGCAACTATGAGGACGTATTTTATACATTTTTACTCCCCCATTCTGTCCATGTGAGTCCAGTAACTTCACAACAAAACAAGTCAACCATAAACAATGATTGTGGCAATAAAAATCAAAGTGAAGACTCAGCGTGCTAAAATGGAGTGGGGAAGAAAGTTGAGTATGACATGGAGTTTAATAAGTGCCTTAAAAAGGAATAGCTAGAAGTGCAAGAAAATGGACTCTTTGGGGCCGCCAACGGTTGAGCAGCGACATGAAGCGAAATGTCTCTGTGGTTTAATGTGTATCATTAACTTCGTGAACTTGCAGCCAATAGAACAGGCCCTCACAACAGTGCAAGCCCAGATTAGGCCATACATCAGAGAGCGTTGGAGAGCGGATCCCTTTCAGTTCCCACTAATCGCATTGAGCGACTCTCCCTCTCTTTCGCGTGCGCTCACTGCCCCCTCTCTTTCTCTCCACTCTGTATCTGCTGATCCCTCTGCACAGTCCAGAAGAGAGCTCTCTTTGTGCTGGTGCTGGCAGGCAAACAGAAGCAGAGAGATGGATACGGCTGAGAGTGACCTGATTCTGCCTCAGTGCCTGGCCTCTGTCCAAATACAGAGACTCGGCTGTCCCGTCCCTCTGTCTTCAGGGAGGAACCCCCTGTCTTTCTCCTCTGTTGCTGCGTACGCTGCAGGACGCTGCAGGACGCTGCAGGACGCTGGCTGAAATACCTGCCAGACATGAGCAAGAGTTGAGCTTGCAGATGCAAGTCATTGACGATTAATGAGCTGTTACTCAAATTCAAATAAGCTTTCATTGGCAGGAATCTTTAAGTTATGTTGTTGTGCAAGCCTAATTTCATATTACTAAATAATTGCTTTTTTATGCAAGAAAAAAGCTACACACTCTTTCACAGATGCGATCACTTATAAACAAGAATGCTCCCGTAGGTGCAGTCATCATCAAGCAGCAGCTGTCTGCCAACGTTTGTTCCTTCTGTCCGTCCAACCCACACAACACTCCAAACCCAACAATATTCTCAATCAACGGTGCAATCAAATGTTAATTTTGGATTCAGTTGTAGAAATGGCAACTTTCAGAGTTTGAGAATACATCAGTGAGATGGGCTGAAGAAAGGAAAACATGGGGGAATAAAATGTAATAGAAGCAGTGACAGCAGTGTCTTATTGACAGACAATGTTAAAGGCTACATTGATATTATTCGGTATTCCCGTCTCGGGATGTCTTTGGCATCACAACTACAGATGTCATGTCGGGTGGCGTAATGAAAACATGTCGGCTTCCTGAAAGGGCTGACAGACAGAGAGTACATTTCATTAGATTGCAGAATGCGGGATGGAGATGGTGGCAGTGATTGGCACCCAGTAGAAATAATACAGCAGGTGTCAGTGTCAAGAGATGAAAATACACACACGCACGCTCGTACACACATAAAAAACATCTTCTCATACATGCATTATCCTGCACTTACGCAGGCACAAAAACCTGTTGACAGAAACATAGATAATTGGAAGTGACATAATGATGAAAACCACTTTAACTTTTTAAAAATAATAGTCAATCTTGGAAAAAATGGCTGCATCTTTTCTGTCCTTTGAGCCAGCATTCAATCATCGAGGCACCGAATGCAACAAAGTACTCCATTATGGCTCTGATGGACCCTGTTGACCTTTAAACCCAGGGATGATGAGGCCCCTTTATAGCTGATGACAACATGGATAGGGTGTTTCTTTCTGTCACAAAAACAAGGGATATTTAACTCGGGATGTAATTTTTGTCAAAAACTCACAGTACGATCATATCTCCGTATCAAATCCGCGGTACAGTTTTTATTGTGTTTTTTAAAAAGACACAAATCAAGACTTGGAAAAAATGCTGCTTATTATTATTATCCTTTTTTATGTTGTTTCCTGTACAAGCATGTGCAAATAATCAGAGGTGGAAAGTAATGAATTGAATTTACTCACGTCACTGTAATTGAGTAGTTTTTTGTGTACTTGTACTTTACGTTTTTTTT
Source organism: Naso thynnoides (assembly GCA_029783665.1). Taxonomy (NCBI): domain Eukaryota; kingdom Metazoa; phylum Chordata; class Actinopteri; order Acanthuriformes; family Acanthuridae; genus Naso; species Naso thynnoides. The sequence goes on along the minus strand of JAQLOL010000015.1, from coordinate 12,477,432 downwards.
AATATCTGTAATTGTACTTTTACGTTGGTAGGTTTTGTTAGAAGTTTTGTATTTACCACATTTTAAATCACATCTGTTACTTAGTTTAGAAAAAAAAAAAAAAGCCGAAACAATTAGTTCCTCCAAGTTTTCAATGAACTGGTGCTGTGTGTGCGTGCCAGTAACAGTCCATCTGATTGGCTCTGGCTGACTGACTGCAGTGCCAGAAGGGGAACACTCAGCCGCACACACCCAGACAGCAAAGAGGCGTTTGTGCGCAGAGATGGAGCAGGATGGAGATGGAGAGATGATGTTACACCCCCCCGTGTCCCCCAGAAAAGTATTGAAGTAACTTTTACTCTGAGTACATGTTAAATGAGCTTTTTTACTTTTACTTGAATACACTTTTACGCTAGTAATTTTACTCTCTACTTAAGTAAAACTTTTTCAAGGTAACAGTACTTTGACAAAGTAGATTTTTTGTACACCACCCCTGCAAATAGTGATCAGATTTAATGTCTTTGGCAAGGAAGGAGATTGAACATTGAACAGTAATTTACAAATGACCCATCTCATGTCTCATGCTCTTTTCTTTGCCCTGTAATCATTAGTTAAGTGTCTACTTTGACTGACAGTCATTTTTTACCCATAACGTCTTTTTGGCCATTTCATGAGCTAAACGAGCGTCTTTCTTGGTTTCCTTCGACCTCCGTGAGCTGACTGAGTGTGTTCGTCTGCTGAGATGAAAAGTTTTTCACACACAGTTCAGCAGGTCTTTCGCTTGTGGACTTTTTTTCTTTCCTCTCACAGCGATGCACTGCCACTGAAGGGAAAGTGAAAGTAAACTCCTTCCAGTTATTCCTTTATTTCTTCAACTCATCTGAGTTTAACTCGACCCTGAAGTTTGAGTGGACGCTTCGCACATGCGATCTCCTTCACTGCAGCCTGCCTCTGTCTCGCTGGCAGTAAAGTCTGTGTTTCTTTGCTTACAGCATAATGAGGAAACAGCTGCGATGGTCGATGGTCTCTGTAGTCCCCAGTTCCCTCCACTCTGCTTCACTGTGGCTGAAAGAAAACTACAATACACTTTTTGCCTGGAAGACCAATTTTTTGACCTATTGTTTAATACTGTTACATGTCCACGATGGTACTGGAACACTTTTGCCATTGCAGCATCGCAAAATTGTTGATACTGTTACATCCCTAATTTTAACACATGCATTAAAAACAGCTTTACTGGTCACTGTGAAAAGGCACAGTAAGCGGACACCAGTTGAGATCAGCCGAGGCCTGTTAGCACGTCAGAAAGGAAGAGGAATTGTTGCCGCAGTAAAGCAGGTAGAGTAACACTGCAAACCGGAGCGATATTTCACTGCGATTTTACAGAGCGACCCTGGCTCTCATCAGAGCACCATTAATCTAGCAGCGCTCAGCCACGCGGCCTGTAGGACGGAGGGTGCATTCTTGACAACAGCTCATTCGCAGAAGGTCAGAATGGGGGTGGGGGGCAAGAAAAGGGTAGCGAGCTGAAGGAAAAATCGTCTACCTTAATATGTTTTTGTTGTGCACCAGTATTTATCTGTGTTTACCCTCTCTGGCATCTCAGCCTTGTATTGTTATCTATCATCTATCCTTCCCGCATCTGTCTTTGGTCCTGCTCCCTTTCGTCCTCATCTCAACCCTCGAACAATATGACATGATCTTGACCCAAATTCAGGTCATCTCTATCGATCATTCGTGCCACTTCACATAACCCCCAATTATAGCCTTAAGCTCATTGTGGCCCAGACCGGCCGTGTTCCATTTGTCTAATGAAAGCAGACCTCATATTTCCTCCGTGGCTCAGTCTGAGGCTTCTGGTGATGATGGCCTTTAGTGAGAGGTTGCAAAGAGACACTTGGTGCTTGCGAGATTGATCGGGAGACCAGGGGGGTGCACTTCCATGAAACAACAAAGGAAAATAAGACATAAACTAAAAGACCCTCTTCCCCCCTGGTGCATCTCTCCCTGACAGCTCAAACCACTCGGCAACTGTAGATTCGAGCTGGTTCAGTAAGCTTTATGCCAAAAGAAAGTCAAGATCTTACTGGTGCATCTTCAGTTTCTTCCTCTGAAGCTCGATGTTTTTGGGTCCGTATGAGGATATTTCTGTGTAAGGTGTCAATAGTTTGCCATGAGCTTGAACATGGACATTATCTTATCGTTCTTCATCACATTCCTTTTGTGAAACAGTATTTAAATTTCAACCAACTTTGTGTTTTGCTCATAATTTGCCATTATGAACAATTGGATGTCCAATTATTCTTATCAGTAAAACTGGAATAAAATACTAGAGCACTAACTAGGAGCAACTGTAATATACGGAGGCGCAGGACTAAGTTTGGTGTCTGTTAGAGGAACACACACACGGAATAAACTACCAGCACATTTTAGGGACTGTGACGACTACTTAACCTTTAAAAAAACCCTCAATAATTTTATTTTCTAGTCGTGTACTCACACATAACCCACTTTCTTCTCTGATGCCCATTCCGGGTTGTTTTTGCTTATCATACATTTTTATTCTTTATTGTAGATAATTTTGTTATTTTTATGTAATATGTCCATTTGTGGTGTGTTGTTTATGAACTACTGCCTTATTGTCTGTAAGATACTTGTGTGATATTCCTTGAACTGTCATGTAAGATGTGCATGTTACTGTTTTTTATGGTACCTGCCTTCGGGCTACGGATGAAATTTAGCATTTGCGCTAATTCCGGCATATTTACATGGATGCTCTATGCTGATATGTTGATTCTTGTCATAATTCAATAAACTCAATAAGTAGGCTAAATAAATAAATCGGTATAACACTGCTTCTAATGTATGACAAGGGCTTCATTTGAAAATTGAAATTAGTTGGTAAGAAATTGATTCTCATCAAGCCATTACAGTTGCATTAATATTTCATCACTCATACCCACCATCTCACATTATTACTAATGTTTTCTGTGCATTTTGAAAGAAAGTAAAGGCAGCGTGTGCAGCCTGTGCATTTCTTCCCTCAGTAACCAACTACGTTGCTAAGCTATTAATCAAGAGCATTGCCCGTTTCAGTCCTAAACCCAGTGTTTCAAATCCATCAATACACACAGAATAATGACCAATCTCCGGCACCATTATTCTCTTATCAAAACCCATAAGTCATTCTGCCCCCCTGTGACTGGTATGGATATCCCCCCCTGCAGAGTAAAACACGGCCGTGCAAACCAAAATGTAGAGAGGAACAAAACACGAAACAGCCACATGTGTGTTAAATCACAAAATCTCAGCAGCATGTCCGCACAGAAAGCTTAACAGATTAGCCTCAGTCAAGAGTTGTATTGCACTCTCCCGCTTGTAATACCTTTTTTAATATGTACTGAGTATTTATATTTACATATATGTACACACGCTCACAGTATATTTAGATGCAGTGCGGTGATTTGGCTCAGTGTGACGATGCAGCACTTCTTTTTTTCCCCGTTTCACTTTGAATCATTTCACATTGAATATCTTGCTGCACTGGCACTTCTGCAGTTTGCTGTTGCGCTGGGTGGACGGTGGGGAATTGTGCCTGACAGAGCAGCCTCTGGCGCTATTACAGAGCAAGCGCCTGACTGCAGTCTTCTCCCATCTTCATCTCTCTCTCACTTGTTTCCACATTTGCCGTTTATTGCATGTGGACCTGCAGATAGCACAAAAGCACACACGTTCGTTCTCTCACACAAACTGTTTTCTCCCTTGTTGTTGTTGACCTCCCTCCTCCCGTATTAAATCCGTTATATATTAAAAATACAATCTGACTCAAAATATTGATTCATATTAATCTTGAGCTCACTCTTTGCTGTTTATCAGGTCAGTGATAGGTTTATATCTGGAAAAGTGAGGTAGATTTGTCACATACTAATCTTTCTCTTTTTTCTTTTTCTTCACCCTTTACTGCAGCTCTTGACCATTGACGATGACTTTTGTGGCCTCGACATGAATGCGCCGTTGGGTGTGTCTGAGATGGTGCGCGGCAAGCCTCTCTTCTCCGATGCCGTCGATAAAATGACCTCCGTCATCGCCTACGTCTACAAGAACCACTCGCTGGTATTTGTGGGCACAAAAAGCGGACGAGTCAAGAAGGTAAGAAACAGGAATACAGGGGGAAGAGTAGCACTGATGGCTGAACTGATGAAGGCGGAGATTTGGTTTCTCTCTTTTGGAATGTGGAGTAAGGGCTGGGATTTAGGGACTGCTGGAACGGAGGGAGGAAAGTCGTAGTAAGGCAGATCGACTTTCAGGCAAATCAGCTGAGTCGGCTGTATTTGTAGGAGAAAGAGGTGTGTGTGCATGAAAGAGAGGATGAGTGAAAGGAGGAAGTGTGTATACCTCACCGTGGAGAGAATTTGAGTGTGCGTGTATGTGTGTGTTTTGAAGGGGGGGGGGTCAGGAGAACCCCTGGGGGGTTTTTATTTCTAGAGCCAAGCCTATCTGGTATCTCTGAACATCCTCCTCATCCACTGCACCATATATCACACATACGCTTGTATACACCCAGTATCAGGAGTATCCACTGTACTTCTTCTCCTCGGACTTGTAGAAAATCCAGAGCCCTGGGGGCAGATTGTAGCACACATCAGCATGTTGCAGAACTTGCTAGACAGCACAGATCAGCATGTTGCAGAATCGATTAGACAAAGTTTCTTATCTGTTTCTTGAGGCAAATTGAGGGATCAGAATAGGATGAAACACATAATTTGCTGAGATATTAGCTCCATCACAGCCTATCACGGAAACCGTATAGAATGAGTCACTTTTGTTCTCTATATCTGAGCATTTTTGACATTTCTTTGTCATCATTTGGAATTGTACAAAGAGGGAATCCAGATTATTACACTATTAGTCACCTTTGAAACTGAGCCTTGAAGCTGTAAACCTTACTGTGTGTTCACAACGGGCGAGTAAAATCATCTGCCGTAGTAAATTACATGTAAAGTCAATGTGAAGACGTGATCAGATGCAGGTTCTTGTCAGGCGAAGTGAATCGTGTGACCTGCATGGTGCGACTGAAGCGAATAATGTGAATTTTGTATTATTTGCTCTTTTGCGTAAGTTGAGAAATCTCAACTTTAGTGACCAATTCGCACTGCGATATCCAGTCACCACTGAGATCTTTGACAGTGGCGTATGACATGAAGGAAGTAGCGACTGAGGTCCATTTGTTGGAGAAATGGAGAAGACACCTATTTCACCAAATTAAAGCAACTTGCCACAATATAGTGAAGATTAATTGATTACCTAGCAACTCTGCACTTGGGATAAAGGGCTTGAAGTTTATGTATCTCATATTAAGTATCCGGGACAGATAGTCAGGCACTGATCCTTGGCAACAGGTCATTAAACAGGGTCAGTGACCCTGAAGTAGAAGCAACTGTCATTCAGGCACAGCTTTTGGTGAAGGTGGTGGAGTTTCCCAAACTGTGTTTGCCTCTGGAGGATCAGATGAACCCAGACACCGCAGCATCCCGATCTCCGAACAGGCTCTCTACAGCAGGTGCAAAGCAGCAACGCTCCAAATGTAGTCCAGCTCAACCACGTCCCTCCCGTCTCGCGGAAATTCTCGTCTTTTTAGTCCTTGCATACACGCGAATCCCGGCTCAAATGAAGTGAATTATTCGTGCGAATGAAGCGAGTAAACACACAATATTCTCGCGTTTAAATTCACGTGAATAAAGCGGGTAAATGATTTTACTCATGGCTGGCGTGGACACACAGTTGTAGTTCTTCTTGCAGCTGAGAGTGTCAGCCGTAGTGAACATCTCTGACCATAACTGCCGCCCCTTTGAAAAACATGTCACATTCTGTGTGACAGCAAAGCCCTTGGCTAAACAAGATTTGTCCCCTCAGAGTTAAACAGCAGTGGATAAGCTGGGTTTTGGTGTGTTGTGGCTTCCACCTTTCAGACTTTCCTCATGCCCCGGTGCCCTCCCCCATGTGGCAGCCCTTTTCTGGGCTAATGGGATGATGCACTGCTGCTAGGTGTGATAGAAGAGTGGTAGTTCCTGTGCTTTTACTCCCGCTTTTCGCACTCACACACACACACACACACACATATACACATATATCGTCAGGCCATGACTGAGACTAATTTTGGGGCGGCTAGGCGAGAGAGCCTCACAGGCCTGAGGAAAACAGCATTACACAGAGAGGAGAGAAGAGAGAGGGTCGAGTGAGCGAAGGAAGCTGAGGATGGTTGAGCTGGAGGGAAGGGATTGGACAGAGATGGACTTTATTCCTGAAATGCATGTCTTAAAGGGAGGAAGAGCGGTTGTTTGTAGGACACAAATAGGACAGAACAAGCTATAAATGTCAAAAGGCGTTTTTGTACCGATACACAGGGAGACTGCAGTGCTAGTTTTTGTTGTTTTGTTGATTGTGGGCCCCTGCTTGTGTTGGTTGTTTGTGCTCAGCACAGGAGCAGAGTGGTTAAGGCAGCTGTTTTTCACGTTGTAAGACAATAATGAACACGTAGAGATGTTTCAAACAGGGGAAATATGTAATCATGTTTAATACCTACTGCTTATCTGTGATGGTGAGTGCCAGTTAGGAATGGGACATTTGGTGGCTTTGAGTTTTTAACGCTTTCCAAGTTGTTTACAGGGTTTTCTAAATATTATTTCTGCCTCAGGATGTTAAAAACATTTTTTCCCTTGTTCTCTCGGTGCTCGTTCTTTATCTTTCCCTTGGCCTTTCTCCAGACAACTCTCTCAAAAACACACATTGGCACTTGAGAGAATGGTGTCTGCAGGATTTTGCTTTTGTTCTCATTCAAACTTGATATGAATGAAGATCAGATTGTGCACATATGGTATATTGAGGCAGAGAAACCCCACAGACCCGCACAGTCTTTGACAAAGGGGGATCAATATCCTGCGTCAGCTTGGGTGTACACACATGCACACACAACCCCATTACAACCCCATCCTCCCCTCCCATGTACATACTTCCCCTCCCCTGTCGTTAACTGTATACCATTAGATGACATCACAGGCAATAAAAGACAACAACAAGACAATAAAAGGTCTGAGCTTCAGTCCACCTCCTTCATCAGTGACTTTATAACCCTTCAGCTAATGGATGTTGATTTATACACACTCCTCCACATTACTTGTTCCATCCTTCAACCCGCTCCTCCTCCTTTCTCTCACGTCTTCCATCACTCACACTATTTCACTCTTTCTGGCTTCTCAGGGTTATTTACGGTCTTGTGACTAACACGTCATTCTGAATATATAGAAGCGTTACAGTAAAAGAGAGTGGATGAACTCTAATGCGATGTTTGGTTTGAGCTACTCTTTATTTTTTTTACAGGCTTGCATTTATGACATCATGAAGTTGAGTTGTGCAGGAAGCTGAGTGAATTAAATTCAATTTGCTTGTGAAATTGTTTTATGTAATGGGAGTGAGAGTAAAGTTCGCTAGTATAATGTGAGGCCTGCAAACAAGACTGGAGACAAGGTTGGACTGTAGAGTGATGAGAACCAGGATTAGCATAAAGACTTCTGTACAAGTACAAGCACATGCTTCACCTTTACTTCAACCTAAATTATTGACCATTCGGAGCTGTAGAACTATATTTTAAATGGCAGCAAGGAGAAAATAAGATTCCCTTCATGTTAAAAAGCTTTGTGTAATTCTTGAGAAAAGGACATGTCTCTGGAATTTAGACGCTGGTGGAGGTTATGGAGTAAATCTTCTAAAAAATGGTGGCCCAAGAAGACACAACTTATGCCAAGGTCACACTGCATGATATCAGCCCGACCGGGAAGACCTAGGGCGACGCTTACGCTCGGAAACCATTAATGAGCATCAAGTGCAGCAGTCGATTGTTTCATCTCGTGTAGTGTGTCATACTGGCCGACAACTGACGCCATATCTAGGATGCCTCACGACTTCGTGACAGAAAGTCTAGCGTGTTTCATTTTTTTTCTACCTCCTACGACGGCTTGTCAGTAATAGTAGTAGTCAGTAGCGAGCACTTCATTGCCGGTGACATCACGCACGTCGTGAACTGCATACAGTGACTGATCGGAGAGCAACGAGTAGCCTGTCGCATCTTGGCAACGACACGGCAAAGATGAATGACTCCTTAATCGCCTAATCTGACACAGTGAACATTTTAACAGACGAGGGTGGTGCCTGAATCTGCTTGAAAAGGTGATCTCGAGCACGATTCATGTGTACTCAGGCACAGTCCGCATGAGATGTGAAAGCAATTGTGCACAAACAAGGAAGTGGGCTGCTATGTACAGCTGTTGTCGCCTAGCAACCATGATACAACAGTTTATTATTTTATACTTACATTTAAAAGCGTATTCCGTTACTGCAGCTGCTTCGTTCATTATGTTATATTCAAAAACATAAGCGTTGCTTTTTCTTCTTCTTTGTGTGTAATGGTGGACTGCAAACCGATTATGTGCACTGCGCCACCTACTGTGTCAGACTGTGTGCATATGCAAACATGCTCTGGGACGGAACGACGTTACCAACGTGAAAGTGGGCCAGCGAGGGAAAGAGGAGGGGAGTCATCGTACCTAATGTGAAAACACCCTTAAATTCACCAGTAGCAATAAAGGGAAAACATGAGAGAGCTTTTTCTTGTAAAACTTTCACCAACGTTTTTTTTAAACAAAGTCTTTATTCTCAAACAGCCCTTTGAAGAAGTAAGCACAGCCAAAATTTTCTCACTTTGCTCTCATAGTCTGCTTATTTTAAGTTTGTCCTCACAAAGAGAGAAGCACCAGACACACATTCACACATACATAGCTCTCTTTTTTGGAAGTCTCTGATGCTGAGTGGCTGTGTTGTGCAAAGTCCAGATTGACACAGTTCAGGCCAAATTTCATAACACATTTGTGTCAGCAGGAAACAGGCAGTGCTGTTGAATCAGTAGTATTCTGTACATACCCACTGCTACAGCCATGCTGCAAAGGCTTAAAGCTGCACATCACACAGGGCTGCAGTATATGATCGGGTGACCTCCGTTGCTTTTCCTCACTTTTATTTCTATCTCACTGCTGCTCTTTTGAATTGATAGAATGACTCTTCCTCTTTCCTCTCCTATTTCTGTGCTTCACCTCCTTCTCTCCATTTCTGTTTGCCCTCTCCTCGTAATTTCCCTCTTCCTTCTCCCTTCATCTTCCTCCCTCCCTGCGTCTATCTGTCCATGGCTGAGTGGAGTTGCTGTGAGAGCTCTTTGATGACTACCTCCTGCCACTGGAAGTGAATCGACCATATGGCTTCTGTCAGCCTGTCCGTCGGTAAGTTTGTGTGTGCGTTGGTCTGCGGCTTTTAGGAGATGGAGATGTGATGGAGATAAAAGGCCGTGGCTGGGTTCGGTTTAAACCCATTTACTGCAGGTCAGTGCTCCGCAGCAGGTCAAGGGGAAAGCCTTAAACCCCTGCAGGCTTCGGTTTAGTTCATGGTCATCTGGTCAGGCTACACATTAGCATGACAGGTACACGTCTGTGTGGACACATATGCATGATACTCAAACACTGCGCACAATTGAGATAAGCACACATGCATGCATCAGTGAACACATACACACACACACACACAGTCTACACTCTGCTGGACAAAGGCTGACCAGGTGCCTCCATGGGGTCCAGGATGGAGAGGTGGACTAGGGGACAAGAGGGAGGTGTGAAGAGAGGGAAGAGATGAGATTGTGGGACACCTACCGAGGTGCTAATGCATCTCCACTGTCTGTCCCAGTGGGAGGGGGAGGTGGGGGGGGGGGCATTGCCGCTCAATACAATGAGCATCTAACCTTGAACTTGCAGGAGAGACAGTCACAAAAACGAGCCAGGCATCGCAAGCGAAGGCAGTGAGATCGAAGAAACTGAGGATAGATGTTTGTGTTTCTTTGTCCAGATAATCCCTGTGAGTAGACATGTGAATGCTCATTGGAGTGATGGCACGGAGGGGAGAAACGAGAGGAAAGAACAACATTCTCTCCGCCGAGCATTTGTCAGCATTTGACCAAAGGGCAAAGAGGCTGTTTTTGTTTGGTGGTGACAATTCGTTCATCTGTTACCTACAATCACCACTTTTCAATCTGTTCCAATCAGACAGAGAGGAGGCAAGAAGAAGATAAAACCCAGAAAGAAAGAACAGATGGAGAGAATTTGGATGGTGAGGATGCAAGAAAATGAAAGGAGAGTATCGAGAGTTAAACAGAAAGGTGAATGAACGGTAATTTGCAAGGCTATAACCTCTTGAAGGAGAGAAAGGCTTGCAGGAGTTGTGTAGAGACAGAGAGAGAAAGATATGTGTCATTTAATGTTGTCAGGGGAGATGGCATGAGCAAGAAACAGGTCAATTCTGATGCTGAATGGTTAATGGTTGTTGTGTGGAAGGGAAAGGTCAAGCTCTCACATTTTTGACTCAACCTCTACCAATTTTGATCGAGGTTTCATTCTCCATACAGCCTTCTCCGGGTAAAGTAATCGGTTTTCCTTTCACCACCTGTCTGCTGCCCTTATCATCACAAACATTCTATTTATCTTTCATTTAATGCTCACTTGTTTTCCTCCAACATGTCACTTTCTTCACTCCCCCTCCGATGCCTTCTATCCAATTCTTAAGGTCAATCCTTCTGTAAATGAATATTACCATTAAGGTCGACGATTGGATGAATATATCTCTAGTTGGTTTGTTGAAGCCGATGTTTTGTTCTGTTTTTGACATTTTATTTAGCAAAATTAATTGTGGGCCTCCGTAAAAATTTCACTCAATAATAAATAACCTTTAAGCGCCAAAAATAGAAACAGGCAGAGTCTGTGGTTTTCTAACTGTGATTAGAGAGAAGTTGAGGAGGAGCAGACCGGACCAGCGCAAAAAAAAAAAAAAAAAAGGCAGCGTGGTGCCAAAGTAATTACCCCTGATAGGAAGTGCTGTGCTTTGATTTCACCCAGGTAAATTAAAAATAACAACACGTGGGTCGTTTAATTTATTACCTCCGCCAAGGAGGTAATGTTTTCGCCAGGGTTTGTTTGTCTGTCTGTCCATCTGTCCGTCTGTTAGCAACATAACTCGAAAAGTTATGGACGGATTTGGATGAGATCTTCAGGAAATGTCCGCAATGGGACCAGGAACAATTGATTAATTTTTGGGGGTGATTCGGATCTCCGTGCAGTAGTTATGTCCATATTCATGACTGTAATAATAACGAAGCAGTAAGACT
>JAQLOL010000015.1:12439493-12452150 GCA_029783665.1 Naso thynnoides | reverse complement strand
GATCTTAGCACATAGCGGGAGCAGGAGAAGCTTAGTCACTGAAAGTGCTGAATATCAATCAGAGAAAAGGTTTTTTAGTTGGGAGAGGATGTACAGGGCAGGAATGCAACAATACATTAAGCACTTGGTTGACGTACCTCCGTCCTTGGGTTTTCGTGCACATTTTGTGCACATTTTGTGCACATTTTGTGCATAAGAAGAAAAAAAAAGTTGTGTATTTATTCAATAAAACGTTTGTATTTTGCTTATTGGCTAAAAAAACTTCTCTATCCAGACACATTCTGGTGTATTGTATAATGTTAAATCATCATAAGACTGTAGTCTTTATTTATTTTTTGGTGTTCTCTTCCTTTCATGGGACGTGTGCTTCCCTGTTATTGAATAGAATGCATTTGTTCATATATGCAGTCGGGGGATGAAGCAGCAGATATCTGTCTGCCTGTTATCCTTTTTTTTTTAACCTGCAGATTAGGGACTAACTTGCTTCCTCACGCCGCTTGCGTTGAGTGAAATTTGACTGCATTTCGCCTCGACTGGGAGGTGTGGACACATGCTGCGTTCAAGTACTCCTCTGAAACTCCGAAAGAGCTGATAAAGAAGGAAATACATGGACGCTAGTTAGGGTTAGGGTTAGAAAAAATATTATGTTGAGATTACAGAAGAGGTAAGAGGAACGCATGAAGAGATATACATGGAGTGAAGACTGGGGAAATAATTATTAAAAATGTGATTTAACAAAAGGAGAAAACTGCTATGTGTAAGGGACGAAATCCCTTAGTGTCAACATTCCTTCCATCTTTTTGTCTTCATCTTTTAGTAAATCTCTCTGTCTGTGTCTGTGTTTGGCTAACAAGCCCTGAGCTTTGCCAGGCAGGCACGTGGCTGTGGCTGTTCCATCTGGTTTGGCTCTCCAGATCTCTCCTCGTTAGGCCATTACTGCCGTTTAGTCTCAGCTGCCCGCTCCTACAACTGGCAAACCAACCAAACCACTGTCCTCCTCTCCTTCTGCTGCCACCATCATTGCCTGGCCCCCGTCCGTAGTAGCGGCTTAACTGTCAGCTCCAAGTCCGATCCAATAAGCTTTGCCGCCACATAAAGCTGTCAGTCTTAGACAAGTTAAAACCCAAACAGTGTGCACATTCCCAGCAGGAACTGGTGTGACCATTGTAGTACATTTGTGACCAAATCCTGCTGTTGTGAGACACTTTTTGGGATTACCATTCTACATTAGATTTTTTTAAAATTTTAAAACGAAATGAGCAAACATAACAGAAAAGCACAGCATGTATCATTCTTGCATTGTGTTGCATCATCAGCACATTCAAATGTGCATTTAAAGGTGGATGCTGGTTTATCTGTATTTATTCTCACAAGTACCTTGTGTTATGATACAATGCCCTACAGTTTAGGCTCTGATTCCCTGGCGGCTTAGCACACTACAGATGTAACTGTGTGTGTTAGAACGTGTTGGCAGGCGCCCTGTTTCACACAGCGTGGGCTACAGACTTGGCCGACGAAGACACGCTAAGGGAGACACGTTCTGAAATAGAAACATCAGTCCCGCTCCCTTCTATCCGGACGGATGAGGAAAGAGGAAAGCATGGAGGAAGCGATGGATGCAGGAGCATGGGACTGAGCTGTTGCCCCCTCGTTTTGCCCCCTCGCAGCTTTCCTTCACATGATTGGCTGATTTGTCGTCTGTAAGATAATCTCCTAGTTGGCTGATATTGCACCTAACTGCGTCGAAACCGCCACTCACTAGAGATTTTTTGATTCCACACTCCAACCTTGTTAAAGAACATCAGGACAACTGCTGCTGCCAGATAAGCTTCTCCTGTCTGATCTGCACATAGGGCCAACATGTCTACCAGTAGTTGAATAATGAGCTTGTGATGCCAAATTGGGAGTTTTTTGTTGGTGGAGGAATGGTAGGTGGGGGTGGTGTGTGTTGGATGATATGCAAAATGAGCAAAATGAGCAAATGAGGAGGAGGAATAGTGGGTGCGTTCACATCTCCTAGGAAAATGTTATTTAGCCTTCGTTTGTCCCAGAAGAATGCCAGTGAAAGTGCTTGAATCCTCCGGAGCTCTGACTCATAAAAAAGTCTTTTCTTTTTGTTTATGAACATGAGAAATGCTATTGAAGATAAGTTCTGTACCTCTCCTCCTTTATCTTATTCTTTATTTCCCTCGCTTTATTGATAGTACACTCTGATGCTCCCTTTTACTTAAATTACACACACCCTGGGTTCACCCCCCCGATAGGTAATTATTTTTATCAGTCTTTTAGCATGCAGAAAAAGGATTTTTCTCCAAGTCTGTAACAAAAAGGATGAAAAGTCACAGCTGTGAGGATACATATTTAAAGCTTGGTAATATATTTATCTCCTCTCCTTATGAAGTAGTCGTATGCTGAGAGTGATTCAGTAAATAGGCTGTAAACCAGGAGAATGTTTGCAGATAAAGGTGGCTCAACCCAGACTGAACTGAACTGTTGATGCGTGTGCTGCATCGCCGTGGCAAATAACTGTGGGAACAGCCACTCAGTGGTGTATATATAGCCCTGTATATTATGTTCAGAGTCTAGTGCTGTCTGTTGTGACTCCAAGTTTGTTCTTTAGTGCAGCATCTGTCCTTTGTCAGAAATAAAGCATGTTTACATTGGTATAACTCTCTGCGTTAAAACAAATCATCACTCACTCTCTCTCTACATAAACACCCATTGATGTGTTCATGTACACACACTCTGCCCACTTAGCTTCCTCATGTTAAATAGCCACTAATTCTCTGTATCATGGGATTATACATAATTGATTTATGGATGAGGAGTGAAATTACTCATCAGTTGAAAGAAAAGAGGCATTTTGTCCTCTGGGTGGAGCAAAACTGTACTCTGGAGTTAATAGAGGAGACGTACTCCTGCTAAAAACCATCTATACTGCCTTTGTTGATGCAGTGCAATTAGGTAAATAATTTATGTCCTAAACTGGTGATTATTCTATAAAATGGTGATGCAAAATCCAAACAACTAAGAGCAACCAGCTGCTTCATTGTGGATCATTTTAAAGCCTCTGGAAACGCAGCTTGAAAGGGTAAGAATGCACAAATTCTATCAAAGTTGAGTGTCTCATGTAGTATTTACAAAAGTCTGGGTGAAAATAAATGTTCCTACTGTGAAAACTTAGTTCAAAAATAGCTTTTTTTGTGGGGGATAACATTTCTTAAGACTGTATGGGGGTGGCAGATCAGATTTTGATTGACGGCACCTTGGACCCCGGCTTTGTCAACCGTCGCTCGTCTCCACAACAACCATGGAACAAAGCAGGAAACAGCCTGAAAACTTTTATTTTAACACTTCAGTAAGCTTTGTTTATTTGTGAAGCAAGAATGTTACCATGTAGATTTCAAATATGTTGTCAGTTTATCCAAATAACGCTTGTTTGTGTATCTGTCAGAAAGTTTTTGGACGTGTGAGGAGCCGCAGCGTGCCGGATGTGACCCGTTGGTCTGCTTGCTGCTGTACCCCCGCCGCGAAAAGTGAACTGATGATCTACATATAGTACACGTAGAGTGGTGAAATGTCTGAACTTAAACAATAATTCATTTGCATTTTGCTTGTCTTGCATGAAGACATACGCTTTAGCAATAATGGGCTAGCTTGGTTAAATGCAACAGGTGTGAGAAAAGTTGGCTCAGACTTGACGAGGCCGATTAAACGGGAGCAGAGTGGTTTTGAATTTTAAATTTGATTTGAATAGACTTTGAATTTCTGACTGGCATTATCCATATTAGATAGTATGGATCGGGGATGACCACACCCACATCAACCAAACTGCCAAAAGTTTAAAATGACAGAATTTTAAGTTTCGATTGAGGTTTACATCTGAACATTTTTCATGCTTTTTATCATGTATGTAAGACCCTAAATTTCACATTAAGAAAGTTTTTGGTGATTTGGGCTCACAGAGGCTTTAAAGAAACAAATCACTGCATTTTGGCCTTTTTTCTTGTTATTACCAAGCAGACCCATGGCTGAGGAGACACTCTGTAAAGTCTTTTCACTGACTCTCCTCTGTGCTTGTAGCTGAACTAAGCGTGGTTTAGAAAAATATTGACCTCAAGCTGTGAAACTGCCTCAACCCTGCCTGTACTTACAGACTGCAGTCACCCTTTTTCTGTCTCATATGGATTATATACCCTCGCAGCCATATGAGCATGTGTGTGTTTGCGTGTCAACAGAAATCTGAGCCAGCACTGAACACTACCTCATCAAAGACAATGCATTGTGTTATTATACAGTAGGAAAAGGATCCGTCATCTACATTGCCGTTGATACGGTCGATCCTTTTCAGCAGTTTGATGTTTTCCCTGGGCCCTCTCTTAATAAATGCCTGCTTTGCTGAAAGTGGAGGCATTCCTCCCCTTGAGTTTCCTGTCCAGTGATAGCATATCTACACTGCTGCTGTTGCTAGGCTCTGTTGCTGGGTAACGATTTATCTACTATTATGGGATTCTGTGGGGCTCAATGGGGAAGTTAGCACAGACAATTTAGCCTTCTGTTTTGTACACTATGTGGTGTCATATTATGCATATTCAACATGCAAGTGTGAACGTTCTGCTGCTGTGGAGGCAAACAACAGCTGCAAGTCAGCTGCTGCCTGCAACATATTCAGGCGTAAATATACAGTACGAGGCCAAAAAACAAAAACAAGACATATGAGGCTATAAATCATTCAGATGCACACAGCACACAGCATGCTCTCCTTCTCTCTAACGCTCAGGAACAGTGATAGATATTTTGTTTGCTGTTGTCAGTCAGTACTGCAGGTTTACATGTACAGTGAATCGAGCTACGTTTAAAGCTTGATTAGGACATTTAATTGGACTATTGTCCCTGTCACAGTATACATGTGCTGAGAGAGAATCGTTTTATTGTCCGACTCCGCTACAGTAGGGGGCGATATGCCCCGTTCAGCTGGCTGCTGTCGGACTTTCCTCCAGTTAGCCAAGCAAGCCACAAACAAGTTAGCAAGCGGCTAGTGGAATCCATGTTGAACGGTTAAAGCATGGACAACGTCACAGTAGAGCTGCAACGATTGATCGAATAATTGATTAATCGTTTGATAGAAAATTAATCCACAACTAACTGGATATCCGATTAATCATTCCCATCAATTTTCAAATAAAAAATAAAAAAGAATTGCTGGTTTAGCCTCTAAATGTGAGGATTTGCTACTTTTTTGTGTCATTTATGGTAATAAATGAGGAATCTTTGTGTTTAGGGCTGTTGTTTGGACAAAAAAAGCAATTTTGAGATGAGCATTTTTCACTCTTTTTGACTGTCAATGCAATAAACAATTAACTGATTAACCAGTTAATCCAGAAAAAACATTATTAATTGATAATGAGACTAATAGTTAGTTGCAGACCTACTTTGCTGTACACTGTACACTTTATATTTCTGCTTTACTTTTGGTACAAATTCAATGTACGCTTCCCCTCGTAGTTACGGGATTCTTGTTTTCTTACTGGCTTGCTTCTGCAAATTCATGTTGTTTGACGGTCAAAGGTCACCACAGAGACTATTAAGAGTGCTTAGGCCAGTTCAGTTTAGGTGTTTACATGGAGGAGAAATTTGACTTCAATCGCATTATCTGGGTGTGTTAGCTCGACCTTAGAAATTTGATTTAGTACTTTTTCTGTTTGACTAACATGTTTGCATTCATTTTAAAAGCCCGGTTTTAGCCGGACCAACACAGCAAATGGATTTTAATCTAACGTCATATAAATGTACTGAGTGTGCAGTTATTTAGACTGGTAAGTATTAGAAGTAGACTGGGTGCTAATTGAGAGCTCAGCCATATATATAAGAGTGACACCCATACCGTCAACACATACAAATAAACACACTGATTGACACATACACAAACCTCCTCTCCGTACCTTTACCTGTCAGAAACGATTGATTGTTTTGCTCATTCTCAGTCACTTCAAAGGTTGCGTCTCTGACCTTCCCAGCCCATCCATTAAAAGCATTACTGTTCAATCTAATCTAACACACTCTGCAGGGCTGTCTGCACATAGACGCCATAAACACACACACGCCACCGTTATATCATCCGAGTGGGCACGCTCAATGTCAGCTTCAGCAGTGTGGGCTCAACGTTAAACCGGGAAAGCCGATGATTGATATCAATCAGTGGCACATTTGCATGCCAATAGGACTGTGAATAGACATTTATGGAGTGAATAGTTAACTTCCCTGCGTTCCTAAGAAAATCTCCTCCTCTTCTCTTGTGGGGGAAGAAACACAGCATGTGCTAGATTCTCCTGGTGGCCTCCACATTTTAGTATTATGAAACAGAGTAATTGCATGACTTGACAGGATGTAATGGGCATCTGTTGACAGTATGGAGAAATGTAGTGACTGTTTTCATCTGATCAATCTCTAATTTTTCTCAAGCATCGCTCCGTTAAATCTTTTACATATTGATTGTATTTTGGTTAATTAAAGACAAATACTCACTTCTTAGGAGTGTTAGCTAAAGTACAGTGTTTTCTCAGGTCACAAGGTGCTGTAAAAGTGGAATGCCATAAATCTCAGGCTTGTCCTGTGGAACTGACTCATAGCTTGTGACATGGATATGTTTGTGTGTTTTTACACGAGCCTTTGCTTACTTCCAGATGTGATGAATCAAATGTGGTGAGGAAAGAGCTTTTACAGAAAATGAACACCCATAAACACAATGGAAGAGATTGTGTGTGAGTGTGTATGTGTGTGTGTGTGTGCGCGTGTGTGTGTTGTTAGGGTCTCTGTCCAGGTGATAAATGTTCCAGGGGGCTGAGTGGAGGAGAGTGTCTATAAAACACGCCAGCCATCGTTCCCCTTTTTCTACCACGCTCCATCCTTTCATCTTTACTCTCTTTCTGGAGCTAAAATCCCCTTTGTTTTCCCTCTCATCCCCTCCCGTTTTTGTCTGGGTTGCTCCTTGTCATCTATCTCTTTTTCCTCCCAAACCTCATCTCTGCCTGTGCCGCTTCGGGCCAAAGCTCTGGCGGTAAACAAATGAGTGCAATATTATTTTACGGGACAGCGACTTCAAAGTTTCCCTCTGTTTGGAACAATTAACAAGGCAAAGACCTGAGGGGAACAAAGCAAGAAGAGATGAGTCGGTGAGAGAGAAATAGAGACGGAGTGGAAAACAGATGAGAGGGGAACATTTCAAAACAAGACCGAGTTTGTGACGTTGTGTAAAAGTGAGAAAAAGATTTGAGAAGGAGGTCACTGTCAGATTGAAAGAGATGCTTAAATGATTGCACAGTGAGTACGGAGGGAGTCAGTTTTTGAGTGTTATGCTGACCAGAGTTTATTAAGTTAAATAACTCAATTTAATTAGTTCAGTTAATCTCCTGCATGAGCAGCGTTAAGTGACTTGCAGCTCGAGCTTGCTTCCAAGACTTGGACAGAAATAAGAAGTCAAAGATGACTCGACGTGCATTTCTCTGAGACGGAGCTCACAAAATTCTGTTGTATGTGCCAGTGATGACATATGGAAGCTAATGATTACGCTTTGTAGAAACCTGCTAACGCTTTTATTAGTTTAAATCTGTTAACTCTTTGATTTTGGGTCGGTTTTGGAGTAATTTGGCATCCGAGGAGTGTTTCCCTCCGCTTTGCTAGAACAAAGTGTTTAGAATTTTTGTGATTCATGTCTCTGGCTGGCTTCTTCTTCATAGCCATGGCAGCTGATACACGTGGGTATCACACTAATTATAGCCTTCCTCCGCTCTGACAGCAATAAAATGATTCCCCCCAAAAACAAAACAAAGGCAAAATGAGAAAGTGTCCAGAACTCAGCAGTTTTAATCAAGGAACATTCCAAATAAACTTTAAAATGCAAATCGAAAGTTGGTAAATACTTCTGGATCCAGTTGCTCCTGCTAACTCGCTCACTTGGATGTACGATGTTATTCTGCTAAACCTGTTTTCCGCGGCCATTCAGGCTGTTCCTCTTTAGATCTCAGCCAGCAACCAGCACCCCACACATACACTACACAGGCTCTACTTAAATGCCCTCAACACCACCCTGCTCCCTGCCTTTATATCATGGCGCCTTGCCCTTGTTTGTGCCAACCACCCCATACTGTGCCAACTAACAACCTCCCTGCAACCCTCCGTAAGCACACAGACTAACACACGCACACATACACAGGCAACTGCATCCCCCCCTCAAACCAGCTGAGATGAAAAGGCTGCGGATCACACAACTGCTAAACTTTGATCAATCTGGCAACAAGTGTAAATAGGATCATTAATAGGGATTTAGCAGGGGGCTGCCGTCTGCGATTACACATACACGCGTATGCGCTTTTTTTTTCCGCCGCTGGTATTTTAGATAGCTCTTTTTGCTGCACACATGCACGTGCACACACACATTTAATTTTTCTGTTTCCAGAGACAAGATGCAGCGTGCAAACAGAGTACCAACGAGGCCTTTAATTGGGGTGTAATCTGAAAAGTGTAATTTGCTCAGAGTGGAGAGAGAGATCTGACAGCAAGAGTAGATGAAGGAGGGATGGGAAGAGAGGATTACTGTAAGGGGGAAAAAAAAGGGCTGGATGAAAAATCATGTGGATGAACTCAGAAAAATAAGAGAGCAAGAGAAAGAGAAACAAAAGGAAAAAATGTAAGAAAAGGTGTTTCAGTTCAGTTCAGTTCAGAGTTTGGAAGGGAAGGCGGGCAAAGAAAGAGAACAAGACAAGAAGAAAGGCTTCACATATTTGCCCTCGTATTATATCACCCATGCTGCCTTCTTTCTCTGTCTTATTCTCTCATACACAGCCGGCCCTCAGATTACAGCCATTTGCCACATTAGATCTGGTTCTAAATGAGTCTCAATCCAATTCAAATCCACAAATCAGTCAGTCTTCCCCTCCCTAAACTCCTTAGATTTCTATTGCCAAAACCAGATTACATCGCTTTTATAACCCACAAAACCCACTGCTGCTGTGGCTTTCGAGCTGCAAGCCTCTTATCTATCAAAATGGACTAATGAGTTTGAAGCTCACCACCACCAAAGCCCAAAGTAGTGAGAGAGACACTGTGGCCATATTGTGTTGCATGTGGTTGGTTCCTTGCCTTCAACGTAATCACAAAAATATGATCATTGAGATAAAATTGCAGGATAACTGTCATCTCCCAGCAGGGGTGACTCAGGGTTGTGATTCCAAAAACAACCGGCTTTCCAACTCTGACTTTGTTGCCATTTATTCCCACCCTATCAGGTCTTCTTTTGCCGCCATCTTTTTTTTTTTTTTTTTTTTTAATAATTGATTGATTACGAAGAACTTTTGGTTTTTGTTGATTGTAGCGCCCCCTTTGGACAAAAGCGGTAGTGACACAAGCACCTACTGGCGTAAAGTTCTTTGCTAGCGCGTGCCGGACAGGCAGAACTCGGCGTAACACCGGCAACGCGTGCATTTGTTTTGGAAGCGAGTGAAAGAGAGACAGCAGGATGGATGGCGATGAGGTCATGCATTTAAATGTGACTGAGAAATAAGTTATAAGCCAGTTGTGTGGCAGTAATGTCCCCCAAGACCTATGACCTCTGTTTTCTGTCAGCTAACGCTACACAGACATTTGCATTAACGTTACATGCTAAGGTGCAAACTAACAGCTGTAGGCATAGAATGGAATTATATTACTGTTGTACATTGCACAGAACAACAAAATTAAAAGCAAAAAAAATCATTTAGTCCGAGTTTGCTGGTTTTCAGACCCAATCACAGGCATTAATAGTAACTACATAAAAATAGCAGTTTTTGCTGTTACAAGAAATTTATAATCATGAGATGAATCATGAGACTGTTTCAGAAATACTTACAAGTTCCTCGCAGTCACTTTAATTTAATTTCCAAGCCTTTGTTTACCTTTTATCCTTAAGCTCTTTATTTCTAAAATGTAATAGAATAAATTATTTGTGTTATTGAAGCACTCAGTCATCAATTTACTGAGCGGTCAACTCAACAAAGGCTGCAGATCATGGAGACTTAAAAGAGCACTCAACCAACGACTCCACTGTTCTACAATCACATTATATTTATTCATTGGCTTCAGCTTCCCTTCTGTGTTAAGATCAATTACGGCGAGCATGTGTTTATCTGGCCAAGGTCATATAGTATCAGTCTATTGTTGAGTTTTTTAAAATGCTTCCGACCTCGACCCTCACCTCAACCTCCGGAACCTTGACCCCTGACACGTGACCCTCGTGTTGTCTCTAATGTCATTGTTTGTCCACTGAGCGAGGCCAGAAGACAGAGTGGGAAAGCGCAGCTGTTGCTACTCGTTTTAATGGACTTTACAAGTCTGAACTTCTGTCCTTTGGGTCTTTGGTAGCTTCTTTATATTTTATTTTTTCCTCTTCCTTATTCAGCCCGCTTCCCCACCTTTATCCCCCCCCCCCCCTTCTTCTAAAATAAAATGAGCTTGGCAGTTGGCATTTTGCTTTTTGGACGGCAGGCTTCTCTCCCCCCAACGTTCAATTATTCATGCTGAACTCCTCACTCCCCACAGCTAGGGAAGCTCCAGCACACACACACATGCACACACACACACACACACGCACACACACAGAGCTCTGTAAATGCATGTGTCATGTGTTGGCAGGGATATTTTTGGGCTTTGTTTTGCGAAGGGGAACTGGCAGCTTTAGTATAGAGTGCAATACACAAGTGAGAGACTATTATTGGAGATGAAGGCAAAGGGTTTCTATTTCTCTCAGTTTGGATGAAATATTCTATTAGATTTCACAATTCCCTGTTGTGTTTTTTTTTTCTCCATTTGAGATTCTTTTTAACATCCTTATTGTCCTCACTTTATTTATTTGCCAATTTCCCATAATGCCAATCAAATGGTGCATTTCCTTTTCTGTTTTTCACGCTTTTCAGGTTCCCTCATTTCTCATTCATCTATTTTTTTCCACTCCAGTCAATTTTATATCCATGCTCTGCTCATTTTTCATTCATCTGTTTTTCCTCCACAACCCATTCATCTCCATACTCTCTGCATGTTCATCTATGTGCGGCTGATGTCCCCCCCCCCACCCTCACATGTTGTTATTCTCTCTCAGTGCTGTGACAGTGTCTCTGTTAGGTAACAGTGTGCAGGGTGCTTTACTGAGCTGTGGTGAATAATTCAGTCGAGAGGACATGGGGCTACACTCCTCTGTCAGCTAGGAATTACAAGTTACAAAATACTGTATGTTCAGAAGAGGAAGTGAGGCATCGGCTCTGCAGCGTGCGTTGATAAGAAATGAGAGGTGAGAGAGTCAGGTGTGCCTGCAGATTTAGCTTAAAGCACAAACGCAGCACATTTTCTCCCTTCGTTATGATCATAATGTGCTGTTGTGTGGCAGGGTGGCAACAGATTATTTAGTGCACCTCTTGAATTTGTTTTCTTGCGTCTGCTTCATTAAAAAGAGTGCTGCAGATGTGTTGTTTTCTGCAGTTGGGTACAGAATACTCAGTCAGGGCTTTTTGTCACCAGGAATGGAGGTGGGAAAAAAAGAGTGAGTAGGAAGAGAGGATGAGTCAGTGGGACAGCATTAAGGAGAGTGGAGGGGAGAGTAAGATGAAGGCGAATTACAGGTAACTAGATCTTTAAAATAGAAGAAAAAACTGAATGAACTGAGCGAGGGGGTGATGAGAAAGGAATGAAGGAAGTGTGAGTGAGAGAGAGAGAGAGAGAGAGACAGGCATCCACAGAGGACTCCTGGTGTGAGTCATCCAGCCAGTGAGGGATGGGTCACCATGGACACAGCCACCGACCCTGCCCTGATGCCCCATCCATTGATCCTATTAAAGCTACACCTCTGTGTTCCTCTTCCTCTCTCTCTCTCTGTAGTTGCTTTTCTGTCCGACTGTATTAATCTTAATGAGATCAACAACTCTGCATCTCTGCGCAGCTCTCTCGTCCATTGCGTCTGTCTGTATGCATCAGTTCCTGTCTCTCTCTGCACTCCTGCCCTCCAAGCTTCTATTTTGTCCTCTGAACGGTTGGCTGCCTGTGGTTTGTAGTTTAAGTGCCACAAATAGCAAGCATTATGCAAATCATGATTAAATACAAAGCAAGGAAATATACAATAAGATAACCTAATACAAATGTATTAGGGCAAACATAATTCTGAGTAAAGCCCAGTGTCCCAGTGTTTAAACTCATTCCTGTCTGTGACCCTCATAACATCTGTTTTTCTTACTTTAATTTGAGCCCTGCTTTATGTGTGAATCTGTCTTAAAGTGAAAGAAAGACAACTTTTTTGGTTTAACTTTGTCATTATGATGTATAACCTGATTAAAACAGTGTGATAGTGGTTGAAAAATGACACCATTCCCTGCTAAATTGGTCTCCAGTGATATTTTTTTTTTTTTGCCACCAGGGTTTCGCAGGAAGATGAAAAATCAGTGACGCTCTCTGTACTCTCTGTCCTAATTCACTGGTCTACGCTGCGCTTCTTGGCGACAGGTGACATCGTTACGAGCTGATTAGCTCGCCGTGCTCTGACTCGCCTCTGCCAACAACAGCATGTCTGCAAGCCACGCCGTCAGTCGGCTCGAGCTCGAGCTGAGACGGACCAGTTTACTCCGCTGCAACTTTCCCTGC
>JAQLOL010000015.1:12416214-12427396 GCA_029783665.1 Naso thynnoides | reverse complement strand
TCAAATTAAACTTGAAACACTGTAATGTCAGTAAATGTAAGTACACACGGGTAGTAGAGACAAAAATGGTAGATGAAGCAACTTTACTGTAGCTCAGTGTTGTTTTTCTCCTCAGTTTCCTTCGTCTCAGTGAGCCTTTAAACCAGTTTTCTCTTGTTTATAGCCATACATAACTTTTTATAACGCTGGTTTATAGCATACTGTATATCACAGGAAGCAGTGCCAACAAAGTTTTTTATTTCCCCTGAAAATATATATATTATATATTCATATAGTGTGCTGCCGACTACCTCATAACTAACCATGTTTGGTTTGTATATCTTGAATGTTGCTGTGTTTACTGACAATGTGAGCTGTGTTCAAGATGGGCCTTAAAGTTACACAACGTCGCAGCTTTTTCCTGTTGGGTCTTTCCTTCGATGCTGCCAGGCCTCTGGTGAGGAAGTGTTGACTTTTCTAATTCATTTATCTTCCTCCACCGTCGCCATCTTTCTTGCCTCTTTTTCACCCCTCTGGTGGACATCTGTGTTCCGTCACGTGTCTCACAAAGAACGAAACGCCCCCACAGCTTCTCTCGCTCCTTTTCTGTGAATGTCATACTTTGCATCCAATTTAGATTTCTTTGTTGACAGTGTGTGTTTGCTTGTGAATGTTGGCGTGTGTGTTTTCTCTGAGATGTAATGCGTATACCTTAAACTAAACATATTGACTGTTTTAATCACTTGGCACACGGACACACATGCACATCTCGCCCGTCCACGCCTCAGAGAGCATGTCACTTGGTTTGACCTGTGGAGTTTTGGCACCAGATGTCTCCAGCTGGCGCTACTGGAGACATATGCTACATCTCCATCCTCGTGTATGTGTGTGATTCTCTTTGTGTGTGTGTGTGTGTGTGTGTGTGTGTGTGTGTGTGTGCCTTGGCACTTTCAATAAGCCCCAGTGTTTGCTTTTGCTTTATTGCCTTTGTTTTTTCATTTCAAATCTTCTAGTGGTTTCTCTCCACTCTCCTCTCTTCATTCCCTCGTTGTCTTCCTCCCTGATTCTATCATAACTCTCCTCTCTATCAATGTATTTTCTAAATAAGCAGTGCCTTTCTACATTTAAGGATCAAGACCACTGCTATTGTTGTGTTAAAGAAAATTGTTTGGCCCGACTCCCAGCTGCTTTATGCTGTAACTCACCCGTAGGGAAAATGAAAGAGCTTTGAAGAGTATAATATCCACTCGTGTATGTTTGTGTGCACCTTGTTTTCGTAGTCTGTCCACCCACTCAGAGAGGTATGTGATAGATCCATGCATACATGCAGACACATGGACAAAGACATAAGAAAATGAATTGGAGTTGCTGACACTATAGCAACCCTTTGGATTTGTCGTCCAATCATTCATCATGCATGAGGCCATTTATTCTTCAGCATGCACAAGGATGTTCCTTTATTTTGTAGCTTTGAATTATTCAGCTGCTTGTTGTGCTGGATGCCCACGACGATAAGGGATAGTAACACGTGTGTACACACACACACACACACCCACACAGACACACACACACACACAAACACAGGCGAGGTTCCCCTTTGTGATCTATGGGGATTCTTCTTCCATTGTTTATCGCGGCAGTGTGGGTGCATATTTCCCATGGTAGATGATGAGGATGAATCATAGACTTGCCCGATCATGTGCTGTTTAGGAGCAGCACCTTTTTTTTTTATTTCAAAGGAAAGATAACAGCCACTGTTCCATGATGACAACCCAGTGGCGTGTTTACAACATTTATCAGCATCTCTCAAAGCTATCACTTCGTTTGATTCCTTAATTTTCAGGTATTCTCCTTTTGTTACTCCACTTTAATGCCTGGCACAAAAAATTTACAGATAAATTCATTTATGCAACAGCACTGGACAGTGCAGTGGCTACCATTGACTTGGGCTAGTTTCATTTTGTGGGAAAATTAATATGTTATGTCTTACATCCGTTGCTTAAAGTCGGCCAGCATGCGCCGGTACGCAGAACCCTCACTTCTAGGTTTTACCCCCTGGTGTACCGTGGCTTTTTACGGTGTACCAGGACCTCTCACAAGTTCCCAGCACCCTCTCCTGTCCTCGCCATGTCAGAGTGTCTCTTGGCAATTTAAAATGACACTTAAATTACATTAAGGTTCGCTACATGACGCTCGCCTCTCTTTTCTTGTGGACTCGTTTGTTCTTGCAAATTCGAACGTCACATTTATGCTGACTCACGAGTCACAACAATGTTGGATGAATGGGGAAAAGTAAAGGAATTTTTAAAAAAAGACAGAACTTTTGGCGTGGCTCCAAAAGGGCACAATCAGACCGGAATGGATGATGACTCAGCTCTCCGACTGTCAAATATGTAAAGTCCAATACTGAGCGGGAAACCAAAAGAAGTTCATTTAATAAATAAATTTTGTGAAAATCAGGATTATCCTCCATCTTGTATTCACTGTAGAAATTCAGAATGTAGACTATTACTTAAATGAATGAATGAAACTTTATTTCAGACATGTTCAAAACCAACTGAAGTCAGTTTAAGAAAACTAATTAATGATTTGCTGATACAGGCCGTTTGATTCTCATGCTCACAGGTGATGAGGGGAGTACCGGCACTTATTTTCTCACCGTGAAGCACTCATGAAATGACTTCACTGCCACAAAAACAAAAGTTGAAAGTTACCTTTGAGATTTCCTGCAACATAGTGTGCTGTAATAGCTTTTTATCACTTGTCACTCTTCAACTGCTGTCAGTTATCACTGTCGAGATGATTTGAAACTTGTTAGCTGCAATTTTGCCTGTCAGAGTTCACCGAGTTCTTCACCTCCTTTTGTCAATTCTGTCGACTCTGTCAATTCACTTCACCTCCATGAGTGAATACTGATATCAGCAGTTCTGTTAAAATGAATTGAACTTTGCACACACACAAACACACACACACACACGCGCGTGCTCTCCTTCTCCTTGGTGATGGAAAGTTACTTCCTCTCCTGTGCTCTCCAGCGCTGTCCGCTTTCCACTCTCTGTCGTGTTGAGACAAACAGTGATTTGTTCCACTGTTTTTGTTTACACTTTGTGACATCATGGCACCTTTGACTCTCCCATTATTACCTCTGGTTTGTCTGTTTTGCTTCTCTGCTGGAAATTCGGCCTCTAATAGGGAGAGACCAGAGATTTTAGTGTTCGTTTATATTTGCTTCTTCATATGTAGCATGACAAACCACATGAGCCGCAGAGAAAAAAAAAGAAGGATTAAAAGATTTTTTAAAAATTTGTTTGTCACAAGTTTGTGTGACTTTTTCTTCGGGATGTTTTATGTGTCAGTTTTCTGTTCATTGTGACAGGCGAGTGGGCTGGTGGCTTATTTGTGGACCTCCAGGCCCCACTATCGCTACACATCATGAACATTTCTAAGCAGATGGAATTGGTTTACCTCCCACCTCTGCTACTGATGATGCCAGTGAGGGGTTACACACACACACGCACACACACACACACACACACACACACATACGTCAGGTGTTGGAATCCACACGAGGACAGTAAAACATATGAACTCATATATGCACATAAACAGATCCCTAATCAAATTACAAATTTATTATTCTGAATAACTCCACCGCTAATGAGGTTACTCTTCACTCCTACTATTAAAATACTGCTCCCATCTCGCTTTTAAAACGTGGCTAAATTTAAAAGATGTTATACTATAACATCATTAATAATGTATCACACACACATTCATGGTCACACAGAGACCAGCGCAGCACTGATATAACCTCCCCGTTTTTATTCATCATTCATAAGCGCAGAGACATCTGAATGTTAGATGTGCTCCTCTAAATTAGTCACAGTTCTAATGATGGTTGGTTTGTTGTTTTTGCTTGAAATTATTTTTTTTTAACTTATCAAGGCCTTTCTCGACATCATTTGAATGGAGAAAACGACTGATTTTTCTTAAAGTGTTTTTTTTTTCCTCTCAATTGCAGTTTAACCTTTTCCGTTAGAACACATCACACACACTTGACATCTCTGACAACGTTGGAGTTTAATCCACAAATGTGATAATGACTTCATCTCAAACCCTGTCCACACTAGCAGTCCTTCACCCCAGAGGTTGTTTCCCACTCTGTGTTAAAGGTTGTGCTACAGACTCCTGTATATTTCTGAACAGCTTAAACAGCAAGGCTCCCTGGAGATCAATTAATAGTTTATAGAAGAGAGGAGAGAGCAGTGAAATTGCCTGTCTTTGTGGTTCATGCTCTGATGCGCCACTGCCAACGTCTGCTTAATTAGGCCAAAAATATCTTTAAAAACTTGGCTGCTGAAAACATTTTTGTTTATGTTTTTTTTTTCACCCAGGTCCAAAATTGAGTTTTTAATGTTTATGTGGCTTCATGAGAGAGTGTCTGCTGGTGTGGTGAATCAATTCTTTTCAAGGCTTTCTCCACTAGAAAGAAAACAAGGCCGTCTAAAAGCCCACTAATAACCCTGGAGGATGTGCCATAAATTATGACTGGGCATGGAAACAAGTGATGATTTAACTGATTGATTAAGGAAGCAACCAAGTGAACAGTGTTACTGTACTTGCAGTTATATTCATGTTGGAGAGGCTCTAAAGAATAATTGAAAAGTGACAGTTTGGGATGTCATGCTTGGTAAACTAGTCATTTAAATGTTATTCCCCTCGGAATTGGACACCAGAAATACTAAATACTCTTATTTCACGAATGTACACATTTAATTTACGGATTAATGTGCACTACGATGTGTAATATGCGCAGCACAAAGTCCACACGGTCCGTTTTCAAATTGGTGTTTCCAGCCCTGTTACGATGCAAAACAAGCGCAAGGCAAGTTTATTTGTACAGCACATTACAGCAACAAGGCAATTCAGAGTGCTTTACATTGAGCTTAAAAGGCGTTAAAACAAAATATCAAATATAGGGACGTAATGATACATTTTAACAACAATACAGTGCATATTACGATGCATGGTTAGCGTAGGATACAAGAAGGATGTGGGCTCATTTAGAGCGACACGATATGATACAATTCAATGACTTGTAATTGATCTAGTAACTTTTTTTTTTTTTGAACAAAAATAGAGTTAAAGAAAATGCCTATTTCCATGCAGTGGTAGAGGAGGTAAACCTACACAAACATTCAGTGCGAGGCCTCTTTTCAGTCTGTGTGGAGCGCAAACGCCGGCTGAAAATCTCTCGTTCTCCGTTTTCCTGGTGTCCCGGCAACGATCCGCTATAATCTGAAGCAACGCTGACGACAGAATACACATGCCACGAATGTCGGAGAATGATCTTAAGTAACATTCACAACTATTTACCATTAGCACTGCATTAAAAAAAAAATCAACCATAATGTTTGATGTGCTAAATACAAGGCATAAATTCTCAGTATTGATCGCTTTTAAAAACAACCTTCAGTTGATAAAAGTCCCACAGGCAGGACAATTTACCTTTCACCTATCGATGTAGTTGGATCGTAGAAATGAAATTGATGGATTGATACATTGATATACAGTTACACCCCCAATAAAATATAAAAGCAACACGTGACAATTAAACAAGACGTTTTAAATACGAGTAAAAGTGTGAGACTTAAAGTGAGCATGTTTTTCTTTTTGTTTAAGAATGGCTGTATTTTTATATTTTGACAGTTAAGACAAAATGCTCTAATGGCTCTATTTAAATGCTCCTCAGCTTAAGGCAGACTCTCCGGAGCAGTGTTGTTTTGTGTGCTGTGGAAAATGAAGGTTGTGTTTGGACTCAGTAACCCTCAGACTGAGCATGCACAGCATGTGTAGGTCAGAGTCAGATCAGCACCATGGACAGTGACCACAGAAGCCCTCAGACTGGCATCAGCAGCTCCACAGACAGCCGAGGTGACGCTGGCCACAGGAAATTGGGTCACACTTTCAAAATAATAGCCTCTCTTTCCAGTCGTAGTGTAAAGATCCAGTAGCATATTTAGGTCAGTCTTTGTCAAAACAAATGAAAAGCTCATGTCCCTCCAGCTCTGAAATTCTAATTGAATTTGCTACAATTATTTGACCAGAAGGTCTAAATACATTACAGCAGACTGTTTACTCTTGTTTTATTCCTCTTGGGTTAACATAATCGCTTTAATGTCGTGAATGTTTTGCAGAGAGTGATCTGCTCGCTCTGCAGTGGTTCTGTCAAGGGTCAGTGAAGCTGCACTGCTGTGGTAGTTTGCTGCTGAAGAGCACACTGTACAGCAGACTGGAGACTGCAGAGCACTGACTTAAACACACAACCCATGATCGTCCGCCCTCATCTGCACTCCAGATGAAACATAGTCAGAGGGAGAAAGAGAGGTTGATAGAAACAATAACTTATGTGGTCAGGAAAGGAGGGAGAGGACAGACGAGCTGTCACTGAGTGGAAGAGAGGTGAAAACTGAGCTGTAAAAACGGAGACGGCAAAGAGAAGCTAGCACAACTCCAGCTGCCTCTTTTTATATAGTTCATGTCTTTTCACTTTTAGAACAACAAATAAATCTTTGTACTATAACCTGTTTAATGAATTATTCTTCAGCTCAGTTTTCATTTTTGTGTTGCAAAAGGCTTGTTACTGATTAATTATTAAAAGTGAGGGAAATGTAGTGCCACTTGCCATATTTTAGCTTTTTTGAATTCTAATGTTGTGCTGCCTGCTTAAGATTTAGTTGCTTTTTGTGCTGGGGTTACCAAATCATATCGGGATCATATGTCTGTTTGAAGTGTTGGCATGCCTTTGTGCTTGGTGCTGAACATTGTAGCTTCCAATATAGAAACAATTTCTATGTTTTCTGTAGACCTTAATTTAATTTTTATACCGTGGCTTGGTGTGAGCATTATAGGGCAAGACCGATATATCGTATCGGCCGATTTTGGGCTGTCACACATTGGTATCGGCATGTGATTCACCAATATGTGCAGATGTTAAAACTGTTTTTAAGGCTGGAAAAAATGATTTGACTAGTGATTTAAAATGTTGTGATTATGTAGTTTTATTTACTACAAAGTGTCATGTTTACTCTTCAGTGCACTGAGGTTTGGAGTAAAGTTTGTTAAGATGTCAGATATCCTGAATCCATCACACATCTTGGTCACAAGTCCTTGATAATCATGTGAAATATGAGCTGATCAATATCAGATGTCAGAATTTTCTTACTCCTAATTATTGGTATCGGCATCTGCCCCAAAAATGCTGTGTTGGTCGGGTCCTGGTGAGCGTGCATTTATTACATGTATACACAATTAATTGTATCTGAGACACGTGCACTTGCACACAGAGTATCTCCAGAGGGGCGGCATACATCTGCTCTTCCCTCATTAACTCCATGCAGAATGCCATTTATCAGCTCCACTGTCACTGGCTTCGGTAGGCCACATGTGTGTCAAGAGATGGATCAGGTGGAAAACTCAAATCCCAGCAGGCCTCCTTGAACCCGCCCCCACAGACATCAGTACAGAGCCACTCGCTCACCTGCTGCTTCACCTCTGACACAACCACCTGGGAAAAAGATGGGGACGGAGCTCGGACCACGGAAAGCTGTTGTGCTGCTTTGATGGATTCTGTTTCCTCTCTTCCTCGCTGCCGCTTGCATCCTTGTCGAACTCTTTGTTTCTGCTGGTTTACGATGCTCTAAAATCCACCCCCTGGTTCTCCCTCCTTCCTTGTCTATTCCAAAGAGGGAAGACATCGCTGGTTTTGACCAATCTTGTCCCATTTAAATAGGCCGAGCCAGAAATAGTGTGCCCATGTAATCGTCTGAAATCAGGCCTCATCAAGTCGAGTCTTGGTTAATGAAACCAAGATATGTGCAGTTCATTTCCTTGTCTTAACCTTGATGGCAGGTTCTCTGTGTTCATTGGACAGAATACACTGGCTGGAAAGATCTGATATGTATTTTCATCATACTTACAAGGGATGTAATATTCCTTTCATAAGGGAGTGGTATTATTAAAACATGAAGAGATTGAGTAACCTTGAGACTCTGACTCCAACACATGCTCTCTTCACCGTTGCCATGGCAATGCAGCAGCAGCGCCTTACAGTGTGGAGTGTTTTCTCACAAGCTCGCTGCAGTTTTTCTTTTTTTTTTTTTTTTCATTCCAGTGGATTTTGTCCTCCATGAAAGTTTCCACCTGCATGGAGATGACCCAACAGTTACTGCAGAGAGGAAGCTGTGACAGGATGTGCTTGTGTGAGCGTGAATGCAAGTGTACAGTATGGCAGGTGACATGGTGTGATTCAGCGTTGGTGCACGTGTGTGTGTGTGTGTGTGTGTAGCCAGAGATAACCGTGATTGGGTGTGTAAATATCAACCAGGCTTCGTGTGAAGCCGCCCCTCTCAATGCCTATCTGTCTTTGGAGATAAGAACACACACACACACAGCCACACATACAGCATGGACACACGATTTAAAGTTTGATCACAAGGTATCTTTGCTTCACCACACCCTTATATATTCAAGTCCTGCTTTTCTTGACATATTTTTTGGGCATCTAGTTGCCAGAGGGAGGCAAGAGTTGTACCATGTACCCACAGTGTGTTTGAATCTAACTTTTGACCCTTATTTCATGATGTTACTCTCTGGAGCATAATACTCAGTGTAGCCTTGACACACTAAAATAATATTTATGAAGAACATTCTCAGTGCTAGCAGTGTTTCCCGTACATGGGCTCGACTTGGGACACCTGCCCAGGAAGATAAAAAAAAATGTAATTTTACAGCCCACACAGAACATCCACCTTCCAGCTTCACCCCCCTTGTCACACACACACACACACGTGCATCAGCTCTGGCATCAGAAGTGTGGCCCGCTTGATGCACCTAAAGTGTCAGACAGAGTGTAGAGCTGCTGTTTTAGAGGTAAACTGTTTTCCCTAATTTAAAAGCACCACACTTAATAAGCTAGTTTCTGCATTGCATGCCGAAAATAACACATTGCTGTGTTCAGTGTTCAAGTTAACGCTATCTTACACTAGGGCTAGGTAAAAAAAAAAGATTCATCAATGCACTGCAATTATTGCTATTATATTTTTCAATTCAGTATCAATTCAGAAAGTCCTTGAATCGATTCACAAAAAATTTGTTGTCATCAGGCCTGGAGATTAAGGACCTCCCGTTGTCCCTCAGTCCATAGAAACAGAATCAGGAAGAATGTGAATTAATTTTGGGATGAGACAGAAACACCGGCCACCCTTAGCGCGCATGGCACGTCTGCCACTATGTTCACATTGCAAAATCTCACCACATTTTCTGAGAGGACTATTTTTGGCTTCCATTGTCTCATGACAAATGTGCGTATGCTCAGTGGCTGTCACTCTGCCTTTCCATCTGATTTGGTCCCCATTAACAACATTCAGAGGGGATGGCAACACCTGTCTGAGCACTGAAGAACAGGTGCCATCTCGCCACAGGAGAGCTGCTGAGTCACTCTCACACACTTGCATACACACATACGTACACAACAGCACTTGGAAAGAATCGCAACCATGACTCATTGTTAATTATGTCATTGTCAGGCAGTAGTTGTATTTGGACATCATGTTTATTGATGTAACATTGGAATAAAGACTGAAAATACAGACATGCTCCAAGCTTTTTGAACTGAATCTGATGCCCACATCTACACCACAGTTAACGAAACAACAGGATGTTTTATCCATCACCATGCTGTCTGTTTCCATGGAGTTTCTGTTAATGAAGGTTGAGTTTCCCACAATGGAATATGAGCCAAAATGGCTGTTGCATGTGTGTTTTTCTTCCGAGCACGAGCTCTCTCATAATAAAATCATATACGTCTAAACACTGCAGTGTTATATGGATCAGTAATAGCAAGAACCAAATTTCCATGGATTTTTTTTTACAAGTATAAACTTACTGGCCTCAGGTTTACTCTCGCCACACTGCACTCCACTCTCTCGTTGACATTTCTATATGCGTGGAGTGAATTGGAAAACTCCAGGGGTTTATATGGTCTGCAGCTCAGCATCTTGGGCTTGTGTCTAACCTCTCTGTTACTACCAGAAGCCAGCAGCTCATGCTGTGTCTGTCTCTGCTGCAGTTATAGCGAAGCCACAGCCCAGGGGAGCTTCTCTCTAAGATGCCCAGAAAAACAACAACAGCAAAGGAAGCATTTGGACACGCCGGGAACAGCATCCTGTGTTGGTTTATGTTTCTCCCACTCTCCCCTCTGCTGTTAATTTCCAGTTCTGCTCCTCCTTTTCTTGGCTGTATGCACCACACATCTTCACCTTTTCCCATCTATGCTATACTTGGCATGTTGCTTCTGGTTGCTGCGTACATCCCGTCCTTCTGCACATACACACATTTCTTTCCTCTCCACCCCTCCCTTCCATACATACTATTTCTCCCTTCCTCCCTTCCTCCCTCCCCCCTTCTCCTGCTATATGCCAGCCAAGCTCCCGCTCCCCACTACGTATCTTTACCCGGGCAGCGCTGCCAACAATTAGAACACATTACTGCCAATTGTGCCACCTGCGGCCCCCTGAAAGGCAGAAAAAGAGGAGAGGAGGGGACGGCACTGTGCCAGTGGAGGTGGGGTGGGTGAGTAATATGCGGTGGGGAGGTGGAGTGCTTTACAGCATTCTGGATACTGCCACAAAGCACGGTGTTTAATTACCAATAAGCGCTGGTTTAATCAGGGGCCTGAATGCTGCCGGATAGACAGACTGCAACTGTCGTCTTCTTTGTGGGGGGCTTGGGTATGTAGGAATGGTAACTGTTTGTTTCTGTGTGCATGTGTGAGAGAAGGGGTTTATGGTTAAGCTGTTGTTTGGTTGTGGAAGAATGAGTCGCAGGCTTGGATAGACGGGGTGGTGGTGGTTATTGTGTAGGGGTGTCCATTATTGTTTTGAAAATAATTCAGCGGTTGTGGAAATGAGATAGCGGAGAGCAAAATGCATAGAGAGGGAGAGACATTGTGTGTGATTGCACACATTCACACCTGCATTTTGGCCAAGGACTGGCTCAAATCACACCGAATTGGATGTGTTGTGTGAGGCTTGAGTGAAAGCAGTCTTTTTTTTTTTTCTTTTCTTTTTTTTTTTTTTTGGTCTTGTGGAGTAAACGAAGAGGTGTCTGTGAGGAGATTTAGACTGGAGCCAAAACCAATTCA
>JAQLOL010000015.1:12382969-12409991 GCA_029783665.1 Naso thynnoides | reverse complement strand
ACATGCAGCAAAGGGCCACAGGTGGAATCGAACCCGGGTTCGCTGCGGCGAGGACACAGCCTCTGTATATGGGGCGCCGGCTCTACCGACTGAGCCATTGGGAGCCCCGATACCAGCATTTTTGTCAGTATCGGAGACATTTTCCGTTACTAGTATCAGTATCAAAACAACTGTAGTCACAGACCTTGTTCACGCTGCCGGACCAGCTGCGATTGGGTCTGGACAACCACAAAAACCACATGGCGAGGTGGTTGGAAATGCAATTCCAGTCCGATTCCTGTAGGTGCGTCTTCAGTCCGCTCTGCTTTTTAAAAATCAGATATCAGAGTGTCTGCAAATGACAATGCAGACACTGTGGGTTTGAAAATTATATTAGAGAAACAACACATTTGCCTGCAGTCTGGACAAAGCTATACACAACACACACACACACACACTCAAAATGCACACATGACCATAGATTGAAGCATGGCGAGAGGTTTTTGGGACAGCAGCACAGTTTTGTGTTTTGCAGAGATTCATGGAGTCAAGTGGTTTTTGATTGATGATATCTATCCTAGCGTGTGTCCAAGCCGTGACAGTATTGATTCCCAAAGCCCCCCCGCACACACACACACCACACTACACATACACAAACTCAGACACACACTTAAGCTTCTGTTGACACAATACAGATGACCTAAACACAGAGGGGAGATTATCAGAGATCGGGTATCACATTTAAGGAGCCTTTTTGTCAGTTTCCATTATACTATGTAGATTACTGCCTCACAGCACACACTCCATCATAAAAGTGAAGTGAACACACAGCAGGTGTGTTTCAGCTTGTCTTGTTATCCAACGGGGAAAGTTTGAGTATTTTTTTCTTTTCACTTGTTTTTGCCAGAGTTTGATGGATATTTTTGGACTTAATCCACCTCATTTGCTGCCAGTTACTTAAGCCAATACAGATTTGTTTTCCAAATTTGTGTTTGATCAATTGCTCATCATTTACTGAATACATTCTCTCTCTCTCTCTCTCCTGCTCTCTCTCCCCATCGAGTTAGAAAATGCTTTTTAAATGCTGTTGAACTGATGTGGCTCAAAGCTAATAAGCACAGCTTCTTTAAACATTTTTTTGAATTAATGATGTTATTAAGTAATAAAAATGTCATTTCTGCTGCTAATTAATGTCATAGACACAAACTCTCAAAGCCAATCTTACCTTCATATAGTGTTTACCATTATGACACGTATCCCAAACATCCTTCCAGCTTCTTCTCTTTTCGTTAGTAAATCTAAGTCAATGTCCTGAGGACTCTTTTCTTCTGACCCCTGCGATCGGTAAGTGGTCTAGACATATTTAACACTCTGACACTGTAACTCCAAAAGGTCAGGGGTTAAACACAATGCAGAGGTGAGGGGCATTGCCGCCAGCGTGACCCCCAGGGCGAAGGCTGGCTTGCACACACACACACACATACGCAGGACCTTTATGCATCCGTGACGAGTCGCCACCATTATCCAAACAATAGAGCGTCTCAGCTGTGTAATTGAGTGGTTTCACCGGGCCTGTGTCTATACCATGAACATACATAACTCTGTGGATACCAGCTGTGCTGCTTCAGAGGTCTTCATCAGATCAAGAGAGGCTCCTATGAAACAGGCTCGGTGTCACTTATGTTTAAAAAATACAAACAATTGGGCAGTGGTGCTTAAAAACTTTTTCTGCCACGCCCCCCTTTGGAGGAAAAGAAAATTTCTCGCCCCCCCAAACAAGATTGCAACAGAACAGTTCACGTTTAACTCTGGCTTTTTAAAAGGTAGAATAAATAAATAAATAAAATGAAATAAGATGTGCAATCACCTTTTTGGAACATTAACAATGAAGTGCTGTTTTTACAACGATTTTCCCACTCGCGGTGTTATCATGTTTTCTTGTGACTGCTCTGCCTCAGCTCTGTGATTCTGTTGCCGACCGGCTGCAGCTGCAGCAGCGGGTCGTTGTTGGGCACAGCTTCGCTAAATAAAAGGCTGCAGACAAACAGAGCAGTCGCATGACATCAGAAGGAAAACCAGAAGACATTTTCTCCACAAAAGAGGATCTGGTTTTACTGAAATTGCTGTTTTGTGTTATGTAGTAGTATCGATTGTTAAGTTTTTTTCTTGTCTCAAAACCGTGGCTCGCGGTCAAGTCACATATCGATCCTTTAAAGAACTCAAGTGGCTTACTGACTTGAGTGGGGTGTAATGTCTCCAAGTGTCTTTTAAACTTGTCAGGTTGCGTACTGTCAGCTGCCAGAGTTTTCAGACACTGAACGCAGACACGGCTCGCTTCATGCTCTACCACATTTTGTTGTGAGCACAAGAGCAAGATATGCGTCGGCAACGTTACTGTTGCCCAACTTTGTCTTGTTTGTATCTGAAGGGTTGCCTGTTTTTCTTTTTGCACCTTTCATATATGTTTCTTTATTTTACAAACCTACACTCTCTCTGTATGAATGTGAAATCATCATAGAAGTGCATTTTGTTTTTGTTGTTTCACTCCAAAGTGAGTCTTGGTCGGTGTTTACATGTTTGTTTTACATGTTTGTTCTATTGCATCAAAGTGCAGACTTACAGTATGATATTAAAGGCAGCAGTTAAGTGTGTTAGACACTTGATGACAGCGAGGACAGTAAATATTTAACAGGGTCAAGTACTGCTCCCCCTCTCCCCCCCCCCAGGCCCTGTGAGCTGGCGTTGTTTGTGTGCGTCTGTCTCTTATGTGGTTTTTGTGCGTGTTTGCGGAGGATGAACTGACCCACGCTTACATTTTTGACGCCTGTCCTCATGAGATTGTAAGCACGGACAAACCCACACACACACACACACACACACACACACGCAGCGGTGACATCTGACCTCAATTTAGAGCCAGAGGTAGCCTGAGGGAAGGTGATGAGCTGAATGGAGACAGACAGACAGACGGATATGGTTAGAATCTGGACATTGGCCGCTATTGATGACACACAAAGAGCTCTGTCTCTGCCTGTCTCGTCTTTCATCGTCTTCATCATCATCACAACACCCGCGCTTCTTTCATCCAGCTTTCTTTCTCTTATCTAGTTCCAAAAGTGATTAATGTTCTGACCTTCTGGCTTCCTCTCTTCTTCCTCTCTTCTGTCTTTATATTGACCCTTTTTTTCCCCCCTTTCACACTCCGTTATACAAGGTAATGATGAAAGTAATGATGCCAGTTCTCTGCTGAAAATTAAGGTCAGAACCATTGTGGGCCATATCTTTTATGATGTTGCATCAAAGTATACAGTCAGGTAGAGTTTAAAATAATTACACATTCATATTGCAGCTCGAGGGATGAAACTTTAAAGGCAATGCCTGTTAAGTTTGATGTGAGCACACACGGAGAAATGCACAGCCGCCCACTCGCCAAACACAACAGACACACAAGAAGCAAGACAGATCCAGGAGCAGATGCACCGGTATTTAATTAGGACTGACTGCAGCTGTTACTGTTATTACCTAGGCATTCTGAAGATAAACGTCTGAAGTACACACACACACTCACACACACACTCACAGGTCAACCATTTGTTTGAGGTGGCTTCCCAAGGGAACATCAGCAGTGTGTAGTTGTTTGAACAGTGTGCGTGCGTTTGTGCGTGTGTGCGTGTCCCCAAATACGCCAACACCATCTACCGAAGTGCAGGGTTGAGGAGTTGCGTTCATGTCCGCCGCCTGCTGTATGGTAATAACGTCCTCTCAGTCCCAGCAGAGGCTGTGTGAGTGGGAGACCATAACTGCTCATAGACATATAACCGGCAAACTAAGAGCCCATTCACTCAGCATGCACGCACACACACTCAAGCTCCCACCAGATGGCCTGCTGTTGTTCTCATCCCTCTTCCTCCCTGTGTTTTACCATATCTGTGTTTTCCGCTCCCTCCTTCTTTTCCGCCCTTGCTTCTTTCCTGTAGCCCATGTGTTGACTTCGCCCATTTGCACTTTTTTGCACTTTTTCTATAATTTCTCTCCTGCCGTATTCTTATTCTCCCGTATTATCTCCTTTTCTTCCCCTCCATCCCTGTCTTCAGGTAACAGGTCCCTTGCTTGCAGTTAACGCTGTCGTGTTCACCGTCAGCTTCAACACACAACAACACGCACATTCTGGATTTGGATGTTACTAAGCTTTTGGCAAATTCCTAAAAGCGGATATTTACACATGTGGCAGCCTCTGACTTTTTAGTAGTTTTGCAAGGCTGTCATGGTGGACTCTAATACTAAATGTTGCACAGTTATATAAACTCAGAGGCGATATTTCACAATCAAAAAATTATCTTTCATTATTAGATTCTCATCCAGTTTCCCCAAAAATGTCTTTTAAGAGTAGTTTGGAGGCTGTGGTTAGCTTGAATTCTTGAAAAAATGTATCAAAACAGCCTTTTAACGGAGGAGTTTGTTTTTTTGCCCATTAAGCCTTGTAATAAGGATATTTATGATCATCTACGATGTTCTACAACATTGTTATGACAACTGGCACAGTCCTGAGAGCTGGAGCTCGTTGCTGACGTTCATCTACTTCCTGACGGGTCATTGCTCATCATTATTTGAAACATAATGCAGTACACAACTTGTATTCCTTGTTATCGTCATGCACCAACCTCTTGAGATTTTTGGAAGTCATCTGCTCTGTTTGCAAGTGAAAAAGCACTGATAATTAATGTGTTGCATTGTAAGTATATAGTGTACATATTAGTATGAACGCACCCCACCTTAACTCCCTTCATATTTGCACTTTTGTCTCAGGAACTAGGCTAGTATGATTAATGTTCATCGGATGATCCATCGCTGTTCTCCATTTCAGCGTCCCATAGGGAGCCCTGTGCTCTCTGTATCACATAGGTTGGCTAGCCGGCTAACAGCCTCCTACATACTCAATGGTTACTGTGATAAATGATTAACAGGCAGCCTTGCTAAATGATGGCCAATAGATCATTTATACAGTAACTGGAGAGGAAGACCTTACAGAAGCCAATGGGGAGACTGAGGAAGCAGGTTGCTGCTTCGGCTGCATCTGTCTCGCTGTCTCATATACTGCAGTGGCCTTGTGTTTTTTCCCATGTTCAGTGGTTTCCCAGCTGCCCATCTGCCCAGCAAATGTGTTTGTATTGTTTTCCTTGCATGCAATTCTGTATAAATCCATCTCCGCTTCAGCACATCACCTCATTAGCCCACGTGTTCAGTCTCTGTTCTTCATCTACTTGTTGTTGGATTGTTGTGTGCTTCTGGCTCACTGATTCCATTGCTCAGTTAGGGTTTTTGTCTTTTAGTTGCTCTCTGGTCACGATCCCAAGCTTCTGCATTGCCCTTGTTCAGCTTGCTGCCATCCATGTCATGTTGCAGTGGATAATGCTTTGGCTTGCACATAGCCCACACAAAACAGCATTCACACCTCAGGTATGTTCCATCGGTCATCAGCAGTGTCTTTTGCATCCTAAGTCCTCTTCTTCGTCTCACTGCAGCCTGCCTGTCTCTCTCTCTCTCCTTTCCCTGTGTGGTGTGCTGTGAAGACAGCCGTGAAACACAGCCTCATTTCCCCAGCTATTTCCCTGGGAAACCCAAATGAAAAGATACTACCAACCTTTTCTTTCTCCTGCCACGCCACTCGCTATAAATGCTGACAAGAGACTGCAGTACCATCTCTGACCTTTTACAGGGCTCTTAGGATACACACACACACACACACACACAATTCCTATTACTGGCAGTGCCTTTGAATCAGCAGAGTCTGGGATGGTGTGAAGGAATTTAATGACACACAATGTCGCTTCGATTTTAGCGCTCCATGGCCAGGCTACCAGGTGCACCATTTGTCCTTTATTCAAAGGAGAGTTGGGGGCTTAAGTGGCCCTTAAACTGGTCTGACTGCAAGAGAGAGAGGGAATGCAGCACTGAGAATGGGGAGTGCATTCTGCTAGTCAGATTTTAATGAATATAAGAGCTTTATATGTTTCTTTGTGTCAAATTTACAGCATAACCCCAAATCCGCCCGACAAAATCCAAAGTAAAGCCCCTCAAGCCCTCCCATCCCCCCTACCCCTCCTATTGATGCTCTCTCATAAGCTGTCCATATTTCATAAGGGCTGGGTTGTCCTTTCATCATGCCCTATGACCCCGCAGTATGTCTTCCAGGGATGGTGAATGGAGACCTGAGAGGCAATGGCCTTAAATATCCTTTATGGAAATACTGCTCAGCCTTCTCTCAGACCCCATACACAGCCCCTCCTTTGCCCCCCGCTCCCCGATCAATAAATAATGGGGTGAGGTGAGAGTGTGCAGCGAACAGATTGTGAGAGGGAAGAGAAAGCAAGGAGCACGGGAAGGAGAGCGCCTGCTGCATTGCAAGGGGAAGCTGTGGGAGCTGTCAATGATTGGAGAAACAGAAAGACAAGAGGAGAGAGAGAGAAAGAGGAGAGAATGAGGTGGAGAGCGACACCGACAGAGAGATGAAGTGAGAAAAGGTGAAGGAGAGGAATGAAAAGAGTTCAGACAATACATAAAGGGAAAAGAAACCTGTAATAAGACTGTGCCGTACAATAGAGTCATGTACGATGTGGATACTGACTATCTTGGTACCTCAAAAATTGTAATTTTATTCCAATAACTGTTATTATTATCATTTAACCTATTTTTATCTTACTCTATTTCCTCTTTCATGTACAGTCTTTGTAGCTATAGGATTAGGTAATTGTATGTGTGCTCTACCTCTATACAGTATTATTTCTACATGACAAATGATGATTTTTTTTTTCCTTTTGGGATATTAATTGCCGGTTTGTGTGCCTTAAATGCAATAAAGTTTAAAAAAAAGAAGAAGTGGTTTGGAAGGGGCCTTTAGTGTAGTTAAAGCAGATCAGAGAGGGTGATGCAAAAAACAAATGTAAGCAGCATTTCTTTCAACAGGGAGGCTTCAGAATCACTGTAAATTAGACCACTGATGTTTAAGAGCATGCTAACAGAGAGCAAAGAAAAAAAGACACAAAAAGTGAAAATGAAACAGTTTTGCAATCATTATTTTCTGTCTGCTAGTTGTAAAACTCTTAATGTCGTGGCCACAAATGTGCCTCCTCCTCAGGCTCGGGCCTGCTGTTGCTGTCAATTATATCCTATTGACGGGTAATTACCAACATATTAAGAGCAGTCATTAGTTGCTGTGAAATAAGGTTGTGAATCCTACAGGTAATTAGTTAGAGCTACAGCCGAGTGTGTGAAGGCAGTGTGCAGACAAAAACAAGAGGAGCTTAAGCCCCCTCTGTTTCTCCCTCAAGTATTTGAAGTACAGGCACACACTCAGACATACTTACACGCACACGCACACACACACACACACACACACATGCAACAACCCTCCTTTGCTCTGAGTGTTTGCTTAGTGCAGCCTTATTTTAGGGGAGCCCGTCTCAGTGCCCATTCCCCCGGTACAGAATGTCAGCTGTGGCTCATCTAACTGACGCCCATCTGTTGAACCTTAATCAAAATCTCCATAATTTCCTTCATGCACTGTTATGTCTCTTCATTCCCCCTTTTCCCTCCCCTCCCCTCCTGTCCGTCTCTCCTCTCGTTTGCAAGGTTGAAATGCTAATTCGTAAAATGGGGAGTATTCTCAGGGTGGCCACATATGTTGTGGAAATGTGAATTTGAGATATGATAATGAAATAAGTGGCTCACAGCGTATCAGACCTGCTCCCACTGTGAAAAGGGTCTTGACCCACTAAAGCTCTGTTATGATGGATGGAGACGCAGTGTGTCCGGTCTCCTTTGCATTCCGTTACTGCCATAATGACAGGCAGTGGCCCAGCGTCCTTTGGGGATTTGATATGAATTTGCCTTCCTCTATAAAGCAGGCCTGATCTAAAATATGAGGCATGTCTCATAGAAGCAGCCTTGGGTGGCTGACGGATTTCAGCCAGGTGGACAGTTGATAATACTCTTGCTTTTTCTCAGCACCACCTCTGCATGTAATGGCTTGTGCAGTCAGGCAAAACCAGATGGCTATTAGTTAATTAAAGGTTTTTGTTTGTGCTTTTAGTTTGTATTAGAGAACTGTGAATGTGGATTTAACCTATTGGGTACTACTGTTCGATTCATTCATTTAGCCCAATCACAGACAATATAAAAACCATTTACAAAACACCCTAAATAGAAGCTAATTTCACACCCTGAGACCTTTCCATACACAAACAACACTGTGGTATGATTGCTGATGTTAGACGCCTTCCATCTGAACTATTTTGATGAGGAAGGTATAATTCACCTTAACATCAAAGTCAGTGGTACCTTAGAAACTAGACCCATCTGTCTTCTGTCTGATGGGACCTCAATGGGAGTCAGCGTCCTCGCAAATTACATTCAGCACACAGACCCGTCTCTAAACAGTTAAGAGTTAGTACTTCCTGTCAGTCCAAGACAAAAGGCTGTTTGGACTTGGCCTGACTGTTGTTTACATTTCACCTCTGTTCAGCGTCTCTGTCCTTTAAACATGATGCCAAACACACTTGCAGTCAGCTCCTTTGTGCTTCAGACTCTTTCAGGAACTATGTGTGAACTTTGTCAGCGAGCTTTTCTTGTGTGCCATTAGACTTGCTACATATTTTTAACTCAATCTCAGAGGTCGTGTGTTCCTAGTGACTCATTTTCAACCTGCAGAGGGAACTATTGCCATTTTTCATCTCCGCTTCTTGCTAAAGCTGATCCATTAGGACTGTTGTGAGAGACACACTGCATCAAACTGTGTTTTGGCTGCACAGTTATGGTCTTTTATCTCTAATCCCAGCAAGGCTGTGCTCTTAAAGTGTCTGTCTGAGGGCTCCGTGGGGCAGAC
Source organism: Naso thynnoides (assembly GCA_029783665.1). Lineage (NCBI taxonomy): Eukaryota > Metazoa > Chordata > Actinopteri > Acanthuriformes > Acanthuridae > Naso > Naso thynnoides. The sequence continues at coordinate 12,401,131 of JAQLOL010000015.1, read as the reverse complement.
TGCATGGTTACTCATGATGCTAAACCAGCACTTAACAAGAGCCTGAGAACCTCAGGGCATTTAATGGCATGTGCACGTTTCTTTTTTTAAGTGCCAGACACTCATCCTCAGTGTATTGATAGGGAGCTCTACACTCACAGTGGCTTAGTTGCATGGTACTCAATTTCCTGTTATAAGAGCCTGTAAGCTCAAATGAAAGGTGTGAGTGACAAAAAACTGTAGCTGTATTCAAAACTGCATAGTTCTGTACTAAACACTCAGTTTTTTGAGAGCATAAGTGCCTACACACTGAGAAGTATGTGAAAATGCAGTGTACTACTCACACACTCAAAACGATCCAAAACTTGAGTTTGAAACGATGGACACTTCACACCCTCAGTGAACGCCATATGGGTGGAGTAGCAGAAGCATTAAGATGGAAGTCATACATATTTTTGCACTAAGCACCATCATGTATATTTACTCTTGTCAGATAGCTACCATAAATAATGCTTGTTTGGTCTGTGATGATTTGGTGCTGTTAGCGTGCTAACTAACGTTAGCATCCACTGGCTAGCTAGCTACTGTTAAGGCTCATTTACGCTATCTTTATGTGCAAAAACAGATCTGTACGTTTTAAACAATAGAACCATCTATAAATGCTCTTATGCTCTATGCGTACCTTACGTTGGGATCGATGTTATGCAATACATCCAGCAGAGGGCGCTTTTCAGCAAACAAACCGGTGTCGCATGGGCCTCCACTTCTCCTGTGCTGCCGTCCAGCTGACATTCACTTCCTGTCCGATCTCCTTCTTCCCAGCTGTTCTGTTGGAGTTGTCCGTCCCTGTGCCAACATCATAAACATGCCTGTAATTTCATACCCACTCCTCTCTCAAAAAGTCCTGCTATTATTGGATTTTGTTGGTCTTGCTTGAACTGTGGGCTAGTCCACCCGACACTGTCCCCACGATTTCCAGCTGCTTCCAGGAGATAGACAGAAATTCAGAATGAACACAGAGTACAGACAGAAGGCTCCATCTTTGTCTGTGCCCATATCCAACGTTGAGCATAAATGTCCACTGAGTAATGGAAATTGATATCTGCAGGCCCTCTCATCTCATTTAGGTAGAATCATCAGAGAAAAGGTTCTCTCACCTACAGAACACCACAGGGGACATGTATAATGTTGTACATTACACTGCAAACAGCAATTACTGGGCTCTTTAGGCCCTATAATGGCTGACAGTGATTAATAAAACCGCTGTTGCTACATAAACGAAAAGTGTAAATGAATGTAAAAGGTTGACCAAAGAGGCCAGTACGGCAAGAGAAATCTGGAGCTCTCAGATAAAAATTCCCTCTTTGCTTTCAACTAATTATCCTTCCAGCCTCGTCAGTCCCCAAACCAAACCTATTCTATCACAGATGAGCCTCAAGGGGCAAAGCTCAGGCGAAGAAAAGTATGAACATTTATGTTAATGAGTGTGTGTGGAAGTGTGTTTAATTACGAGTGGGATGCATGATGCCGGCTTGTTTGTACCCTTATGTATACAGCGTGCTATAGTGCTGTTTGTCCAGTGGATAGTCAGAAGGGAGTGGAGGAGAATGGAAAGAGAGGCTGTGCCAGCAGGCAGTGTTATTCCCCACGGGGAGTGTTGATTAATGAATCACATCTTTCTAACCTGAGGCTGCGACTGTGCCGCTGCACTTTCACAGCACTGCAGAGCGCCAGTCAGCCCCGTGCCAGGCTGCCTCACTGGCACAACATGGCACCGGGTGTGGGTGCTGTCACTTCTAACCGGGGCTGAGAGGTAGTGCGAGGAGAAGAAAATTAGATTGCGGGTATGAGCGGAAACTGCCTGACAAATTTGATCATTTCAGCCTGTGGGTGTTTTTCTGCTTCAGACAAACAACCCCCCGCGGAATGTTGTTGAATTAGTTTGACATATGTGGTTATTAAGTAGTGTAAATTGAACATTTCATTTTTAGAGTTGTTTTGTTTGCCAGTTCTTAATAATTTTTGCTCAGAATGGATTAATGTGTATCCTTGTTTTTATGCAAAGTCAATATCTTGCTAATATTTTACCTTTTTCTCTCTTTCTTTCATATTCCTGTGTTGATCCTACTTCTGTTACACCTTTAAAATGGACCTCTACTAATTTCAGGTATGTAAACACATTTAAGACACCCTCACTGTTTAGTCCTCGGTGTATACAATGTACAATGAAGGACTTTTATGTCTACTTACAATAAATAAGTGTCAACGTTTCTCAAGCAATGGTTAAAATCACAATTTTGAGCAAATCAAAAAATATTCACACTTTGTTTTATCCAGCTAAAACAACTGTATTTGACAAGCATTTATATTTGTCATAACATTATTATGACCAAAGCTGATTTGTAGCTAAAGTTTGGCTTTGCTTTGCTGCATATTTGGTCATTTAACAACAAGAACTTGTAATATTTTTGTGTAATTTTTTACTTTTAAATATCTTACTGTCTTGTTAGCTGCACACAGGCTCAGAACTACAATGTCACACACACACACACACACACACACACACACACACACACAGTGCCCAGACTCCTCCAGCTTGTCTGGAGGTTCAAATTGGTGACCTTAAGGTTGGCAAGGTCAAAACGTTCCCGTTGAACCCACTTCATCTTTTTGTTAGCTGAGCCTTTGAGTGCTGACTAAGTGTTACAAACAAAAATTAATTTGAAGCCAAGTGATCTTTCACAGGTGTGTGCGTGTGTGTGTCTGTCCTGTGTGACCTGCATGCTCATCCTGTTTGGGCCTTTGCCCCTGGCTAGAGGCTGTTTTAATCAATTTTGAGCTGGCACAGCAGGCTCCACACCACTAGCTTAGCATCTGGTGTGTGTTTGGAGCTGCTGTCCTCACTCCGCTCTGTGGTGTAGGTTCTTTTTTAGCTCTCTATTTATGTCTAGTATTCATTTACAGCATATAAAGCAGTTAGCCTGGTAAATTAGACCCATAATTCACTTCGTGAATAAATTCACTTTGTGAAAAGTGTCTGGCCACGCTCCATGAAGGATTCTTTGCAGAGTTTAAATCCTAGTAGGTGTATTATCGGGTTTAAGTGTAGAACTATTGGTGCAGCCATAAACCAGTCAGCCATGACATTGACTGTATGCTGTATGCTGTTTGCCTGGCCATTCAGTGAAACCAGGTGAAACAGACAGACGAGTGGGAAGGCTAAAGTCCGATCTGTTCAATAATCACATACATGTTGTTATTTTGTGTTGTGATTAAGATCCTAACCCACCGTGCATCATGGGAGGTGATGATCAAATGCTTTTTGTTTGAACTAAAATGACATTTTTACCAGGTAGATGCAGCTACAGGTCACAACTAACCACTGACACTGGAGGCCCCGCCCTCTCTCTCCCTGGAGACAGCAGCTTAAACATCGGTAGCTTACAGACAAGACGTGTGGCGGCTCACATTAGTTTTTCCAAAGTTGTAAAACAATCACATAGATATTGTTATATTGTGTTGTGATGTTGGCTATTTTCATCAGTTTTGGTGCTTTTTTCTTTTAGAGTGATTTTTTTACGGGTTGTGTTGTACCTGAGGCTGTGTGCGTATCATGTCTGCATCGCACAGATTGCTAGAAGGACAACTACTAAAGGCTCCTGTTCTTCCTTACATGTAGTAATCACACATATGCTGTACATTTTGTGTCCCCAAGGTTGCTATTAGTCTGGTAGGAACATTCCTTGTATTTAGTACTCAGTAGTTTTCAATAATGAGTGGTGTTTGGCAGCCTGGTAAACCAAAGCTGTATGATTGAACTATTGCGAACAGGCGTTTGACCTTTATATCACTGAACTTAACCACTCCCACTAGTTGCTGATCGATCCAGCCAAAAATTTGTCTTTGCAATTCCAAAGGCCTCGTTACCAGACTGTCTGTCTGAGCTGAGCAGGAGGGAGTATGGAGTAGTGGCACATTAAGTGTATGTGAATATTTTTTCCAGATAGTCAAGATCCAGCTTTACTTTTTGATTTGTTTCATTATTATTAGCTGAATAAAACTTTGTCCACGCACTGGCCTGGATGTGAAAGTTACTAAATAATCAGCTTTGAGTAAATAGAAATGTAGGGAGAAACAGTTTTTGATGGCATTAGATTGTATTGACCCATGGACTGTTTCCCAACGATAGCTCTATGTCACAACACTATTCTCACACACCTTAATAACACGTCTTGAGGCAGATATTGCTGAGCATCCTCAGCAATATCTACGACCAAACACACATTCGGTCCACAGAGGGCCCAGAAATGACTGTGGAACTCTGAGTGGCAGCGCTGGTGTTTGTTTATGTGCACATGTACACATTCAAATGTTTGATTAATGTTTTATGTTTGGAGAAGGATTGCTTTCATAAAATCTACATGTCTATCCCGATTTTTCTGTGTTAGACAGCGAGTTACTAGCTGTGTTCTGGCGGAAGTTTGTCAGTGTTTGTGTGGGCAGACTGGCATTTGGCACGGCGAGAACTCTGAAAAGGAAAAAAAAAAAAAGGAGGCTACCGCACATCTGTGCTCATCTAGGCTTCCTCCTTCCCGCTCTCATCCGCAAACACATTGTTTTAGTCTACTGCAGCTCCAAATGCTCTTAACATCCTCTTTCATAATGAGTAGCTCTCCACTAGTTGGAACTAATCGCAGTTTTATTAGTTCTTCGTGGAGGTGTTCCACACTCACTGGCTTTTGATTATGTCTCCCAGGTAGCTGTCATGTCGCAAAGTCTCGCATGTCAAGCAATGATGAAAATGTCATAATCTGCTTAGCCTAAACACAAACAGAAAAGAACAAACAAACACGTAGAACACAAACTCAATTATGTAAGCAGCCACTTATGTGGTCTCACGCTGACCCAGATGGAAACATGCTGACAGAAACACTCACATATCAACGGATCTTTGACTCATTTTACATATCGCTCATGGCCATGATGAACTTACCATGCCTCTCGACCCCGGAGATGTCAACCTAATGCTAAAGCTGAAATGATGCTCTTTCCTCGTCTTCAACTTCCCTGTTGGTTTGTCCATTTATTCAGTATTCAGACTGTGTTCCTCATACTGTTGTGCATGAGGATGTTGTTTAACGATCATTATTAGCCTTTTTAACAGAGCTGCCTGGTTCATCTGAAGGTGATGGATGTGCAGTATATTGCAAACAAAATAATTGCCTGTGCTGGTGCATTTCATCATGATTCTGTCTGGGGCCGAGCAATATGGGCTGGAAATTATATTACCATATATTTAGACTGTGTCTTGGTTATGGGTGCATGCAACATAGTCTGTTAAATGTTTGAACACCAACTCCCTCGCTAGTTGGCACCTGGAATATTAGTCAGTTAGTGCTTATTAACTTAACAATATAGAAAGCAGGCAGTCTGTTGCATCTGAATGTAAGGCAGCCAGCCTCCTCCTGCAGAAAATTGCTCCTCCCTCCTCCTGCACACTCCAACAGGTGGGACAGAGAGAGATGGCGGCTCCAAGGAAAATCAGCTCGGTTTGGCCGTATTTTAATGAAGAACAAAGTGACAACAAGGTCGTGTGTCGGCTGTCTGCGCAAAAACTCGCATGTAACGGCAATTTTTGTAAAACCGCGTCATATTTTACAGAGAGAATGCTGCTCTGCCCCAGCTTTGTGATTCACGGAGGTTCCTGAAAGCAACATGTAGGCTGCCTGTTGTCGGGGACAGCTCCACTAAATAAATGGCTGCAGACGGACAGAGCAGTCGTGGGACATCAGAGGGAAAACCAGAGGACATTTTCTCTGTAAATATGACCCGGTTTTACTAAAATAGCTGTTTTGTGCGACGTATTCGCTAGGGTTTGTTTTCAAAGTCGGGGGTCACAGTTTCGTTCCATATTGGTGCTTTAAAATCAGTATAAAAAGCACAATTCATTTCACATCAGGACATAGCCATATCCAATATCCAATATCAAAGCCGAAATGGCCTATAGTCTCATGTTATAATAATGAAAAATCCTCATAACACCCAGCCCTAATTCTGTCACTCTTGAAGACAGTTTAATTAAACTGCTTCATACTTTTCCTGAACTATCATCACCCTGATAGAAAGTGTTTGTATCCGCACACATAGAAATCTTGCAATGAATCTCCGACTTCTCTGATATCGATTATATCTGGGTCGAACAAAAGTTGCAAAGAACTCTTCGTGTATTTATAACCTGCCTGCTTTACCGGGTACATCAGTTTTGCTGCATACATTGTGTAAGACAAGTTGTCAATCAAGGGTGATTTGTGAAGTATTGCTGCTTGTTGCCTTGCCCTACATGGCAGAAAGCAGAAATATTAGACTTAAAGATTTTGCAAAGTTTCCGCAGTTTTCCAGTTTTCCACTGAATTCATTTTGACATTCAGCTGACAAGAGACACGTCTGAACTGAGAGACTGTTGGTATGCATCAGATGTTACTGATAGTGCTGTGCTGCTGAATCTTATGGCAGATTTTCTTTGTGGGAGTGTGTTTATTTGAAGTAATGTATCGAAAATGTCTCGCGTTAAAATGCCTTGAGCATTTATTTATGCGTCATGCTGGACATACTGCAGATTTTAACTGCATTCTGTCAGTGTGTACAAGTGTATGTAAATGTGATTTTAACTTAAGTAGTGCAGCTTTTGAAGAAAACACATTCAGAAAGCAATATGCGTCACCATTGGAATTATCATGCCAACGTCTGCTGTTATCATCAAGATTTTAAGTGGAAGCCTATTGACCTTTTAGCCAGCGCTTTTCCTCACCCATTACAAAGGAGGCTGTTAAGCTTTTAACGGGACTTTTTAGCTAGATTTTCAATTGCTGTCTCTTGGTGAAAAATCCTGCCAAAGGATGAAAAGCACTTAATCCGTCAGGTGATGTCAGAGGGCTGTGATGATGTCAAGAGACGAAAAGCAAGTGAGCAGGACAGCCTGTGATTTTTTTTTTTTTTTGCTTATACTTTTCTTGGCCTAGATTTGCTCCTTTTCTGCATTCCCATTTCCCTTAGTCTCAGTTGTGTGTTTTTCTAAAATCCTTCTCTTTGCTTTTTTTCTCTTTCTGCCCAACTAACCTTCTGCAACTGCTCTCACTCCCGCTGTGCCCTCCTCAAAAGCCCCTCCAAATCCAACCTGGCAACACCTGCTTACCCAAACATGGAGCCACTCTGTCTCTCCCTCTCTCTGCATTGTCTTTGTTTGTCTCTCACCTCGTGCACACCGTCATCCTCCCACACGGTCTGACTGCTCATGTGATAGTGTAATGCATGCTAATTTAGGCAGATAAGATGTGTAGCTGCGGAAGTGCCACATGTCCCAGCATGGTGTCATGGGCTGGTGCGATCCCTCTTTACCTGGAGGAGATGCTTTGGAACAGCAGGCCGGGCAGCTGGAGGGAGGGGGTGGAAAAGAAAGATGGGTGATTAGTGGTGGAGATGAAAATAGGAACAGAAGCATCTAAGAATTTCAGGTTATTCTCAGTTGCCTTGAGAAAACAGGTCACCATGTCGCACCAAATGACACCTAAGTGACTTAAACTCTTGAGCTTTTATTCTGAGAGTGAAACTATTCCAGGATGCTTATTTAGATTTAGATACATGTTTTGCATAGAAAATATCCGTAGCAATTTATTTTTGACTTTTCACCATTAGCAGAGATCACCCCTGTCTTCTGTAAATGATGTTAATGCGATGTGACCATGTGTTTACTTTAATAGATGTCAGGCTGCATTTTTAAAGTCCATTCACTGCCATTCATGTTGAAACAGGGGATAGAAACGCTATGGGACACGTGGAAGTTGCTAGGTATGGTAATTGACCCTTTTAAAGAGAACGTCTGCGTTGTTGAGCGAGAGAGAGCGCGAGACAGGGGAGCTGAGAGCCTGTGAGACGAAAGTTATTCCGCCTGGAAAAGTAGTTCCTTACAAGTGCTGCCTTCCTAGCTGGAATATCAGCACGAAGAAAGATTTTGTACTTTAAACTGATGTTGTCTCGCATTTTCAGCTACTTTCTATAACGTTCATTGAACATGGATGAAAATGTAAAAATGTTAGACTAGTAAGGTTGTTTAAAGGGAGGAATGACAATCAGCATCTAACTTACTTCTTTTATAAGTTACACTTAATTCTCTCTCGCTAACTAAACTTCAGTAAGTTCAGTAACTTAAATTATTCCTTGCAGCAAAGTGATTCACGGTGCCACAGGTGCCAATGTGCTTTAAATCAATAAACCTATGACAGCTGACGATGCAGGCAGAGTTACCTCAAGGTCTGGGAACGTGTGTGTGAGCGTATGACCTCGACGTGTCTTATCTTGTCAGTCAGGATGGCATGACAGTGGAGGGATAAACAGTGAGTCAGCAAACACACTCAACGAATTTCAATCAGGCCAGATGGGCTGCTGCTGCTGCTGCTGCTGCTGCGTCATGAGAAATATCCAGACCTGCATCTGCCATAAAACAGCTGAACAGCTTCTGCAGACAACAGGGGAAACCGAGGAACTGAACCGGGACCGACCTCTCAACGACATGACTGCGCTTCACGTTATACGGATCATGTCACCTTAAATTTGCAGTTTTAGTGGAAGAGACGCCACCGCTGATTGAGCAAAGGGACATACTAGATACAGCTGATCATGTTGGCTTAACATGTGCTTGAGTTGATCTTATTTGTAAAAGTTGTTATTTCCCATTTCTGTTCCAAAGCTGCTTGCATGCTTTTTCTTTGTAGACAATGTGACAACATATAAATTTCAGTGCTTTCTTTATACTTTGGTCAATATCGCCTCTGAAAGTAAACACCAAAGTGTTGTGCATCATTGATCACCAAGCCCTAAAATCGGCCCTGATGGTCACACAGGCGCCATTCAAAGTACCTCAGAACGCTGACAATCTCACAGGTTGAACATTATTTAGAGCTTATCTGTAATTTAAACAGTTTAAAATTTATTTCATACTTTGTAAATCTTATCTCAGCGTTACATCGATGCCACACTAGCTTCAGGATGGTTAAAGGCATTTTTACTCTTGTGGCTGTTTTCTTGGAGGTATCGTTAAACAGTTTCAACAGAATGAGTTGAAATGCAGCCTGCGGACATGGTGATTCAAGGGGACACATAAACATAATGAGATAAGAGGTGAAAAACATCCCTACAGCTCCTGCAACGGCTTATTTACTCTTGTGCAACGCGGGACTGTGTGGCAACTGTTTGAGCTAAAGGGAGAATCGTGATAAATTGAAGTAAAGACGGAAATAAAAAAATAAGCTTCGACAGATTTCACTAGAGTTAACTGCCCCAGCCACGTGGGTCCAAGTGCGAAGCCATTATTATTACTATCATTATTGAAACCATAGTACGCTGCTGGTCTCACAGCTATCTCCATATCACATTAAAATGCCAATCATGTCAAGTACTGCGCACTCACAGATTTCCTCTCAATCTCTTTGCTCCTTCAGAAGCAGAAACTTCGTCTGTAGCTCTGTTATTGCTCTCTCCCCACTCACTGGAGTAAGTGTACAATCCTAACTGATTGGGGGGAAAAACAGAGGATTACATAAATAATTTATCATTTTCTCTCTGTGGGTGAAACAATATGATTTTCCTCTCTCTGTTTTTCCTCACAGTACACATTCCCTCTTCACCGCTCTTTGTCTCTCATGTGTTTGGCACTCATTTTCTCCACTTACCCTTCCCTTTTTCTTTTTTCCAAACCATCTTTGTGTCTTTTAACCTCACGCCGCGGGTAGATGTGGACCTTTTCAGTGTTCACCAGATTTTCTTGCCCACCATAAATTTTCATGCAGCATCAATGGAGCATCTTTCAGTCTGTTCCCCCTTTTCGTTTTTAAAATATGTATGACTGCCATTGCCCCCACAAGATCACTGAGTGGACAAAGCTCATCTTAATGGGGCTTAAATTATGTAGGGTGAATACCAGCATCGGGCTGGCGTGCGAACCAGCTGTTGAAAAGTGTTTCCATGGTAATGTACAACGATGTGAGGAAATGTGCTTTTTCGTCTTTTTGTGGCGTGACAGCATTTTAGTGAGATAGTGTGCATGTCTGTGTGCAAGTGTTCATGCCCTTTGGCAACATGTCCCTCACATTTTTAGAGGCCAGGTTTTGATAAAGCTCCCCATTCAGCAGCAGGCTTTGAAGCAGATGTGTGTGTGTGTGTGTGTGTGTTTGTGTGTGTGTGTGTGTGTGTGTGTGTGTGTGAGAGAGAGAGAGAGGGATAGTGATGACAAAAAATGAGCACAGTATAATGTCTATGATACTTCATCCTAATGCATTTTGTTTTTTTATGTTTTACTCATTCCCTGCTGTTATAGCCGGCATAAATCTTGTTTTCTTAAAAGAATAATTCAGCTCCATTACTACTTTGATCTTGTTTTTTTATTTGTGGCGACATTTTCAATCAGTAACACCACTGTACTCTAATGTGCTGTAAACACAGCTGTAAAAAGTTCTGGGAAAGCAACAACAGAGATTAAGAGGAAGCTCAAACAGACACAGTCAGACAGTCATAAAGGTTTGAAAGGACAAGACAAATTTATTTGGAAAAGTAACCAAGCAAACATGAAATTTACCACCAAAAATGCCTGTTGTAAACATCAATCACAGTTTACGGGACAGTTTTCTGCTTCACCTTCGACCTACTTTATTCAGTCTGTGTCGAAACGCTGTCCCTGTGAAATGAGAGGGCTACCAGGACGTTTTGCAAGTGCTCACTTGCAGTTTCTCTTTCAAATGCAGTGGTTAAATATTCTGGCTTGCAGCCTGTCTGATCATCTGAACACCGTTTCTCGTCTCATCAGTAGTTACATGCAGGTTGACCCACAACCCACAACAACATAAGGTTTGAGCGGATGTCGGCGGGGCAAAAACTTACATAAGCAGCAGTTTCAATTAGTTCTTAGTGGTTCACAAGGAGATATTATACTCATTTTCTGGTCTTCGATTTTGATTTTGGACTCCTAGAGAGCAGCGAAACACAACTGACTAAACAGCAGAGTCTGTCCATCCACATTCTCTCCCTTTCTCTCTGTCGCACGCTCTCCAAAAGGTGCCACAGATCAGTAACTTACTTTGAAAGACCAAACCGAATGTCGCTGCTTTCAAGCTCTCATCTGTATGTAAAATAAATAACTGCTGAACATCTCATACAATATCGTTCCAAGCTTCTATTTAACTCGATCGAACAGGAATTAGCTGAACAAAACCCCCGTCCTGTTCTTTCCTGCTGATTTGCAGTGAGTCACCCCACGCCTCATAAATATTCAGAGCTGCGGTTGGTCTGCTTTTTGTTTTCACCCTCTGTCTTTCCTTAGTTGTCCCTTTTCTCAGCAGTGGCCCTTTATTCCACCTACACGAGAGCACAGATATACTTACTGCACACACACACACACACACACACACACACACACATACACGCACTTGTCTCACTCACTCACTCACATACACACTCACACAATAGTGGTTGGAAAGGCAACCTGATACTCACTCCATTCATGAATATTCATCCACACCTGCTTCCGGCAGAAAGTTTTTAGCAGGTTTCATTGCTGCTTAGACAGAAGTTTGGACCTGTTTTCTTTTGTTTATTGTGAGCTTTTGTGTGTGTGTGTGTGTGTGTGTGTGCGCGCGGGCATGTGCGTGTGCTGTGCTTGCCCCACAGCTGTTGTCTCAATTCATATAATGGGCTAAATGGTCTTTATTTCTGTATCCTTTTTTGTCAATAAAATTCTACCTGCATACTAAAGTGATATATTTTACCACATAAAAATATATTAACTTTAATTGGCTGATATTTTGACCCTGTGGTAAAATTGTGCTTTTATTCTCCTAGTGGGAGCTTACATATCGCATTTCTATTGCCTATAAAATAACAAGGGTTACTAAATGGTGACAGGCTGATTTGTTTCCCGCTAATAGCTGGACCATTATGCAAATCAGCCTTTTCTAACCTGCTGATTTGCTGTGAGGACCTTTGGTTGTGTATGCGCTGTCTGGTGGTTAATAGTCACCGATCAATACCTTAAGGAAAGTCGGTGATGTCATCAAGAGAAGACAGCAGCAATGATGCAACATCAGAGGAGGGTTTGGAAATCTCTGTAGGCAAGAGAGAGGAAGGTTGAGGGGATTACAGTTTGGTGAGAAGGGTTTTGCGGATTGACGGTGTAGCCCCAGGCTGGTGTGTGTGTGTGTGTGTGTGTGTGTGTGAGGAGGCTGGCATTTATGCATGGACTGTGTGTCTGTCTGAGGCTGTTTGTGCCAAACCTTTCACAGCTTTAGTTTACAGCTTATTTGAAGGTGTTTGCTTTAGTTCCGCCTGTCTGTCTTCCATCTTTTATCTTTTATTTTCTTTACTTCTTTCTTCCCATCATCCCCGGCTTCATTCTTATCACTATCTGCCCTCACTTTGCTCCCCACGCCCTTTCTGTTTCTTCTAATCTTCTTCTCTCCATCCCTCCATCCCTCAGAAAGCTATCAGTGTTTGAGAGGCTGTGTTAGGAGAGTTAAGAGAGCAGGGGAACATGACAGTCACTCATTAAAGAGAGGAGTTATTGGCCTGGTCCGGTCACATAGCGACAATATCTCTATCCTTACTTTTTCCCCGCTCCCTCACATATGTGCACACACACACACACACACACACACAGACACACAAACTGACCCCCTTCCCAGAAAGCTGCCAGTGTGGAGAGGGTGTGTTTGGGGAATGAGCAGAGCAGGAGAACACGACATGCTCATTAAAGAGAGAAGTTATTGGCCTGGTCCGCTCGCACGGAGAAAATAGTGAGAACAACTTCTCTGCACTGAGTGCCAGCACCGCTGGGAAAAGTGGGAACAAAAGAGGAGGGAGGGATTAACGTGAGGAAGGAGTGATGGAGGTGCGTCAGAGGAAGAGCAGGAAAAGACAGAACTGTGTCTGGCTCGGCTCTTTGGATGACTGTGCAGTTGTCTTCCTCTCCTTCCTCTCTTTTTCTGTGTATGTGGACAGGACGGTGAATGGCGGTGCGGGCGCGTGTGTATGTGTGTATGTGTGTATTTGTGCATGTGTGCATGCATTAAACCAGTTCCAGGATGGGAAGATAAAAGACACAGAGGACGCTTTGATGTCTTCCTCAAAGACCATATCAGTTAAACACCAAACCAAATAGCACTCAACTTTTTTTTTTTCCACAATGTTATTTACACATCAGAGCAGCCTAACAGCACACACTGACTTCAAACATGGCTGCCCACTTGAACAAGGAAATGATTGAATATCCGCAATTATTTATCAGTATATAAAGAGTCATATTACAAAATTGTATCAAATGGAAGACCTACTTAGAGGAAAATGATTGCTTTCATTACCGTAAAATGTATGTAAATATATCTAATCGGGGTAGAATCAACCTCTTCAGCTGCATTCATGCTACCATTAAGTCATTTTAGTCTCTTTCTAGGTTGTATTCAACACTAGATGAGCTATTTAAGTATTTTGGCCCATTCCTTCTTATTAAAGCTCAAAACCGAAGAAAGACTTTTATACTCTCTGCTCTCTTCCTGCACCTGCTTGGCCTAAATAACCCACAAGTACAGTTTCTTTGGCTCTGTATGGCCATCGTTTCTGAACATGTATGAAAACAAAAACTTTTAATGGGGTTCATGTATGTTTATAGAAAATACTCCAGCAGTGTTACTACATGTCATTGTCCTTTGTCAGCATCGGCTACATAGGTTACATAAACCCCGCCCATTTTTACAAAAATAGCTTTATCTATGAGATATGGTTTATTTACATTTTATCTGTATTAAATAAAGGATTCAGAAATTTACTGAAAATGTGACAACATAAGTTAAAAGAATGTCTGTCAGAATCTTTTCCTCATGCTAATATTTGAGTTAGGAGGGCAGCACATGTAAAGAACTATTTTTCCTTACAACTTTTGTCTCAGCGGCTCTCCTCTGTCTGTCGCTCAGCGATTTTTGACCAAGTAAACGCAGACGTTTTCCTCAGAAGGGTGAATTACCTTTACCTAGAGACTTTCTACACCCTGTTTCAGCATGAATAGCAGTGAATAGGGTTTAAAAACACAGTCTGAGATCTACTGAAGTATACACGTGGTCACATTTTAACAACATTTGTGGAAGATAGGAATGATCTCTGCTGACGTTTAGACGAGAGCAGCCCTACTAAAAACAGAGGAGTCTTTCCTTTGCGTCTTTTAAAAGATGAGTTTAGATTAACTAAAAGCGCCGTAGTGTGCATGCCAGGCCAGTCGGCGGTGTAACTTTGTAATGACATACTATCGGTTTGGTCTAAAGTTGGTTACTTCCTGTTGTTGCTAAGCCCCGAGCAGCCACAAATTAAAGAATTGCAGCCATAGTTTGAATTCTGAAGATATGCTATGATCACTTGAATTTGCCTCAGTTGACTGTCGTCATATTTAATTGCTTTAGGTGCACTGTGGAGTGTTTAATCACAGTTTGGTATTGGCTAGAGTGTAATATGTTGACTTAGCGAAGTCTCTCTCACGGTTTGACAGTTTGCACTGCCGAAAAGAAGGTTGAGGCTTCGGAAGATTGCACCTTGGAACCCGGTTTCAAAAGTTTGTGGTTTCAGTGGCACCAGCACACCGCTGTCATGTTAAAGGAAGGACGAAGTGTATTACAAGCGGTTCTTTTAATGCAAAAATTTGCACTGTTTAAACAGGGTCTAAAATAGATGGCTAAAGTTGCTTTTTTCTTTTTTTCTTTTCGTAAATGTCTGTATGAAAAAGCCTCTCTGGACCCAAGCGACATGCTTTGGTGTCAGCAGAGGACTCATCGGTCATCGAACGTAATGTTTGTGTTGTTTGACCTTGACCCTTTTCGCCAAAATCACTTTTTGTTGGGGGTGGATCTGACCGCATCATACATTAAGTCCTAAATCACAGAGAAGTATGACCTCATATTGACGTGGCAATTGTGATCTCATTGCCGAGCACACAAACTTTTCAATTTAGACATAGTTGCAGTATGTCACCGGTGACTGATGGCATGTTGATGAGGTGTTAGTCATCAATTTACGCAGCGCTATATCATCAGCTGAAGTTTGCTCTCTTACCAACCATTAGGCAGCAAAAGATGATAAATCTGATTTTAATAACTGGGCTTCACATGTTTTAATTAGTCCTCCAGGATTTCATTTTTTAAAGCTTATTTTTGAGCCTGGCCGGATCAAGCCTCACTTCCTTTGCACTTTGAGATAAGAGCGATTAACAACAAAATCATCCTGATTACATCTGGACTAGTTCTACACCTGACATGTTTTTTTAATAGGAATCGAGAAGTACTTAATATATGTGAATGTGTTCGTTTGATTCACCTGGCTTGATGAAGAGAGAGAAAAGTGCGAACAGAGTGAGAGCCTCGCTCTTTGAATGTGCCTCCCTCATCCCTCTGTTTCCCCGTTAGCCTCGGCACTGACTTCTCTCTGTAGATGGCTGCAATTTGAACATTGTCCACACAAGTCCTGAGATATCTCCGCTTCTCTCGTGCTCTCATTCCTACACTGGGAACCAACATGGCGGCCAATTACACTGCTAGACAATGCTCGCCATAAATCATCCAATGGACTGTCAGACACATGGGGACTCAGCACTAGAGGAAACATGCTCTCCTCTATTCTCCTCTCTTCTTTCCACTCACTCCGTCCTTCCTTTGTTCCTTCCTTTTCTCTATTTATGAGCTGCTTCAGAGATTCCTGTGTTGCAATGCGGTCATGCTTTGCTACATTCAGTCTGCAGATCTGCTTCTGTTTATCTCTGGTTAATTTTTTCTCATTGATTTCTCTTTCAGACTCATCTGCTGTCATTTTAATTACATTTCTTTCTTACCTTTTTCCCATGCTTACTTTTTTATCAAGGTTGTCATTTGTTTTTATCTTTCACGCTACCTGTCTCGCTTCCCTAATCCAACTCACTAACTTTAATGACATGCCTGTTACATGAACAAATGCCTTACAAGAAGCTTTTAGGTGGGTTAATTATTTGGCTCAGTGGTATTTAAATACAGTAGGGTTTTGTCGTAGTTTAGTAGTTTGTGCTGCTTTCAACAAGGTTCTGGTCTCCACATTTCTTTTTCCTTTTTCTTTCTTTTTTCTCTGAACTCTGCACCGTTGAAGAAGCTTTGTCTATTTTCTTCTTTCTTCACTCTCTTTATATTTTGCTGCTTTTCTCTTTTTTTCCTCATGCATGTCAGTGAGTGCAAGAGAGCAAGGCCATCCGAGAGAGGAGGGTTGATAGGGAGAAGTGGGAGAAAGAAGAGAGAAGCAGTACTGGTCCATTTTTAAAGGCAAAAATTTGACTTTAATTGAAGAGGCAGTTGGATTTGTAGGAGGCGATAGAACAATATTTACAGATGTTTACATTCTGCAGTATTTATTTTTATTCTTTTTCCACACATCTTTGTGTGTGAGGACAAAAACACACAGAGCAAGGGAAAGATATTCCAGCAGGAAATGAGACCCAAGAGAGTTAATGGTGTTAGAGCTTGAATAGTTCAAGAAACGGGTCCTCTGTGGCAATATAGATGCAAATGTTTCCAGTATGTAAATGTGCATGTGTATGTTTTTTACATAGGGGTTATTTTGTGTATATTTATTCTTCTGAGGCGTGTTGGCATCTTTGTATTTCTGAGTATGTGACAGCCTGTCAGTGTTGGTGCTAGTGCCCTCTATGGTCCGATGTGACTGTGTTGTTGCACAGTAAGGATTTTAGTGCAACATATCAAGATGATTTTGCTTGTGTGTGTGTGTGTGTGTGTGTGAAGATAGAGAGAAAGTCTGGCTCGATGTCTGTACTGTACATTACTGTGAAAAAAACCTAATTTTTCAGTTTTGTGTGTGTGTGTGTGTGTGTGTACAGTTGGGTCTTATCTTCTCTTTCTTACACACTGTTTTCCTCAAGGATACTCTCTGCACACAAGAGAGACAGAACAGCTATTTTAAAAAGCAAATAGTTTGGCTGTAACAGATCAGTAAGCTTGCAATTATTTTGAATTTTAAAGTTTCACGCAACAAGAATTTGCAGCCTTGTATGTCTCACAATAACAACTTGACCTTGACAGTGTTTTTAAATGTTTCCTAGGCATGTTGAAAGGATTATATATTGACGTTTTCTCTTCATGAACTGTGTGTAAACCTGGTTTATAAATTCTCTCATCAGCCAGCCTCCATGTGAAGTGCAAGGATTGTTTTTTTTTCTTTCAGTTTGATTTATTACTGGTGCATCTCTGTGGGAACAACATAAATACTGCTGGCCTGCAGCAATGTTGTAGGAACACTGATAGAGAATTTGGGTGTGTTGCTGCTGTGTCAATGGAGCCTCCCTCTGGCAGTGTGTGTTAATTAAAGTAGCGCATGGCAACCTTGAGAGAGGCCTGATAACACTCAGCAATGTCGCATTCGTGCCTTTTTTTTTAAGCCAACGAAACATACAAGGTGCACATGCATATTTATCTGCGCATAGACACTTGCAAACCCACGTGCTGCATCAAGTCAGCACGTCGTAATTAGCCTTTGCTGTTTGTTTTCTTCCACTCTTCATTTATACACTAATGGATTCTGTTTATGACTGGGTCTTGCACCATAACACCTCTTCATCCCTCCATCTCTGCCTCCATCTTTCCATCCAAGCTCTCTTTATTATGTTTACACAGGCACATTGTGAGTCGTAAAAAGCTTCTCCAGTGCACTGCATTTGTTCTAATCAGCTAGCTTATTATTGCATTTTGTTATGTAACACAATAGTGAAGAGGACAGTGATGGAGTGTAGGATTTCAATGGTTTTAATTGTCTTTCAGCCCCACCACCTCATCTGTCTCGGCCCACTCCTGTTTCCCCTTTTGTTGTCGCATGATAACACATTTTTAAAGTTTGATGTCAGTAAAACTCAAACTGACTTGTTGTTACTCAAACGTTAGTCATCTGCATTTGGCAAAAAAATTGTTCAATTAGGGCTGCATGATATATTGAAAATTTATTGGCATTGTTATATTAACATGCATGTTGTAAAATTAATAATTCTAATAATATGTTTTGAAATTTGAAGTGAAACTAGATGCCTTTTTTATCTTAACTTTGTCATTATGATGTATAATCTGACTAAACAGA
>JAQLOL010000015.1:12370077-12381818 GCA_029783665.1 Naso thynnoides | reverse complement strand
TGAAATATCAAGATACACACACAGACACGGAGTCACACATCCATTCCTTGTTTTTGTCAAAAGCAGGATGCTGGTAATTGGGTTATGTTGTCTTTCAAAGGGAATGTGAGCTGCAGTCATGATGGGATAAGCAGGCTGCCTGTGTTACGTGTCAAAGCGTGATCCAGTTGTGTTTCGGTGCAAGGCATTAGAGGACGTCCCTGAATCTGATCATATCTTGGTTCTATGTGATTTCCTCTCGTCATCCAATACCTCAAATCTGAACCAGAATCAGCTGGTGAGATCACTCAGATCACAGTCTGTTTGGTAGGATAAATAGTGAAGATGAATGGGACAGGAACTTGGCTTGTGCGTGTGTGATAGGTCTGTCTCTCCATCTGTGTCTGTGTGTTGTTGTGTGTGTGCGCGGAGGTTGCATCTATATGTGCCCGATAAGAATCTATACACTCTGTGACAGCCAATATAAATCCTTTTATTAACAACTTTATCAGTCTGATGGGAGTCTCGGCACCCTGGCCCTGCTCGGGTCAGATTGTTACATCAGTGTGACAGCTCTGCCTTTACTTGTTACTCTAACCGACGAGGATATAGATAGATTTTATTACTCCGGCTGCTTCTAAAGCCACATAAGCTGCTGGCGTCATAACAGTATAGTGGGAATTATGATAAGGCTGCATGTTATATCAGTATCAAAACATGAAATAATGTTTTTGGTACATTGCAAGTTTTAGTGAGATTGTAAGAAACTTCCTTAACTTTTTGATACGATGCTGATAATGATATATTATTGACTTTTTGTGGAGTCAAACCACATGGCCAGCAGCACAACAGTAGCTCCGGTAGGCCTATGAAAAGGTGTTCAGGTTCGTTCTCATAGGCACACGCATGCTTTCTAATGCATGACTTGATCTTTGTGTTTCTGGCTGCCCCTGACACAACTCTTTGAGATATCCGTCCGCACACAAGATTGGACAGGTGCAAGAAAAATGTTTAAACACAAGGCTATTATGAGAACATGGGATCCCAAACATTTTATTTGTTCGACCAAGGGAGCAACATCCACTTTTAAGTGCATGTACTTTATTTGCTTAAATAAAAGCCAGGTCTCTAGTAGAGGCTGGGGTGGATGAACCGCGTGCGCCAACCCACCTAGTTCCGAGAGATTCACATTTTTTCCTCCAGTTGTCCTCCCAGGTTTCCATTTCTCCCGATTTTACAGCCACCAAGCCTGTTTTTAATACAATAACAGTGAAGCGCTGTGACTCTTATAGTCTGCTGTTTCCGCCCAAATAATTATACAGGTGCACCAGGCATGTTATGAGACCCTGGAAAAATGCTGCTAACTTTCAGCCCACTAGAAGAAAACTCAATGAAGAAGACAAAGCAGTCGTCTTTTCATGAGAGCACGGGAGTCGCAGTGTCGTAAGTCACCATTGGGAGACTGAAAAACATAAGAAAGCAACAACTGGCTAGTTAGGCTAGTTAATCAGTCTTGCAATATAATTATTAATTTGTTATGTTGTTAAGAATGCAAGCAAAGAATGCACCCCACGTCTAAAAGTCCTCCCGCTATTGTAGGTTTTGGATGAACCCCGTTGGCTTATGTGCGTGTCAGGTGAGCATGGTGTTTATTCCTATTGCTTTAAGTTAAAGCTGCAGTTGGTAACTTTTGCTAAAGAGCTAACAAGCTAACCTTTGCTGCAGCCTCCCCTCCTGGTTTTCACTCTGGCTTGCGTTTTCTTTTTGTTGTTGTCTCTCTCTTTTAAGTCCAGTTTGGTTGCAGGGAAAGTTGCAGCGGAGTAAACTGGTCTCAGCTCGAGCAGACTGACCGTGTCACTTGCAGACACTGTTATTGGCAGAGGCGAGTCAGAGCGTGAGGCACAAACAGCTAATCAGCTTGTACTGACATCACCTGTCGTTAAGGAGCGCAGCGTTGACCAGCCAATCAGGACAGAGAGTACAGAGAGCGTTACTGATTGGACCAATAGAACGGCATTGATAAGATTTTTACGAATCCTGAATACAGAGGTATGATGGGAAAACACAAAGATCTCACAGTACTCCCAGACCACGTCACTAACAGCTGTCTATGAGTATTATGACGTTTTTTCCAAATTGACGACAAAAAAAGTCATCGATGTTTACCCCAAAGTTACCAACTGCAACTTTAATAAATTCAACAACATAATCGTGATATTTCAAAAACACTTTTTTGTTCTCTTTTACTTGCATGTGAATGTCTGAACCAAACTGTACTTTGTAGTAACGTACAAGGCCACAAGATGGCAATAGCTAGATTTTAAGTGCTGAAATTTAATTTGAATGGATAAAGGCAGTGGGACTTTTTGTGAACAGTGTAGTGCAGTATTTTAACATGGCACACAGGAGACAGAAAACAAAGAGTCAGTTTTGCATCTGACACATTACTGTTGTGCTGACGTTCCAAACACATTTCTCTCACACTTGATGTGACAGTGATACATCTGTAAAGACAAATTCACAATGACAACATGGAGTCGAATCTCTCTTTATGCTTTATAGTTACATAAAAGACTGATGGATATGACCCTGTAAATAAAATCAAGCGAAATTAATTCTTTTCTTTTATGTCTACAACAAACTACAGATGTCACAAAGAGTAAAGACTTCTCTCATTCTCTTGGTATAACCAGAAGTGACATTTTTATAATTACACTTCTGCTTCACCACTGTGAACCAAACCAGTGTCATTATTAATTCATTCCCAGGGATGGAGAAGGAGAGGAGCGAGGTACAGTCACAAAGAGGAAGAGGAGAGTAGGAAAAAAGAGGAAGACAAGGTTGGACGAGCAAAGATTGCAGGGTAGAAAGAGTGGAAGGGAAAGGAAGAAGAGGAGGATATGATAAAGGAGCAGAGGACTGAGATAAGAGAGGAAAAGACAGGAGGACATGTCAGTGTTGATGCTGAAGGACAAATCTGTTTGTGTGGGTAAGGAAGTTGGGGATGAACTCTTGACTTTCTGTCTCTCCTACGAGATTTCCTCTGGGTTTCTGCTGCTGGCGGAGGACTGGAGGTGGACTCTTCCTTCCCTTTCTTCCTCTCCTTCCTCGCTCCGTAGTCCTCGCCATGCCGCACCAGTCCTTGTTTCCATGGTAACACGGGGTGAGCCGAGCCATGCAACAGAGGGATGCAAGCAGGAAGATGGAGAGAGAGGAAAAGATAGGTCTGGAGGGATCCACTCTTCCATTACCGTAATCTACGGGGAAGAGGGTGTCCCCCCTCAGGTCCACCACCGTGGAAAAATAGATAGATAGATGTTTGCTTTGAGAGAGCACAACATGCTTCAGATGCAAATGCTATGATCCCTCTGCTTGGCTCGGTTTTTGCATTTTTGTTCTGTGTTTTATTTGCATTGTTGTTAAGGCACAGCGGTTGAGTTTGGGCATTAGACGCAAAGCAGAAGCAACATTTAGAGAACATTTGACTCCTACTGTGCTTAAATCAATCACATCGGAAAATATATTCGTGTTCATATGAACTTTTTTTTGGCAGTTTTCACAATGTTTTACCCACAGTGAGGGGAAATCCAATAATCCTAATGCAATAGTGACACCAGATGTTCCATCATCTGTGCTGTGGTTTATATTCGCAGAAAGTTTCAGACTTTAGATTCTGGATTTCATTTAATGTGCTGGCTCTTTCTAAACACAGTTTGTTTTTTTTTTATTATGGTGTATGTATGTGTGTGTGTGAATATGTGTGTGCATGTAGACCCCTTTGCGCCCCATGCCAATAAAGGCTCCCTCTAAATGCCTCAAATGCTTTTAAAGTTAGTCTCTTGGTGTCGGTTGTGTGTCTGTGTTTGTTTGTATAAAAGCTGCCAGAGGATAAGCTTATTAACGCCACCAAGCAAAAAAAGAAAAGAAAAATGGGGCTTGTTAATCAGATGGCATTTTAGGCACAGTTGGAAGTGATGTGTGTGCACACGTATTTGCAAGAATATGTACTTTCAAACAGGCAGGCATACACACATGCACACCCACAGAACAATCCAAACAACAGACCAACTCATTACCAACTCTCCCTGCTAAGCAAAAGGCGACGATAACAGAAAAGCGGGCAGAGTGAAAGCACTGCTGTGCTTATTCAGCAGCAGAGCTTGACTTTTGAGACCAACACGAGTACGATTAGAGCACTTTATTGAACCGTTTTGAATAGCTGCCTGGCCTTGTTTATGAATAGATCCTGAATTCACAGTCCTTTGCTCATTCGTGGCAGCTCTCTGAAGAGATTTCTTCAGCTCGAAATAAATGTCCTATATGTTTTTGTCTATATTTGTCCCTTATCTTGTACAAGACATACTTTACATTTCAATCCGGTGATGTTTTTATATAAAACGTTCTCAAAAAAGGCATCTCTAGATCCTAAATTCTTTAAAATGGTAACACCTCACATACTAAGACCCATGTTAAGACGGACCAGAATTTAAGGATGCACTCGCACTGAGCCCAATTTCCTCTGAATTGTGCTCAAGCACGATTGTCCCCCCTCAACTCTCCCCCGCTGACCTGCACTCACATTGGTCCAGCAAATATGGATCTGAGCACGCTTAAGCTGGGCTCAGACTCCAAGATGTTTTTGTCTGCTAAAATGATCGCTGTGTCAGATTAGACGATTAAAGAGTCACAAGTTCTTGGCGTGTCGTGGTTGAGAAATATGAGAGACTACATGTTGCTCCCTGATCAGTCATTGTTTACAGTTCACGACGCGCGTGATGACACCAGAAAGGAAGCGCTCGCCACTTACCACTACTGACAAGCCATTGTGAGAGGTAAACAAAAAATCACACATGCTAGCCTTTCTGTTAGGATGCTGTAAAGTGTCCTAAAAGTGGTTTCGGTTGTCGTCCATTGTGACACAATACACAAGATAAAACGATCGATTGTCGCGCCCAGTGTTCATTCATTGTTTCCAAGCCCAAGCGACGCCTCATGTCTTCCCGGTTGGGCTATCATTGGGCTGATTATGTAGTCAGACCTCAGCTTTACGTCTTCACTGAGCTGAGCTGCCTGGTTTCATTGTGTGTCCTGTACTTTTATATATTGACCCATATTTTTTTCATTATGTAGCGACATTGCTTAATTGTCCTCTGATATCCGCGATCAAGAAGATAGTCCGATATTTTTCCAAATATCTTTATCCTGTTGTCTTTATATGCTGTCGTATGCACACGTCAAGCAAACCTCCACTGATGCTACCTTGTTGGCGTTACGCGCCCATATCTGGGGTTGTGCAATCGTAACGTGTCGAAGCCCACCTCTTACAAGCATGGCAGTGCCGAGGATTGCCTAGCAGTGTCAGTGCGCCCTGATGCCACCGTTCTCCTCCACCTTCCCCATAGCTAACAGAGGATACCTCGTACATGCACAGTGGCTTTTACTGTCTGAAAAGTAAATGTTCTGGTTGTCAGAAATTTTGAAATCTGCAATAAATATTTGAGTTCTAACAAGATCAAACGGAACTGAGAGTAAATTTGAAGAGGTACTGTGTTATTCCACAAACCTCGGTGCTCATTAGTGTCTAAAAGCAAATCTTCAGCTTTATCTATTTTGTTCCCTGACAGCACATGTCACATTATGTTTCACCAACAAACAAGCAAGCTACTTTGTTGTCAAACAAATATTTCATTACCTGCCATCCCAACGTAACACATCTCTGTGATCGGGCTAATGGTCAATAACACACTGATTGTAGCACCAAAGCGTGTGTCCATAACCGTGTAGAGGGAAAGCAGACAAATTACAAGTGTGTGCATGCATGTGCGTGAATGTAGGCACAAAACATGCACATGCATCCAATAGGAATTAACCCTGTGAAGTGAGGGGGGTAATTCAATGGTAATTAGTGTTCTGTGTAATCAGTTTTTATTTTCCTGTGCTGTTGTTAGGCGATGCAGACAAAACAAAAGGAGGCTTGCACACGTCTCTCCCTCTCTCGCCCCCTAATTACAAACATATCCAATTAATTACACACAAGTCCCGCTTTCATCTGTGTGCACCATTTGAGAGGGAGAGATGAGAATGCAAAGCAGTCAGACAGGAGCAGTGACACACACTTATACACAAGAAAGAAATTAGTAATTGGTCACACATTGCCATCGTGTCTGTGCACTCGCACACTCAACTGATACTGATTTGAGTGCCGACTAAAAGTTGTGCAGGGTACATGTGGAAGTTCCTCTGTGCATGCTGTTGAAGAGGTGTGTGAATTATCCTTTAATTATTTTGTGTGTGTGTCTAAATAGAGAAATTTAAAAGCCCCATAGCTTCTGTCCCATCAGTAAGGGATATAATACACACCCACTGTTTGAAATCAGACAGCTTAACGGGATGGAGAAGTCGACCCCTGCACGTCATCATTTTTTCTTATTTTTTTGCATCACAGACTTTGGGTATCAAGTTGGATTTATACATCTCTTGAAATAACATCGTGTGTGTCAGTCTGTAACTGTGTAAGACCCTTGGTGCTGTTCTCCCAGTAGGAGCTGTTGCCTCCAAGCAAGGTGCTCACTCACCACGTGTGTGTTTGCAAAGCAGCTCAGACTCTGACTGATGGCAAAACTTGCCAAGAAAATCTGCTCTTGCTGTTGCCTCCTTCATATAATTCCCGTTTCCGCTTGACAGCACATTCACAAGGAAAATGTCTCTTTTTTTTTCTTTTTTTTTTAAACTTTAAAGCAACACTATGTGACTCTGACCGAGACCCTCTGCTTCATAAAAACGAAACTAAACGATGCACATTAATGCGTCCCACAGAGCAGCAATTTTAGTGAAAGTGGGTCATATTTTACAGAGAAAACGTCCTCTGGTTTTCCCTCTGATGTCCTTCGACTGCTCTGTCTGTCTGCAGCCTGTTGTTTAGTGGAGCTGTCACCAACAACGACCCGCTGCTGCGGCTGCAGCTTCAGTCTGCAGGCAGCCTGCATGCTGCTTTCAGGAACCCGCGTGAATCAGAAAACAGAGAAAACAAGAGGATTTTTTCTCTGTAAAATATGACCTGTTTTTTTAAAAATTACTGTTTGGTGCTACGTATTAACGTGCGTCATTTAGTTTCATTTTCAAAGCCGTTGATCGTAGAAGAGTTACATTATGTTGCTTTAAGACAATATTTGTTAATGTTGTTTTCCCCATCTACCTTTCAAAAAATAGTCCTCCACTGCTCATCTAGCACCCATGTATACAGCAGTCTTATAGCTCTGTGTCTCCCACACACCCTCTCCTCTTCTTATCTTCTACCTGTGAGGCATTCCCCCATTTCTTTAGTTGGCCTTTGGGCCTTCTGTTTTTCAATTACACACGTTACAGAGATTGAGGGTGGGGAGTGGGTATAGGGAGAAAAATGGAGGAAATGCAAGCTGTCTTCCAGTCTCAGAGTGTCCCCTCAGGGAGGCTGTCCAGGTAAAGCAGAGGCGTTTGTTCTTATTTAGCGCCTGTGGCTGGCTGTGATTTAACATGTCCTGGGACTATAGGGCCTGAGCATAGAGGAAACAGCCTTGTTGAGGAGGAAAGGGGAGTAAAGGTGTGAAGAATAGAGATGAAGGTCTGGCAGAGGACAGCAGACAAAAGTGCAGTGTGTGTAATAGGAAGTAAAGGAAATGGGGAGAGGTAAAGAGGATCATTAGTATAAGAGGTTCACAGAAATCTGAAAGGAAATAAAGCACACTTAGAAAAAAAAAAGGGAAAGAACTGTAGACAAAAAGAGATGGGAGTGTGAGCTGTTTCATAGGTTCAGGATATGACTGCAGCAAGGCTTGCCATTTGTACCCAAGTTCATTCAGTGTATGCGTGAGAAAGATTGAGACACATAGACAAAGCTTGTAAGTCATTGTCATGCTCTAGTGACAGTAATAATTGTGTTCTGTGCCCCTTGAAAGCCTTAGGTCACTGCATTGAGCCTAGCCCTGCTCCATAGGCATTTCTGCCCCGAGGCCAAGTGTCTTTGGCTGTGAAATGGTTCTCAGTCTCACCCTCTCAATGCCAAAACCACCGTGAAGTGGACTTCAGCCTGCATCAATGACTCCTCTTCATGGACTCCTCCATTATAAACAATTCAATAGCCATGGCTACACGCATTGACATCAGTTGCATTCTTTGGCTGGTTTAGTTCCTTCCTTTTTATGAAACCCTTTATCACTGACACCCACAGAACATAAGTTCAAGGTTATTTGTGGTTTCTTCTCCAAGGTTGATTAGCCATGCATTCTTTCAGCTTGAGTGTGTGTGTGCGTGCGTATGTCTGAGAATTTGGAATCCCAATGAGCCATTGTGCCCTTATTTGAGTTTTGACCACCCTCCTGACCCCCTGTGATGATTGACAGGCCTTTTGTCCAATAGGGAGTACTCGCCCAGACCCCCTGCTGTGGCTGCAGTTTTGTTTTGCTGTTGGGTTTTGTAGAATCTGGAAAAAAGGTTTGAGGTTAGATTTCTTTGAGGTGTCATCAGATGCTTGCATCCAAAGGGAGAACGCACAAGTACATGCCCATCCGAATGCACACAAGAGACACGGACCCTCGCACACCTTTGATCCTTACACACCCCACTGGAGCCCTCAGCCCCTCGGCCTCTCTCACTGTCCTGTCAAGCCCTGTGGCAGCTAAATGGCTTTTTGTCCATTCTCTCACCCAGTGGCAGCAGCTTTGTCCTCCTCTAAGGCATCGAGTAGACATCTGCCTTGCATAACCCCAGGTGGCTTTGGACGTGTATGTCAGAGCCAGTTTGGGAGTATTGAATGCAGTGGCTCACACTCGTCCTGCAGTCTTTTCTGTCAGCAGCTTTTATTTTAGTTTGTTAAATACATCTGCTACGCAATGTATAGATGGTAATTTAGAGGGAAAATGGCAAAAATAGTCTGGCAGCATTTGTGTACTGTTCAGTCTCATGAAAATACAGTCACAGACAGTTGCCCTTTCACTGACATGTTGTTCATTGTCTTTTGTGAAAGTGATGTTGCAAATAAAGAATTACCACCCAATTTCTTTTCCTCTGCTTAGTTAACCCTTACCATTCACTCGTCTGGTTTTGTAGAATTTTGAAAAGAAAATTGTCAGGTTTTTAAGCAGTAGTAATAATAATATTCATATCAGCAGGTAATTACAGTTCTTTCAATAGTGAGTTAATCCACATGTGCCCTCTCTGTGTTATCGGGGTGCATACCAGGGGAGCTTTAGAGGTAGGCCCATAGAAAGACCTAAATTACTCTTTTATTCTGGGAGAAGACACACTTGGAGGTTTGTGCGTACACACTCATGTACGACACTCGCATACTTCGTCTCTGTCTGTTTCTCTCGCCCTACGCACACCTCCCTTCAGTCCTCATTGCTGCCATATCTCACTCCATTTCCCTGTACAATGCGCTGTATTAGAACAGTCCCTGAACCCCTGCAGCCGCACTCCGTCCCCAGGCCCAGACTATGACACAGTTGGCTGGGGCAGAAGAAAGACCCACTGGCCCTGCCTCATTAAAATGGTAAAGAGCTGAAGGAGGATAGGAAAGCTAATCCTTCCTCCAGTACCCTCCCAGAGTCCTCATCTCGTGTCCTGAGACCGGGCTTGCGAAAACACATAGCCCCCGGGAGATGGAAGTGATAGGGCTCAAATGGGACATTTTGGGGGCTCACAGTGAAAAAAACAGGTTCAGGGGAATCTGAGTGTAGTGGCGCTTTAGGGGTACACAGCTATCCAACAGAGGATAATTCTGGATATATACACGTTGAATTGTCTCTCACACTGTTCAACATCAGGAGAGAAATTTTTGTATGAGGTGCAAACAGTTCAACAGTATCGGAGGAAGAAACGGTTTAGAATAATTTGATTTTTGATGTTACAGCCTAAAGGCCCAAACATAGTGTCCACATTGCATGTCTGCGATACCAATATTGGGGAGCGAAAAAATTCCAATATCGCACATATTTGCCAATATTATATACATAATATCGGCTGAATGTGTCTTGATATCTTAGATTTTGAGCTAAGCTAGTTATTAGTTATTAAATCTCCACCTTCTGCTGGACAAACTACAGTTTCACAGTTTTAATTCTGGCACACGTCAGAGAACATATACATCGATACTGAAGCACCTGCAGTAAAGGGTAATACTGGCCAATGATGTTGGCAAACGCGTATGTCAGTCAGACCCTACCTAATAGGTTGATCGCATACTTAAGGCAGCTGTTTCTTATTATACACAATCTGTGCTTCTTGGTATAGAAGATGGGAAGCTTCACAGAAATGCCCATCATGGTATTCAATGTGGTGTCCACCAACACAGAAATGAATGCTGTGAATACTAAATCCCAGGGCCTTTTTATGATACCAGTAAATAATTTTGTATTTTTGGCAGTTTTTCTTGTTTTCCCAAAAGAGAAACTTGGCTCCAAGGCCAGTGCAGCGAAGTCCACACTGCATCAGTCATTCAGTCACTCAGTATGTACGTTGCAGGGCTTGCAAAGCAGAAAGAGAACAGGGATATGTTGTTAATTTCCCCAAAGACCGACATTACACAGGCCAGTTGAGTAGTGACAACAATAATCACTTTTTCTATTACCACACAGTGACAGCCAGCAAAAATGCTGCGGTACATTTTGTGGTATTAATTGCATTTATTGATCGCAGCTTAAACACCACAGTGCTGGCAACTTAATAATGCAGCAATTGATTGAATACACAATCAGTGTTACATGTACTGGTTTTACCCGTTACGCTGTATTAATTCCGGTAGCTACACACCGAGAACAATGAGAGAGACGGAAAGCGGAGGAAATGGATGAGGTTGGTCAGTGCGCTTACTCAGCAGGTCCACCTGAAGTCTTTCTGACAGATAATGATGCTCAGCTTTCATCCCGCAGAGAGAGGGACAAAGAGGAAGACAGGAAAAGGGTGAGCAAACCCATCTGTCTGTGTCCAGAGTTAAAGCTCTGAAGCAGCACTCCCCTCCAGACTGTGCAATTAACCTGCTCTGAAGGCTGGTAGGAGCGAGGAACATCGAGCCAAGCGGCTGCTGCTCTCAGAAGGAGACCCTGCGAAGACTTTGACGGTCGTCTGTAAGTGTGTTAGTCTTACATTTATGGAATTATTTGGGTGTGCCTCTCGAGTAATGTAACTGAAATTTATTTAACCGGGAAAATTCCACTGGCAGAAATTGCATGTTTTGCACGTAGTAGGTACATATGCAGGGTTTAGGGAGATTTACACGTACACTTTGCTCAGACAGTTCTTAATATTCCGTATATTCATACTCGACATTTACCCATATCTGCAGAGTTCATTAAGTGATGCCCAAGCAGTAGAAAAAAGGAGCCGCATTGTGCGCCTTTCTCTGTGATACATATTCATGCTAAGTTAGTGAGAATTTGCAGAGTGCTGCTTTCTAACTTTGCACGTTATTCTTGATGTTTCATTTTATAATTACTTTCTTGGCTGATCACAGCAAATTTATGTCAACTCTTCAGTAACAATGAGCTCTCCACAGAGCCTGATGACTAAGCTGGTTTATGGAAGGCTTAAGTATCATAACAGAGTGATGCTCGGCTCTTGTCTTTTTCTGAATGACCACGTTTACATGCACACAGTGTTATTAAATAATACTGACTGGGGTATTCTGTAATACTGTGACTCATGTTAACACCTTACGCTGTAAGCATTACCTGATTGACCCCTTACTTTGGTGATGAGAAACCTGAATGAGATAGCTGGGTTACGTCTGT
>JAQLOL010000015.1:12337774-12351107 GCA_029783665.1 Naso thynnoides | reverse complement strand
CCCCCCCCCCCCCCCCCCCCCCCCCCCCCCCCCCCCCCCCCCCCCCCCCCCCCCCCCCCCCCCCCCCCCCCCCCTCTTCTTCTACTGCTTTTGTAACAGCAAAGTGCAAACATATAGTGGGCGACCATCCATGTGCCACCGTAGCTAGGAACATTTTAGCTGGTTGGTGGATGCTAACATAAGCTAGCTCGTGAATGGTACCAAATTATTACAGACCCAACAAACATTTCTGACCGCAGCTATCTAACAACATTATATGTACATAGTGGTGCTTAGTGGGAAAACATGTATGACTTACATCTGTACAATGTGGCAACACAACCAGTCGATAGGTCAGTGGTGCAAGAAAACCCTTGGCTTTAAGTGTTTAGTTCAGAAGTATATGATACGGAACACAGCTCATGTTTAAACAGTTATAACCTGATGCTAGAATGCTTTTTCTCTGATATTGATATTCCCCCCCCCCAAATTTTTCTACTTATAGACAGCTGATTTCATCACACAACATAAACAAGTTAAAGGACGGGTCTTGCAGTTACTTTTATCTTAAAAAACTTAAGATAATAAGTTCAGCATTTCACCGTCACCTACTTCAAAATGGACTCCACGCCGAGTCAGAGGAAGTGCAGTAGTTTCCATGTGCTTTTGTGGTGAGCAGAGCCAACACGAGGAAAGTGAGAGAGGGTACTCCTGTGGTTTTCACACCGGAATGGCATCCCTGTCTGTATCACACCTTCTGCTAGCTGTTAGCCCCATGGAGAGAGGGAGATAGTCACTTTGGGCACATTATTTTTCATTGACAGATTCAAAGCCAGAATACCATCTGCACATGGGGTTGCATTTGTTTTTCTCTGGGCTGTTATACTGGAACTGTGTTCGCAATTGTCTCTGTTAATCTTTAATGGTAGATCCTGAGAGAATGAAAGAAAAGCCACTGAATTTAAAATGTCTGATTATCTTTAGAGGCTACATATTTAAGTGTAACAGAAAAGACCCCAGAGAAAGGGGCATCCATTCTGCATTGTTCCTGCCGAAGCCCCTGTGTTCATCTCAGTCTCCACTGATGGTGTTGGTGTAGTGCTCCCTGAAAACCACTAGGGGGATACAGTTTGAGGCCAGGCTGTTTTAAGGAGAACCATGAGTTTCTCTGTTCAGTCTGTGGTATAGCATGAATCTCTCCCACAGATGCACACACATACGGATCCTGACACACACACAGCTATCAAAGGACTGTTTACTAATCACATTTTGCAGTGCTGAGGAAGTGAGCTCTGTGAGTCAAAAGTGCCAGTAACTCTCCCCACTCTCTCCGGAGTATCCGTCATTACCATATGAGTAGCTCCAGCCAGACAGCCCATGTGTGTGAGTGTAAGCGTGTGAAATGCCAATGTTCCTATACATGTGAGTGCCTATAAACACACAAATTTGTGTGTGTGCATGAATGTGTGAGCCCAGTTCATCTCTCACCTTCCCACTACTCTGAGGCAAAATGAAGTCTGTCTGGCAGTGAATGTCTATTGTGTGGTGCTAATGTGATAGCAGAGATTAGCATTGTAATCCATTTAGCATAGAGCAGCTAATCCACTTTATTACTGTTGAAAAGGAATCAGATAATATTGGCTAGCACCACTGTTAGCTGTCTTAACAATTTTAGGCTGATGAAAAAATTACTTTAAGATATATTAATAATTGCTGTTGCTGACAATGAAACTAGGATTAGTGGTTTCATAACAAAACAAAATAATTAGCTTTGGCTTTTCATCAAGAGAATTACTGGTTGTGTTCAGTCTGCGCTGAGTTAGCTTTTTGTTTTGATAAAAAGTGTTTTTGTTGTAATATAACTCATGAACTATCTGTTTGTTCTTATTTGATTGTAGAGTACTGTGCACACTTTTATGGATATTTTGCATTATTAGTCCTTCAAAGCAAACAGTTTGATACCAGGGGAAATGAAGTCTGCTATAACTGTTGTTTTAAACCTACATACCTCGGGTGACCCTGCTGTGTTGATATTAAAAAAAAAAAAAAAGGCTAAAATTGGTGATAAATATCTTCTGTGAGCCAATTATTGTACAAATAGATCCACTGGTCTTTGATTTCTCTCTTTCTCCCTTACTTGTTCCCCTCCAGTCCCAGTGTGACTCACCCAGGCAGCGTTGCATGCTTGCGGACATGCTTTGCACTCCCTGGTGGCTCATTTGTTTTGTTGGTGGTCAGATTGAGGGATAATATACAGGAGCTTCCCCTTGAAGCCCCTCTGCTCCCTGGTGACTGTGGATCTGTCCCAACACAATAAAACTCTATATTCAGCCATTTCCATAGACGGTCTGCCCTTTTAACTCCGCTCAGCAATTGGCTCCACGCTTCTCTCATATACAGTCAGGGTAAGCTGATACACACACAACTTTGCTTACATGCATACGCGCCGCGACCCAAATTAACTCACCCGATCGGGCAGATTAGATAACCCCACCTACTGAATCTGGCCCCAGCTCGCGTGGAACTTTCTTTCTCCCTACCTCCCTCTCTTCTTTCCCTCTCTTCTATTTGCCTTCTGTTCTTTTCTTTGCAACTGACCCTGGTGCATATAATGGTTCCCAGTGAAAGTGTGTGCGGCTTTGATACACAGAACTCAAGGTCCTTTGAGATCAAGATCGCATCACAAGCCAAGCAGGAGGCAGAGCAAAAGAGGAAGAGTGACTGAGAAACAAAGGAGAGGAGGGGTGAAATCAGGGTGAGAGATGGAGCCTGCTTAAAGAAATGTCATGTTGTGAAACTGGATATCAGCAGCAGCAGCAGGAGGAGGGCAGGACGTAACCTGCACCCTGCGTACTTAGGTTTCTCTTTTTACTTTACAATAGTTGCTTGTCAAGGTGAAGACAAAGAGAAGTTAAGCTAGCTAAAGGAGAGCATTTGGTGTTTCTTCAAGGAGTGATTGATAAGTTCAGGTAGAAGGGGTCAAATTTAGAAAACCATGCAATTATTCTCAATCAGCATCAATGCGTTGGACCAAAAAAATGGACCACAGCAGTTACGAGGTCATCATCACGGTCAAAATGGCTCCGGGCTCTGTCTTCATTTTGGGAAGGAGTCAGTAGCTGCCAAGGTTGGAGGGCGAGGCTGAAGGAACATAGGTCTTGAAAGATAAATTCAATATCCACCCAAAATACCATTACAAAAATGGAAAAAAATAAGGATTTTTTTTTAAGAATTTTGTTTTATTTAAATGAGTTTTGTCAACCTACAGTACAGTTTTAGTAAAGTTGTTTGTTTGTTTGTTTTTTGGAAAGCCTTGTTTACATTTTTATTTATTTATTTTAGTTTTCTCAGTTCTAGTTTTTATTATTTTGTTCCTTTCCGTTAATGATCACCTTGGTGTGGACTTGAATTTGTACGTAATGTTCTGTTTTTATCTTTGGAATTCTGGATTTCCCATCTGCACAACACATTTACCATTTCGGGCACTGATAAAGAAAACTTGACCCTTCAAATCTGTATCAGTTATGTCAGACATTTTCTGCACAAGACTGATATTGTCCCATTTGCTTTCATGTGCAAAAAAACAAAATACCACAGAAGTTACTAACTTCAAAACTAACCCTCATGTCCTTTGACCCTAGAACGAAGACTTATCAATCACCCCATGAACAATAAAATTAAGGCATGGATCAGTAGACATTCAGTCACTGAAAGAATGGTTGAAATATTGTGTTTCTTTTACTGATTTACCTACAGTGAGAATAATCTCCTGTGCATGGGTGCACCCTTTGGACCCATGACGCACACACATAAGCTATTTCTCTATAATGTTATTATGATATATTTACACACAAAAAATCTCGAGGAAGAAGAAGAACAACCGCAACACAAAAAAAATCACTGCAATAATTTTTGCCCAGTCCCAAAAGAAAACCATTTCTGTTTTCAGCTGGTATAAAAAGGTTCAACTTGCTTAGTTAAGGCTT
Source organism: Naso thynnoides (assembly GCA_029783665.1). NCBI lineage: Eukaryota > Metazoa > Chordata > Actinopteri > Acanthuriformes > Acanthuridae > Naso > Naso thynnoides. The sequence goes on along the minus strand of JAQLOL010000015.1, from coordinate 12,347,142 downwards.
CCTGACCTTAAGGAGACTTCAGCTTCAGGTGGGCCAGCACCTTTTTTTTTCAATGATATGCTGACAAGATTATGTTGTCATCAGCGTATTATAATTAATCATGAAGTGACTCGCCTGTCTGCTCGACCATCTGCTTCCTGTCCAATTATCTCCCTTTTGTGCCTGTTACCTGTGAACTCTTTAGTGCTGAAGAGCACAAAGAACCACCAAGAGTCATCACAACTTTAACAAGACTTGCTTCACACCTGTCCACACAGGTCTGTGTGTGTGTGTGTGTGTGTGTGTCTGTGTGTGTGTGTGTATTCTACTGGGTGCTGAAAGTTGCTTGGTTAGGAATATGTCAGAACTGTGTGTTACTGAGAAATTACTGCCAGAGGACCAGATTTAGAAAGGATCATTTGGAACGCACCCTGTGTGTGTGTGTGCGTGTGTGTGACGATGTAAGCAGATGTTCGGGCACAACCCAGAACACTTCCATCACACCACCAAGTGTGTGTGGGGCCAATTCCACGCACTTTCTGCTGAGTAAACACACCTAGGGGCCTGCAGACCACACCTCTCGCCCAGATGTCTAATTACCGTAATCACTTTTGAATGGCTGAAACTGTGATAGAGAAAGATGAGCTCTACAGATACAGCACTGAAAGCCATGACGCATGATAAAAATCCTGAGGCAGTGTGCGGTAGATGGAAAACTGTATCAATAATAATTTTCAAAAGTGCCTCTTTGATTACTCCTTGATGCATAATTGCACGCTTTGTTGTCCCAAGATGAAAAAAAAAAACTTTATGTAAGGTTTTTAAAATGTTTTGTTTGAAGTTGTTTTAAAATCTGTGAGGCGACGTGAGCACTACAGTGTCATGCGTTCATTCAGTATCCTAAATTTTAATGTGCGTCTGTGTTTTTCCAGATCCGGGTGGACGGCTCCTCTCGTGCTCTGCAGTATGAGACGGTGCAGGCGGTGGAGAACGGACCCATCCTCCGAGACATGGCCTTCTCTTCTGACCACCACTACCTCTATGTCATGTCTGAGACCCAGGTCAGACACACACACAGACACATCAACACACACATAAAAAGTCCCCCCTGCTGACTCAATATCATAACCACTGGCATTTATCATTTTGTTATGTCACAGGGTAAAATAACCTTTTGTGTGGCAGAGAGAATTTCATTATGGCCTGGCTGCAGGACAGAAAAGGATTAGATGGACTGTTGGATGCTCTGACCATATATTTCTACAGGAACAGACTGAGGGTAGATCAGAAATGAATGAATGTGTTGAATTATTTGGAGAGAGGAGAGTGGTCTCAGTCCACTTGTGTGTTTGCGTGTGTGCGTGTGTGTATTGGTGTGTATGCGCATACAGATTCGTACATACACACTCCTTCTCTTAGTGCCTTTGACGACATTGAATGTGGAGCGAAATAGCAGCACTCTGTGTAATGGACACAGAGAGACTGTGAACACCTCTATCAGAGGCAAAAGCTCGCTAAAGTAGCTGCATGGAAAGCCACCATAACATACATGCTGCGCACACACACACACACACTCACACACATACATGACCTATCGTGTTAGGTATTCACTTTCTTTCTATATCAAACACAAAAAGGCACACAGCCAAGAGTATGGACTTACATGTAGGGCGTGTTCCAAATCGTGTACTTGCAGATTGCTTTACTTGTAGTATGTACGGCAGCTGCCCTCACAAAGTACATACTGTTGCATGCAGTATGCATACAATTTGGACACTCTTCTCCGTCACAATTGTGCGCCCTAAACTTTGACTCTAATACTCCTGTATCCATTGCGGCCTTAGTGCAAAAGTCTGGAATATAAAGCAAAGATATGTGATTTGGAATGCACACTCAGTTCATTCACTAGACACCATGACGTATGTGACTGGGTATGTGTACGCTGCGTTCAGTTTACCTCAGAAGTCAGAATTTGGTCCTGGGAGTGACGTCAAATCTGAGGTGACTGCTTTCCAGTTACGAGGAGCCACTGTTAGCTTTTGTTGTTGTTAGCACTGTTAGCTACCAGCCATTATACAACACACTGTGATAGTTTTTGCGTACAAAAGCAACAACACAACATGTCCACAGAAAGGAGGTAAAAAATACTGTCAGTCTGACTGATTTAACGAGACAAAAGCGAGACGTTTAATGACACAAAAATATTTAACAACACAAAAATAAGACATCGTAGGATATCAGAGGAATAATCAGAGGACATTTTCTCCTTAAAATATGACCTGGTTTTGCTTAAATTGCTGTTTTTTGTAACATACAAATGTGCATCATTTAGTTTCACTTTTCTAAGCCACGGGTCGCAGTCAAAGTTACAGAGTGTTGCTTTAAAAATAGTGCAGGCCAGAACGTGTTCAGACCTCTGATGGCCTAAAATAAAGTGTTGAACATTTAGTCTCTTTTTCTTGCACAATATCTAATTTATTTGTTGTCTTCACAAGGAAATTAGTTCAGTGAGTCCCGATCCCATAAGTTCATTCATCACGGAAATTGTAAACACACATACTTCTTAGCGTTCGGCAGACGCATTATCTTGTCATCAACACTGTTAAAGGGCTACTAATCAAATCAGCGAAAGACGAATCCATCGATCTACGAGCCCCCGCTGAATCGCTCTCTTTTCACTTCGGTGTAGGCCCATTTATTGCTTATTATTAATTTGACGTTTATAACATTGCAAAAGCTCGGAAGTTCAGATAATATGCATATCATTCCCTCTCTCGCGCCTCTTTATCTCCTGCCACCCGCAATCACAGAAGGCCACTGGTGTTTTGTTGGCAGCAACAGCCTGGTTACCCCTGAATATAGTCTGCAGTTTGCACAGGATTATAGACCTCTCTGGCACCATAAAAGTGTCAGTGTTTACAGATGTGTGGTGCAATCGTGTGTGTATATGCATCTACATGTTAAGTGCCCGGATTATCCTGATAAATCTTTAAATGCCAGACAGACAGCGAGTTGAAGGTGCCTTTTTAAATGAGGCTCTCTTTCAGTCATCTGCAGAGAGAAAAGGAAAGCAGCGGAGGCAGAGACACAAGTTTGCTCAATCAGGACATTTGGTGGCTGTTTTGTCATGGCATCCTATTGCATCCAATTACTGTTTCATTCTGTTAAGCGGCAATGTGAGAATTTTGTGTTTTTTCTCTTTTGGATTGCTGTGCATGTAATTGGGCTTACAGAAGATATTACAGAATAACAAATGAACTGTTAGGAATACTTAATTTCAATTTCTCTCCATTATGTTAGATTCCTTTTCGTCTCGCTGTTATCGCCCGACATCGTGGTACAAATTGAACATATTTAATTTACATACCAATTAGCTTATATTGAAAAGAAAGTGAGTGAGTCAAGTGAGTTTTGTTGGCCAATAGTGGTCCCCTATGTGTATTCGGCCTTCGTAATAATTAGTCTATTAGCCTAGTTAGAGAGTTGACCTCCACTAACTATTTAGAAGGAGCATCTGGGAATTACCACACAAATGTAGAGAGCAATTAATGAACATAACAGATACACAAACACAAACTCTACTACTGCTGAAGGTTGTTCAGAACAAAATGAAAACGAAAGAGTACGACAAAGTGACTTTTTTTCTGACAAACCATTAAAACCCTTTTTTATTTTGATGTTTGTTTCCTGAAAACACTTGTACTAGATTTGTATGTGTAAGTTATTACCAATATTTGACAGATTCCTTTATCACTTTGACTGATACTGATATTTTCAATCATTATTTTCTTGCAATACTTTTTTGTTTTCTCAAGGCAGTACAAGCACAGACCTCAGAGCTGATTTGAACGGCAGAAAAAAAACAACTTGAATCAGAAGTACCTGCCCTGATTTACAGTCAAACATAACGCTGTTTCCAAGTGTCTGCAATCACTAAATATGAACACAGATTGCTTCATCTCAAATGGAGAGAACACATCGCAACAATATTTTGGCATGACAGGTAATACATCTGCACATTTCCGAGTCCCACTGGTGGCAAACACTATTAAAGCAGCCCGAGATGGTCGATAGCAGGTCACCTGCTGCTTCTGGGGCCTGGGACCCAGACACTCAGAGAAAGTGTGATAAATGGAACAAGAGAGAAATACGGAGAGAGGAAACTCATGATAGAAAGAGAGAAGAGGAGGGGGGTCCGCAACAGGAGGCTGAGAACAGAGTTGGTCGATACAGCTCCTCGCCTGCTGTTCTTGGCCTCGAAAACCCTCCCTGTCAGATTGGTGATGCTGCACCAGGGGTGGACCAGGATGCAGACCTCCTGTGGATCCGGCTGCTGTGAGAGTCTGGTACAGGACGTGGGGGAGGGAAGGTTAGCAGAGGGACAGAGAAAGGAGATCAAGTAAGAATGTAGTCATAAGAATTATGCAGATACTTGCTGCATTGTGCATTTAATTTGGGTTTTTCTCATACTTCATATATAATTCATTCTACATGCAAAGGCAGCAGGCAGAAGCTTTGAGGCTCTGCGAAGTCAATGTTCCATCTATGTTTCTGTGTTAAAACTGTGTTTTTAAACTGAAACAACCTGCCCTTCAGACTGGTGTTTAAGCACCACTTTAAGAATTATCTCCTCCATTCCTACACACCTGAAAAGGCATATCACATACTCACACTTAAACAGGAAGCAGAGGGGAGCTTGCTTAAGAAATGCCAACAGTGAGTTAGAACAGTTAGCATAGACAGAAAACCCATCACTGATGGCAGTGATGCCTGTATTTAGTTATCTATATTGTTTAAACCACATTTAGTCAAGGCTCCCAGATAAGCTTTTTGTTTTCTTCCTGAAAGGACATGCTGTGACTGATAAGACCCATTCGGGAAGCCAACCTGAGTCTCTGCTTCATGGTTTCCAGATGTTTCTGTCTCTGCCTGTCCAGATGCAAACACAACCCTTGAGTTTTTAAAGTAAAACAGGGTCAAAAGCATTTCAGAAGTTCCTGTTTTAGGGGTTTTTAAGCACAGGAGTAGTATGAACACCAGGGATAAATGTATGGCTGGACCAGAGACTCTGCCCACTCCACTGGGTGGACTTGCTTCTCTTGGTGTGGCATTGTGCTTTGAAGCTGGGATTCTCCAAGTTAAAAAAGGCCATTATCCAATGAGTGCGGTGGGACTAAGCTGTCTGTCTCTGTCAAGAAGTATTCGCCATTTCAGGACTTGAAACACTAATGTGGTTGTATGTGGTGTTTTTGATATGAGTTTTTAAAAAATGGCAAATTTATACATGAAAAAGTGGCAGCGACACATCTGTTTAAACTGCTGCCCATTCACGCAGCTCCTGCCGGGAGGAGACAGCATGTGTCCTGGTCTGTTGTCGGCAGTGAGAGGCAGGAAGTACCACTGTATCACAGTCACAATCTGATGTGATTTAAAGCGAAAAATACTTGTCTCTTTCTACGATGCATGGTGGATCAGAATCTCAATCACAGCACAATACAACATCTATGCGATTATTTAACAGCTTGTGGAGATATTTTTTGATTTCTGTTGTCTTGCTAAGTCAGACTTCTTTCCAAACACACTTCACGGTAGGTGAAAAGCCCCCCACCCCCATGTAATGACCATTTACACAGATTAAATTGAACAAGACGACAGCTAATGAGGAAGGGTTAGGAACAATCTAATCCCTTCCCTCTGAGAATCACTCAAAGTGAAGGCAGTGCCAAACCAAGAGAATCAAGTCCATCCGGTAGGCGGAGTCTCTGGTCCAGGCCCAAGCTAATAAATGTGGCTAATGTTGTGCAAAAACAAACAAACAAAAAAAGGAAAAAAATATAGTGTTGATGGACACTAAAGATGATAAAGAACTATATGTTCGGTACGATGTGGAGAGCATAATAACTGTGACTGGTCAGCTTGATTTTCTCATATTTCTGATCCCATACTTGATAAAAAAAAAAAAAAAAAGACAAAGTGAAAAAACAAGAAAAGTCCTTTTCATCAGTAATAAATAAGTTTAACTGCAGTCATTACTCTCTGCATTGAAGTGGATTAAAGTTAATATAATTACTCAGGCTATATAATGATTGTCCAGTTAAGTATTTTTTTTTCTTCATCACTGGACAAATTTGTATTCTGTGATGTAGCAAGCAAAGTGAAATAAAAGACTATAAACACGATTACTTGGAGTCTACAAAAACTGAAAAACATTTATTTATAATTAACTTCAGATCAGTGACTAGATGGTGAAATTACTGGAACACCATGAGAGAAGTAAAACTCCGGCTATAGGAAGGAGCGTCATGCTGAGAGTCACACTGTACCGGCTAGTCGATGTCATATTATACGCTCATTAGAGAAGACTTGTTTATTATTGTTTACTGTGAAAAATTCTCTTCACATTCCACTCATTGTATTTTTTCATCATCCTTAAGTTAATTCCTCTGCCAGTCTTGCTGTCTCCTTCTTTTTACTTCTTTCCTCCATTCTGTGACTGTGTCCTCTTTGTTAGATTTTGTTTTTCTCTCAGGATTATAGATTTTTGCTCCTACAACCCCCATTCATTTCTAAGGGGATTTGAAAAGCGAATGAGGATTCAGCCTTTTGTGTCCTTGTTCCAATTTTTCCATCTCCTTTCTCTCCATCTTTATTCCATTTCTAACCCTTCTTCACTACCCATTGTCATTTTTTTAACCCATGCCTTCCCCCAGTCCTCCGTTCCTGCGTTTTCCAACAGTCCATACTAGCAGAGTAATCTGTCATCCCTATTCTCTCATTAGTCCAGTGATTGGCTGTCCTCTAATTGGATGTTTCTCTCTCTCACGCACACACATACTCTAGCACAGACACACACACACGCACAAGTCATCTTATTAGTGGGTTAAATAGATGTTCTCGCATAAGGAGGACAGTCAGATTATAGAATGGGCTGTGATTATGGATGTTAGGGTTGCTGTTTGAGTGACAGGGGCAGGTCAACCCCACTGTTAATATGAGCTGGTGCTGTGCTTTTCCACTATGTTACAGTCCTGTTAACACTGCTTCATCCGTCAGCCACGATGAGGACATGTGAGTAGAGTAAATGAGGTGGGGGTGGTGGATCATTTCACTCTTAGTTCAGATTGTAAATTAACAACACAAATCAGACACTAACAAGAGGTTCATTTCAGAAGGCACTTCAAACCTGTTCTCCAGAAATAAGACTAGTTATACTGGACCCAGAGACATTAAATATTATAATAAATGTTCAGAGACATTCTGATACAATTTTTTTCTTCCTGATACCGATTCCATTCCAAACTTGCTTAGCAGCCGATACCGATCTGACACTGATCCGATCCAGTGCATAAAAAATAATGGTTCCTTTGAAATTTAAGGTAAAATCATAATTTAGTAAAACACATCTCTCTTAAGAATGGGACCCAATGTCTTAATGAGATTACCCGTATAAATAAAGGTTTAATAACAAGGAAAATTGTAAAATAAAAAGATTTAAATAAAACACGATAAAACAGTAGTGCAACATAAAGTTAAAAACTAAAATCTTGGAAAATCTAGTTCGTGAAACGTCGTCTTTTTACTGGTGAGCGAGACTTTATGGTGTAAAATATTGCCAAATATAGCATTTTGCTCGCCTCATCGACTCTCTCCGTTCTTCTTTGCCGCTCTTAAAAACAGCTGTTGACAGGGGCAGCACAACTTCCTGTGTACTGAGCAGCAAAGAAGAATTGACTTTAGAGCTACCTAAGCTAACTTGACACCATTTTGTGCTTAATAGATCCGATGGTATCTGATCGGTGCAAAGATTCGCGTACTTTCTGATACTGATACCAGCATTTTCCTATACTGGTAGCAGAACAACTCTATTAGTGTACACAGTTATCTGTGTATCATGTGTTTAACACAACCATTTTACTATTTACCAATTACTAATACAACAACACATCATCAGTAGAGCAAAACTAAGCTGTCTCAAGACAGTCCAATGGAGAAACTGCTTGCTGCAATAATACAGTGTGCGCATGGAAACATTTGAAATGACTAAAAGCAGCCTCTCTAATCTCAAAGTAAATCTTTAGACAACACTCTTACATCAGTACAATGCACAGTAGGAGATCACCCTGAAAGCCACCGCTTCTCGACATAATTCAAAACGCAGCAGCTCACAGTAAGATGCACATGTTTGCAGCTCTTAAAACTGGAGGATTTTGGATGGGTGTGGCGTGGATGACATCAGAGCCAATTCGCCCATCTCTGAAAATAAAACAGCAAATTTCCAAACAAATGTTATTTGGATAAATCACCTCGAGGCAGAAGCTACTCCAGTCCCAGCATGTTAAGGGAGGCTTCAGTTAAAAAAAGGCTAATAAGAGGGACGACACGTATATCCTGTTTCAAATCAAAAGCACCACTAGTGTGCATAATATCCTCATCTTGTTAGGATTTTATTTTGAAAACAATCAGAAGTGTGTTCATATCTCACCTGAGCCAGCTTTATAAAAAATTCTGAAAATTTGAGAGAAAATAACTTTGAAATCTACATGGTTACTTTCTTGCCTGAGAGGTTTTTAAAAATTTAATGAAGTGATAAATTTACAGTCCTAGAGTGAGAAGTTAAACAGCTTTAGCCTTCCTCTGCGGCCACGTCCCAACGCTCCCCTGAGACGTTTGTAGGCCAGCACCCTGCAGGCTGATCAACAGTGGAATTGGAAGTTAGCACAACACCAGGTGGAGAATATAAACAGCTCACGGTGCCATTTTGGTGCAGCAATCTTTCCCGTTCATCAAATTTAGATGTGACTTCTGCTCGGACCCAGTCATGAGAAAGTAATTTTGCTGAAAATGATTTTGATTGCAGAGAACATTACTCAGCGACTGGCTGTGCTGAGACTTGACACGAGTTCCAGGGCATTTGGGAGAAGTTCAAGCAGTTTTTGTTGTGTCTTAGTCATTCGATCCTGCCTCAAATGTTCCCATTGCCTCACCATTACCCTCCAGCCTCCCAGCAAAGCACACTGACTCATCCTGCCAGCAACTGTTCAGTCAGTCAGTGGTTAGATGTATTTTTTTTAATGTCTCTACACAGTTTTCTCGCATAAGTAATTTTTTGAAATACAGCAGATAAACAGCATCATATAAACTGTTGCTCGAAAGTGCTGGGACCGCCACACTCGTGCTGCTAAAATATTTATGTTCTGCGTAGCAAATGCAGATCTGTAAGTGTAAATTATTGAAAGTGTGTACTACAGTGGGGTAAGATCGTTAAAAGTCAACTGCTTTTTTCTGTTTTGAACCCCCTTATGGAAATCCGACAAGCCAATTTGTGCGAGTATTTCGTCTTTGCATCTCATCAAAGATGTTTAATACCAAGATCTTTTAATTTCTATCAG
>JAQLOL010000015.1:12328241-12334348 GCA_029783665.1 Naso thynnoides | reverse complement strand
ATATCAGCGTGAAGAAGGATTTTGACACAGACGTTCTTTTGAACTGACGCTGTCTCACATTTTCAGCTACTTCCTGTGACGTTTACTGAATATGGACAAAATGTCAACAAACACCATGACTCATAGATAAAGCTGTTTTGGGGAAAATGGGCGGGGCTTAAATGGCATGGGACGGGACGCTCCTTTAAGTCAAAGTGCTCATTGTGCAGCGCGGCTGATTTCGCACGGAGGATCAGGAAGGAGCAGGAGGTGGAAATGCTCAAACTAACTTCCTCTAAATTGGACTGAAGTGCTACATGAGTAAATGTACTTAGTTACTCTCCACCAGTGCATCCTGTTTCCATGGTGATTGTGCAGGTGCGTTTGTTTTCCTCACCCTCTCGTGCATGGGTGACACCTGGTCCTCCTCGGTGCCACAGGGGGACGTGTCACCGGTCGGCACCCTGCTGACGGCCATCTCAGCGTGACCTTTGCCCTGCGGACCCTTCATCCGCACAAACTCCATGTTGTTGTACTTGTAGAAGCCAAACGACATCCGCTGGGCCATCTTAGCGGCAACGCTCACCTGCAGAGTCACACGGGGAGGAAGCTCGCCAGTTAAACACAACAGTGTCGGTGGAATCGTGTCCTGATATTGAAGAAAAAAAAAGTTTTGTTGGTTTCATTTTCAGGTTGAAAGCGTCAGTAATTGTGAGTCAAAAACCAAAATAAAATAAAATTTTAAAAAAAGAAGAAAATTTCACCCAAACAAACTAAGAAACAGGTTCAGGCCAAACATCAGCGTTAATATTATCACTCAGTCCGTTTGCCCCACATGGCGCCGGTTCTGTTCCAGCTCACTTTAAACCCCCCTGAGCATTTCCACCAATGATTAAGTTGCTTCAGAACAGAGACTGACATTTTTTTCAGGAATCTTGTGAATCAAAATCACGATTCATCTCATGATTGGGACGGGACAAGGGAAAAAAAGTCAGTGGAAGTGGGCGGGGCCAGCTCAAGTTTCCATCCATCCATCTTCTTCCACTTATCCGGGGCCGGGTCGCGGGGGCAGCAGTCTAAGCAGGGACGCCCAGACTTCCCTCTCCCCACACACTTCCTCCAGCTCTTCCGGGGGGATCCCGAGGCGTTCCCAGCAACATAGTCCCTCCAGCGTGTCCTGGGTCTTCCTCGGGGCCTCCTCCCGGTGGGGCATGCCCGGAACACCTTCCCAGGAAGGCGTCCAGGAGGCATCCCACCCCGCTATCCTGCGGAGGAAACTCATTTCAGCAGCTTGTATCCAAGATCTTGTTCTTTCGGTCATGACCCAAAGTTCATGACCATAGGCTTTGGCATCGTTTAACATGAATATACAACATTGTAACAACATTTATAGCTCGGAAAAGACGAAAATAGGATAATAGCTCTCCTTTAAAACTGACCTCTAAAGAAAATAGTGCCTGCAGCGACACCGTCAGCCAACTTGAGTCGAGGTGAGACGGACCAGTTTACACCGCTGCAACCTCTCGTTGTGAATCGTTGGTGTAAACTGGACTGAAAGAGGGAGCGACAACTAATGTAATGAAACGCTAGCCGGAGCAAAAACAGGGAGGGGAAGGTGCAGCGGAGTCTCATGCTACAGCTAGCTTGATTTTCAGACGTTGCTTATCCCGGCTTTAAGTCACTTATCATTCTTTGTCATAGTTTACTGCCGTCCTGAAACACTCATCACTCACATGACTGACATCACTCACATTTTGTATTACTCTTAGTCCGGGTCCACTTGTAGTTTGCCGTAAACCTGCAGCTAATCATGAGTCTGACATGCTGTGAGGAGACCCACGTCATGGGGCTTGAAGAGCGAGCCGCCTCACTGCGAGACACATGGCTAACAGCACACAGATCTCAGTCAGGAGCCAGAGAGGAGGCTCTTGGGCAACACTCGCTCAGGCACGTGTATCTTATTGATTATCATGCTGCAAAATAAACGCACACACACAGATCCGCCTGTGCCAAGACGGGCTTTAGTGCACTTCAGATGCTATCAATAAAACATGACTGTTATAATACCTGGCCCCTGCTCACTTGCATTCTGACAGCATGTGAGTGATAGATGATATTTTTATCGCTCTTGATAGGAGGCCATCAGTCACGCCACACCTCACTGGGTGCTCCTCCGACATCTCCAGCGTGAGCAGATGGCTCAGCTGCCAAGCTTTCATCGCTCGCGAGGCTCCGGTCCCTTTTGACTCTAATCCTGCAACACAGACCAGTCAGCACCAGCGTAGCGAGCCTGCTGCGATTTCTGAACCTTTGCGTCTCCATGGAGTCCAGCTGAAAGGGGGTTGCATGGCAGCAGTAAATAATGTAGATGGGAAGAAGAAGAAAAATAGAATAAAAGTATTTTCTCAGACATCTCAGCTGCTGTCCGCCAGAGTCCAGTTAGTCAGTCAGTGCTTTGGAATGTTTTTTATACCTAGGATTTGATGTGTGTGTGCTTTGTCTCTCTTTTCTCCCCATCCCACCCGACACTGCCTCTATCTTTCGTTTCTACCACTTAGGGATGTAAAAGTATCACAAACTCACAGTACGATAATACCTGGTGTCAAATTCACAGACAAATCAAGTCTTGCGGAAAAAAAAAATGCCACTACAAAAATTATTTACATTGCTTTGTTTCCTGTATAAGCATGTGCACATAATTGTCACATTTAATGTAGTGATTTATAAATGACCCGGCTCTTACCCTGTGCTCTTTTCTTTATCCTGCAATCATAAGATAACTGTCTACTTTGACTTACAAAGTCGTTTACTACCAGTGATGTCATTTTGGCCGTTACATGAGCTAAATGAGCATCTTTCTCTGTTTCCTTTCTTCCTCCATGAGCTGACTCAGTGTGTTTGTCTGCTGAGACGATGAGTTTTTCACACGCAGATCAACAGGTCTCTTGCTGTTGGAGTTTTTTCCTTTCCCTTCACAGCAGTGCACTGAAGGGAAAGTGAAAATAAACTCCAGTCGGCTCATTCTTTCATTTCTGCAACACATCTAAGTTAAACTCGACACTGAAGTTTGAGAGGACCTCCGTCCCGTTAGCGCTGATTCTTTCCTCAGCGCCTAACGAGGAAACAGCTGCGGTGGTCGATGATATTTGTATCACATTCGGTAACGTTAGTCTGCGTAGCGAGCACAGCACACACTCTCCAATGTAAAGTACACAAGTGTGTGTGACGGTAATCCTTGTTTTTGTGAAACTCTTGTGATATTTGTACGTGTTGTTTCTTCATTGTGCGGCTGGTACAACCTGATGATGTTAAACATAATGTGACAGTGATGTGTGGAAGATCCGCTTATTTTATGGACAAAACCACCTAGTTAGGGTTTGAGAAAGATCGTGTTTTGCGTTAAAAGAAATGTTCTCGTGAGATCTTTTGTGGGTTAATGCGTTACGTCCTCCGTACGCACAGGACCCTGAGCCGATCTGTCAGGCCGAGCACATCTGGTACTTAAACCGTCACATGTCCGCAACCGTACCGTGGCACATTTGCTTTTGTGATACTGCGAAAGTTGCCATTAGATCCCTACCATCAGTGCTTCATTTTGTGTTTTGTGCTTTTCTGTTGCATTTCAGAGATTTGAGTAACGTAAACTGTGAGGAACTGGGTCCTCTTCCTCCTGGATGGGAGATCCGGAACACTGCCACCGGCAGGGTTTATTTTGTTGACCACAACAACCGAACCACCCAGTTCACAGACCCACGCCTCTCCGCCAACCTGCATCTAGTCCTAAAGTAAGCACCATAGTGCCTTTAAGCCAGAAAAATGTGCTCGTGGAAAAAATTAGACCGCACATTAAAGAAAGCACAGAATTTTCTTCTCTGTTTTCATTTTGTCTTTGTTTTGCTTCTGTAGTCCAAGCCCCAATGGTTCACGAGGAGGCATCGAAAGTCAGAATGTCAGGTAAGGTTTGGGCTCGGCGCCAGCAGTCCTCGCTTACACTCAGACAAGAACACACACAAGCACACCCTCCCCCAGACATTCGCAGACTTACTCACTTCGCCTCCCCCTCAGTCAGTGTTTTACTGTGGGATCCTGTGCCAAGGTGTGTTCACCACCTGTCGAGGTTCAGCGCTCAGAGTGGCTCTGCTGCTGCTGAGCAGACGTTTGTGCGCACACAGACACACACACACACATGGCGCACTCCCCCACAGGCTTCTTTCCACACTGACATTCAGATTCCTCAGGCCTGCAGAGGTTCTGATCATAAAGGCGTTTTAGCACACAATCCGTCACAAAACTGGCTTTGGCCAGACATCAGATAGCTGAGTGGAAACCGAGGCTGCTGTGTCTGAGGCTGAGGAGCGTCTAACGTCCAGGAAACGGACCGTACGTTTGATGGCTAAGTCGATGAATGAACTGCGTGTGTGTGTGCGTGTGTGTAACTTCACGCGTGTTTGGTACATGCCTGCGTGCGTGGATGCACGTGGTGAGAATCTCTTCCCCTGTGCAGCTGTTCAAACATATACTGCACAGCGATAACTGTTAAATTACCCGTAGGCCCTTGCTCCACAAAAGGTGGAGCGGCGGACGGGTGCCTTGGTGGGCCTCCTCCGCCGGATCTCATTCCTTCTCCATGCAGAGAGAGACGGAATGCATCGGCAGACAGATCGGGTTTCTCTTTTTCCCTGTTCTGATGGATCAAAGAGCGTGTTTGGGATTTTGTATTCACTTTGCTTTTATTTCATCTGTAGTCCTCTGAAAAGTCTTATAAAAATGAGGCCTGGCACGCCACATTTGTTTTTAATGTAGGAGTTTTGTCATGAGCATGACTATGCCCAGATTAGTTCACATCAAAGCCAGGAAGCGGGCATGTTTTTTTAGCCAATATCACAGGATCTATTTTATACACAGTGAGAGTCTCTGCAGTGCTGTTAGCGTTCTACGTTTCGTGCAGTTGTCATTAAGTACATATGCACATGGGCTTTTATTGTGAAGTGAAAACTTACTTGGGCTGCAGAGTACTGCTGTGCATCTCCTGGTTTGTTTGTTTTTTTCAGCTGAATGTGGACGTCGACCTTAGATTTGTGAAAAAACTTTTTCAGAAAGGATTCTTTGACTGAGGTTTAACCTGAGCCAACGTCAATCCACGCTCATCACGTTAACCCTTAATAGATGATCTGTTGCCTTTTCCTTACAGTTTTCAGCTAGTTTTTGCTCCATACAAAACGCTTTTGTTGCGGTTCGACTTTTCTTTTGCATGGTAACGGCGTGCTGGCGCCCCTGAAAGTGCAAACTTTTTAAACCAGGTCCCAGAGTGTAGTGTTCTAAAAAGTGCCACCTTCTCTCTGACTGTGTCAACCTCCAATAATTTTAGAAGTCAAACTACGACTGAATTTCTTTCATTTGTGGCTCTGGTAAGAATTTAACTTTCGCATTTACAAAATTACAATGCCAGCTACTGGCCTGGCATGCATACTACAGCGTTGTTCATGTAAATGCAGATTTATGTAAAAACGCAAAGGACGAACTTTTCCATTTTAGTAAGGGTGTGAATCTCAAAGCGATGTCTGACTCAGTATTAACTCCTAATTGAGTATATAGAAGGGTTTATTTCCAAAATCTATTTCAGACAGTTTTGCTAGGCAGAGTGGCAAATTATGGCATGAAAGCAGAGTAAAGTGTGTGTAAAATAGGTTTTTGTTACATATTAAACTTTGAACTGCTAAAATGTAAACAGATGAAGGCAAACCATAGACAAATTGTAACATTTATATATGTTAAACTTGCTCAAATTAAAAACTTTTTGACAATAAGTTTTGAAAGTTTTTGAATTCTTGGTAAATTCAATAACAAATTCAAGTTGAATCAAGTTGATCCACCAATAATCGTCTAAGATTTTCATCATTTATATAGTATATATTTCACCCACCCGATTACTTACAAAAAAAAAGAAGTCACTAAAAATAGATTTTTTTAAGATTTGTGAATTGATTTTGAATCTTAGAAAATGAGACTCTAGCTTCCTGTGTGAATGTGTTCTCGTCTGAACGTGGCCTGAAGCTGCTCTGTTGCTGCAGATTAACTTTGAGTGACTTTGTTGCTTGTGACAAAACTCTGGAAAAGATATCAGTCGT
>JAQLOL010000015.1:12305741-12323241 GCA_029783665.1 Naso thynnoides | reverse complement strand
TTAGGGTTATACATCTGTGTTTAGCTTCATGTTATTTATTTATTTTATTGTATTTTTTGACAGATCGTCTGAGTGCACACGCTCCTTCGCTGTCTTCAGCTGACGGTGACATCAGCAGCTCCCGTGACTGCAGCATTCTTCATAATAATGCTGTAGAACATCGTATATGATCGTAAATATCCTCATTATAAGGCTCAATGTGCAAAAAAACTGAACTTCTCCTTTAAAAGGAAATAGTGTTAATAATCCCTGAATAAAGGGACTATATGAACTGTGTATTGTCTGAGGATGCTACAAGAGCGTCTTCATGCTGATGTAAATACAGTTGCAAAAGGTTGTCAAGCCTATTTTCATTTAAAGTCAGTGTGTCTGGAGCTGTTATTCTGCCCATTCTTATGCATATGAATAATGATTCCATTTATCAGGTTAAATGATTTTTTTTTTCCTGATTTGCTCGCAGTCATCTGCATAACGACTTCTGTCATAAGCAGCAATTTATCTTCGCTTATGCTAACTTGCAATGTGTTATTAAAAATTACTAAATAACACTGCGTTACGTTTTATTTATTAATTTCCGCTTTTCCACCAGTAGTCATGATGCACTGCCAGCGTTGTGCCAAACTAATGAAGAAACTCACACCAGGGAAGGAGAAAAAGACAAAGCTAGCCTCGGGGAAGAAGAGGAAAGATAAGAGAAGTTCAGTGTGCCCTACAGGCTAGAAGGCAGGATTGGACTATCGCTTTAATTTCTATCTCTCTGTTCATTTGGAGTGGTGGAGTTTGGCTGCAGGTGAAATCCCTGTTTAATTACAAGTGGAGGGGGCAGGAAAGAGTGGGATAAAGAGAAGAACAGAGATGAGGCAGAGGAATTAGTTAATAATAAAAGTCTCTGCAGATTTATTAAATGATCACTTTCCCACTGCAGGTTGACTCGACGGCCTCTGGCATTATGTAAAGAGGAGGGGTGACGGAGAAAAAAAAAAAGAGAAAGGAAAGAAAAACAAAGTCGAGCTTTATCGTCTCGATGAAGATCACGAAGTGAAGACTCTTCCCCCCTCTCTCCCTTGTTTCCAATCTTCACAATTAAAAAAATAGAAACGCACTCTTACTGTATATATACTGCATATGTAATTTGATGCCATTGTGCCACCGCGGCAATGATCAAATTCGGCTTCATCTCTCTCGCCGCACATAAAACATCAAGTACATCTGTAATCTTGGCCTTTTTTTAAAAGCAGAATTATATTCAGCAGCTTCCATCTCTGCCTATTGTGGAAGGAGGGAAAGTGCAGGATGTAATAGCTGTCATTTGCTCACCTGAAACAGGAGGGATTTATAAATGCCATGCACCCCATTCTTTGTATTTATCCCTGCTGATATGATAGCGCAGCCATAGAGAAGAGACAGTGAGCCATAATGGTTGCCCCTCTGGCAAAGCCCGCGAAGAAGATTGCATGAAATGAATGTGATATCGAGATGAGAGAGACAAGGGGTGCATTGGGTCGTTTAGCCACCAAATCCCTCAATTTTTTTGATAAAAGAGCGGACAAAAGTGTTGCCTGCTTGAGTGTGTGTGCTAGATAGAGAATGGAGGCACTGGAGAGATGATGAATGTATGATCTTACACACCTCAGAGCGTCTGAGTGACAGAGAGAGACAGACAGACAGAGGGGGAATGAATGATATCAGGATCCGCGCTCTGGAACAGAGGATCCACATTGGTGCCCATCGCCTCTGCCGGGCTCTGAATGTAGCGTGTGTTTGTCTTTGTGTGTGTGCGTGTGTGTTTTATCTGTCGTGAAACTATTTCTCCAGATGCAGGCGTCTGAGGCCTCGATAGGCATCAGGACGTCCCTTCCATTCTGCAAAGTCTAAATCCGTGTGTGTTTTTGTATACGTGTGTGCACGCGGGAGGCGTGTGCGTCGGAATATCGGCTTCCGATGAAGTGTTAAATTATAAAGCGCTCAGATATGGGGGCATTGTTTGCTACAGTTCTGTCTGGGTGCTTAGCCTTTATTGCAGATCACGAGGTGACGAACCACTGGATGCGGTGACATGGCTACGTAGATTACACAAACGTACACACACATGAACGCGGGGAGATTGAGGTTTTATACACTCTCATGATAAGGCTTTGGCAGACGAAATCCTTCCATTGGCTAACACAATGGCCTCGCTCTTCAGTGACTAACAGGTTATTTCGCTGGCAGTCGGCCGAGGCTGTGGTGGATCTGAGGAGGAGGAGCAGGGTTGGTGAGGAGTGACAGGAAGGAAGGGAATCTATCTTGTGAGATACAATGAGGATCAGTGCTGAGTTTGATCCTGTGCACGCACGCACACACACACACACACGCTCACAAACACATAAACATTTGCACCACTATCTCTCCGATTCCATCTCAAACTCATTCCCTTTATCTGCCTAATGCTAATGTGCTTCTGCACAGTAGGGAGGGCAAAACATACAAGCTGATGTTTTGTTTTGTTTTTTTTTCCCAAAGCGTGCGCGCACACACGCACACACATTTAAGACACTTTACATATACACACATCCACTGTTAACACCCAAGGATGCACTTGTGTTCTTTTTAATCTGTAATAGCATGCAGGATTCCTCTTGACTTTGACAAGAAGATACGCCCTCTTTGAATTCATTCAGTTGTGTGTGTGTGTGTGTGTGTGTCTGTGCGCACATGTCTGCTTGAGTATGCTATTTATATTATTCAGGGAAAACCACAGAAGAGACAGAAATGTAGCGAGCGGGAGAGAGAATGATGCAGTGATGTGTTTTTAGAGTATCTGCATCGAGCCACTGTGTCAGCGTCAGTGTGTGCGTCTTTCTGGGCCGTGTGCATCCTCGCGCGCACATGTCGGGTAAATCGTAGCGTTTTCATTTGAGAGAGCGAGAGGCTGAGATGCAGGCATCTGTGTGATAGTCTGCACGTCCAACAGAGAGAACCGCCGTCAGTGCCAGGCTGCGCTTAAGAGATACCACTACGCACAGGCGTTTCTGATCTCTTGTTACATTCAGCCATGCCCTACATTGGACGGTTTAATTACAGTCCTTTTCATTCCCTCAAATATGGAATTTAGTCAGTAAAATGTGTTGCGAAGACCTGTATAATTGCATCACTTATGACTGGAGGCATGAAGAGAGACTAGTATCCAAAAGAATTTGATCCTGAGCCCCCGCTGGAGGTGGTGCGTCAAAGCTGTGAAGTTATTTGAAAATTGCCTAGATTACATCAGTTGCAGCTGCAGTATCTTTCAGCGAGGCGCAAAATTCACATCATCCCCAACAAGCTGCGCTGGTGCTTATTGCATGATTTGACCTTAGACCGAAGCTCTGTGTGTGTATTTTCCAATGTGCAGATGTACTTTTGTAAAATTCTGTCAACATACCAAGAAATGCAGAAAAAAAGGCAAAAGATTTGTTTGTCTGCATCTGAACCTCAGCAGTTAGTGTGCAGGCTGTGGTTGGGCAGTAAATTGATTTTAAAGCCAAATCCAAATGTCTTTGTTTGGACAGTGTTAGAAAGAATGACAGCTCTGAAAATCGATTTTCCCTTTAACTAGGGTAAATATGGTAGCCTGTGGTTCTCTCTCAGCTTTGGACTCTTGATTTTTATAAGTCAGATTTGGTGGAAGTTAGACTGGCACTTTGTAAATCCCAAATCGGGGGATTCATCTTTGTTTGATCAAACTTTTATTTTAAAAAAAGGTTTGAAGTTTGAAGGTTTGGTTAAAGCTAGTTTTGGACTTTATTCCCAACAAGGAAATTCATGTTTGTTTAAAATAAAAACAACACTTGGCATAATTCCTGTCTTTTGTAGTTTTAAAAAAATCGATTAAAATCAAAAATTGAATGTGGTATGACAAAATTGGGGATTTTATTTTCAGGCCATATCGCCCAGCCCTTGTGCAGGCGCTCACACAAACCCAAACAAACACACAAACCCAAACAAACAAACACACATACACACACACACACACTCACACACAGAGCTTTACCCTCATCATAACCCAGTAGCTGTCTCACGCTGATGATGTCGTCTCTCTTACCCAGCTGTCATCGCAAGCAGCTTGAGTGACAGCGGTCATCCGCCAATGATGGCTCATTAATCAAAAGTGCCAGCAACACCTATTACTGCACGATGCCGTTGCCATGGCGATGAGGCTAGGGGATGGCTGAGATCTACCTCGGCGTCACCCCTTGTGCTCGGTCACTCAAGCCCCCTGCCAATCAGTGCCAGTCAATGCCAGTTTGAATTGGCGGGGCCATATATCACAATAGACGGCGTGCTCTCAAAAGTGGACACCGTCCCCATATGGAGCCACCGGAGGAAGATGGAAGCTGTCAAGCAGCTACAATTTCATGTAAATCAGTGACGATACAAAATACTTTGCACTATCACTTTACATATGAGTGAGGTTTGTTTGTTTGTTTGTTTGTTTTGGCTGTAAATAATGCTTTAAACAGAGTCGGTTAGATTTTTTTTTGTTGCTGTTAATACAGAATAAACTATTGCAGTGATGTTTAAAAGAGACAAGTCACGGCTTATAACTTTGATAGTTACTTTGTGGTTTTGGTCTGACTCATTCATTTGCAAACAGTACACCTCTCTGTTTAAACATACATTGTGTTTAGTGTCTGACGGCAACAAGTTATCTACTTATTCGAAGGCCTTTTTGAGGAGGTTGTTGGCTACATTCTGAGCAGATTAGATGCAGTACATTGACCATGAGTATTGACTGTTATTCATTGATTTATACTCCTGCACTATTATTTCCACTCTGTTTTTGAGGGTTTGTGTTACCTGTGAGGTATTACTGATGCACGAGGGACAGAAGCTCATTATTCTTGTCTATGCTT
Organism: Naso thynnoides; assembly: GCA_029783665.1. Taxonomy (NCBI): domain Eukaryota; kingdom Metazoa; phylum Chordata; class Actinopteri; order Acanthuriformes; family Acanthuridae; genus Naso; species Naso thynnoides. Next base: position 12,318,367 of record JAQLOL010000015.1, on the reverse strand, counting down.
GTCTAATCTGAGGAGGATCTTTTTTTGGCAAACAACTGAAAACAGTGTTTGATTGCACTGCTTGCTTTTTTATTATCATAGATTCACCTTTCCTTTGAAGTCACCGTCTTTCTCCAGCTCTCTCTGGAAAACACACATACGTCTGAAGCACAAATGCGGATATTCTCCATTACATTCAGCTTCCTCCCATGATATATTGAAAAGTTAATGTGAAGCACAAAATTTCTCTTGCATTTACCTTCTCCGTCTGTTTTGTGCTGCAGTTTTCTTTAACATTATACTCCAAAGTGTCTCTCTATTATACTTAATCCTTGTGTTATGTTTCTCTGCAGCTGTCAAGGGTGCCAGTTGAAGCCTGTGGTCAGTACTCAACCTGCAGTGAGTGCCTGGGATCAGGTGACCCCCACTGCGGCTGGTGTGTCCTGCACAACATGTAAGTACTATTGGAATTAATAAGTATGTATCCATGTGTGCTGGTATCCTGCTCATGACAGAAAATGTGAAATATCCTCATGTGCAAATGTAAATGTCTAATCCTTAGATCTAGTCGAGGCCTGTCTTGTTCTTGAGAAACTCTGATAGAAACCAGGATAACATGGCATATAAACATTCCAGTTTCTAAACAAACAACAGTGTGGGTGAGATGGTGGCAGATCAAGGCCCACCTGCAGATGATCTTAGATGATCAGAAACCTGGAAACCGTTCTGATCATGCATGCAGGGACATGAATAATCAGTTTTTCCGTGATCAATGTAAACTTCAAAAACTCCGAACGTGATCAAAAGCAGGATACGACTCATAACAAGATGCTCCTGTGCATGCATGCAGATATAAACACATGCACATCTTTTATTTTTCAGGAATTCAAACTGAATTTTCCCTATTGCATCCAGTCCATTCACAGACCCCCAAACAAACTAACCAGACAGACAGACAGTCTGGGGTTTGGGGGGTTGCAGTGTTCGGCTTGTTTGCCTCCTCTACCTCCATGACGCCTGGGCCCGTGCCCAGCACTCCATCCCTCGCAGCCCTTGAGCATTCAGGGACTCATCTAGCCAACCCAGGCCAACTCTCAGATTGCTTTCCTGGGGCTCGGCCTTGTGCCAGCGTCCCCTTTGGATCCATTACTAAACCTAACCACTGGCATTGTTTACCAACCCTTTACCAGCCCTGAAACCAGAGCCTGGTGAGAGCACAGACACCGGCGGGTACGCCAGGCCTCCGGTGGGCAACACGCCAAACTTCAGGAGTTGACACGAGGAGAGTGATAGATTCTGTTATTGTAACTGAATTGGAAACTGTTAAATGAGATATCCGAGATTTTTTTTTTTTTTTTTGCCTCATGTCCTGTAAGCTTCTCTGCCAATCTGTGTGTATCATTCTATACTCGACACCCACACACGCGCACACACTGATACACACAAATTCACACACACCCCAGCTGCTGTCAAACCCTTGTCCCTCAAGATGGGAGTGGAAGATAGTGCTTGCTGGGGGCAGGGAGATTTCCCACTTCACTGTAAATTGAAAATTGGTTTCTTGTGTTGGTGCTAGCCCTTGGGTAGAGTGTGTGTGTGTGTGTGTGTGTGTGTGTGTGTGTGTGCGTGTGTGTGTGTGTGTGTGTGAAACTTAGTACATTTAGAACCTTTATCCCTGCTGGCATGAGAGGACATGACGAGGGCAAAGAAGCAATGTGAGTGTGGGAGGAAAACACACACAGATACTCAGAAAGGGAGAAAGATGGACGGTGCTGAGCTGAATGGAGAGGAAGGGAAACAGAGTTGTAGAGAACTGACCGGTGAATTCTAAGAAAGAGAGAAAGAAGAAGAGTCATCGGGATGGTCATCCTGGATACAAACTCCTGAAAGAGGAGAGCTGTGAGGGCGAATGAGACGTGATAAATTATTATAGAAATGTGCGAAAGTTTATAGTGAAAAAAGAACAAGTTTGTCTGTAGCAGAGGGAAGGAAGGAGAAGTAGAGGATGAATGTGTTTGAGGTCCCCAGTGTGGAAAGTGCATTAGCAGACAGAGGACAAACCCTGATGTGTTATGGGTCACATATGAGAGAAAAGAGGCAAAGTCTATCACACACACGCACACGGCCCGAGCACGAATGTCTAATGCATCAGTCATTTCAAATTTCTTATATGAAACGCCCTCTAAACAGGCTATATTTAACTATGCATGTTTTTTATTTTGTGTGTGTGTGTGTGTGTGTGTGTGTGTGTACGAGCCCATTAACACCTTGGACATCCTCCCAGTCAGAGCAAATAGGTGGCCACAGATTGGCCTGTCACACTTAGCCTGATAGAATCACCTCAGCTCACTCCTCTCGTCACTCACATACACATAAAGGCAGGCGTACAGCACAGACACACACGTACACACATGGGCACACACAAACATGGAGAGAATTAGTGTCAAGTCGCTAAAACGAGAGTAGAGCCCAGAGAGAGAGAGAGAAAATAACCAAAATGCCACTTTAGTAGATCTCAGGTGTCGAGGTATTTGACCATTACAAGGGCAGAAAGGGAGATTACAGGTGCATTTTGTGTGTGTTTGGAGATGTGTGTGTGTGTGTGTGTGTGTGTGTGTGTGTGTGCGCACATCTCCTGTCAGATGTCACACAGTTCTGCCTCTCCTTCACTGCTGTAGCGCACAGACAAAAACACGCAAAATGCGCAACCCAGTGTGTGATCAACCACAGGCTGACCTTTTCCAAAGTCCCTCTTCCTCATCGCTCTTCATCCCTCAGCTCGTAAATTCTTAACAGGGTCTTTGTGTAACTGAAGCTCCCTGAGCGCCACGTCGACTAGGGCCCCATGAAACCCATTTTAAATCTGTTTAATTTTTTCCCAAATGTCGTTTTTTCCATTTGAATTGATTTGAATTTCTTTTTCTTAACCTTTTATGCTGATTTTACCATTAGAGAGTGTGTATTATTAATGTGAACGATTAAAATGTACACAATTTGATAAAGAATTGCTGTACATTTAATTATACCAGCAACACTGCACCAATAAGTGCTTCAAACAAACAAAATAATGCATATACCAAGTAAAAAAAAAAAAAAACACATGACTGCAAACACAGCAGTCCATTGCGTGGTGGCTCATCATATGTTAGCAGCAGCACTTTGTTTTTTCATGTTTTTCACATGGGCTTTAGATCGCAAGTGGTCTTTGCACATATTCACACGTTTCCACTCGACTGTGTTGTGATCCCACGCGTTAGCGACCCCCTGGGAATGTTTTCCCCAGATAAAAGTTTCTTTGTCTCCCGGAAACAGAATTTTAAAAAAACTATGGTCAATTCTGTGATATTCCTTGTTTAACAATAGATTCTGTTTTATTGGCCAATTTCACAACCCTGTCGTCACAGAACTCATGGGACCCTTGTCCACCACAGCGCAGGATTCTGCCACAATCTCTCCTGTTTACCAATTTCATGTCATTATCTGTAATATTAGCATTTTTGAATCTTTGACATATTTATTATGTTAACCATGTTTTCTGAAGTCAACTTCCTGTGAAGTTTACATTTTTGGCCGTTTAACCAAATGAGTATTTCACCTGAAATCTGCAACAGACTCAGTAGTCACATACTACAAGGGATTTTGCCACATTGTATTTAAAAACTTAGATTACATTAGTTACATTAGTTACATTTGGGAAAGAAACGGATACACAACAGTAAAACTAATTTTAGATTACAGTGAAACAGTGTTGCATTGCTTAAAACGATGAAGAATGATTTTGAAATACCCAGTATTTCGTTTTCTGCCAGTGTGTCAAATGCAAAACACATGTAGAGCCATATAATCCAATTTAAGCTTCTCTCTTACCCACTTTTTTTATTCCCCTCTCTCCCAAATGTCATTAAAAATTTATTTGCGGATAAAATTCACTGGGTTCGATGGTAAAATCACTGGTTGTGCAAGTCTAAAACATGCTCCACATGTATGAATACATTCACACAACACTCACAAACACACACACACAGTCTAACACACTGTACACTACTACACATAACTAAGGGTGCATCAGCTCGTCCCTGCGGTTCAGTTTTCTTTGGTCCCCTGAGAATGATTGGGAAATAATTGGCTGGCTTGATACATAAAAACACACACTAGGATGACATGAGCTCAGAATTTATGCTTTGATGGACCCTAATAAAAGTCCTTAAGTAAGCGGCTCAGATACTGTGTGAAAGTATCGAACTGCTCCATCCCCGTGCCCCCTTTATTTAATGACACGTCACATGAGGTCAGCTGTGGTTCAAGATCATTAACAGGTCTGATTGAGTGCACTCCAGCTGGTCCTGCAAACATCCACAGAGAAAAACATCCAAGCAGGTGCATGGCCACTCTTAATCAAAATACAGAGGACACACATTCAGTTCGCTTATTCCAAAATTTTTGGAATACATTTCAGAAAGTATCTTCAGATTTCCTTTTTTATCCCCCAGCCTTTATATTTCTACTTTTTGCATTCCCAACATTCTAAAAAAGAGTAACATTCATAAAAGCGATCATTTTCGAGACGCATTAGGAGAAATAGGATACACAAACGCAGCTTAAATGGGCTGAAGGTTAAAGAGTTGGTGGTGAATTAACATTGTATAAAGTCTTTCTTTGATGATCCGTGCTGACACACACATACCTGACCCGAGGCCCTTCGCTCATGGCATCTTAAATGTAACACACCCAGTGTGTGCGTGAAACTATTTGCTATTCTGAGGAAGGAAATAGCGTATGTCCTTCCTTCTCCTCTCACCTTCACTTGAGTGGCTTTTCAGAATAAGATTTATATTTATCTTGATCATAGAAATAACTAAAAAATCCTTAAAAATCCTTTTTATTGATCTATAGCAAGATAAAGGTGTGGATATGTGAATGTTGATTATATTAAATATTGCAGTTATATGAATTATTCGCTACTCATTGACCCCACACCTGATCCACATTTCTCAATTAATCAGCATCTGATTCAGTGTAATACAAGGCAGTGTCACCATAAAACTTTGAACACAAACACAATATGATACATCAAAACACACTAGTAAAGAACATGGACATATTCTATTAATCATCATTAAAGTTTGTACCCATTTTATGGACATCTGAGTTTTTTTTTTAGATAAAGTCAATAACAATATAATAAGTTTGTTAAAAAATCACAGACTTGCACAGCTTTCAGTGCTGTACTATCTATGTATTCTCTGCTATCAACATTTTAATTTTTACCTCAGTTATTGTTAAACATCTTGTGCAGAATCCTCTCGTGCTCGCCTCTGGCTCCGAGTGCTGCTCAGTCAAAGCCTGAATTGATGAACCTGACATTGCAGAATGTAGCCAAAAGGAAAAATCCATAAGTGAACGGCAGCATTTTGATGCCCACAGGGTCAGTCGGTGGAGAAGGAGGAAGAACAGATGGATGTGGAGAATGAGAGTGGATTTTAGTGTTTTTCTGTGTTCATATTCAATGCAGTCATGTGAATGCTTTCCCCAGCCTGGCCAAGGTCAAAGATATTTCTACAAAGAATAAAAGATGTGAAAACAGGCACTGTGCCTAGTAAACTGACTGCAGACCAAAGGCTTAAACAATGCATCTTTTATAATATATAGCAAAAAGGCCAAAGCACGAGGAACTCTTAGAATTCACACAGACACTCTCCCACCCACACTTACTTTGGGCTGAAAGGAGACGTGTTGAGGGGAAGAACAGCATGCGGCTCATCTTCAAAGTGTTCTTCCAGATAGTTTGTTGTTCCCAATCAACCTTGAAATCACCTCACTGGTCTGAGAGCAAACAGGATGCAAGCTCTCTCCCTCTCTTCCACTCTCTCTCTCTCTCTCTCTCTCACTCTCTCTATCAGCATTGCCTTTATTTACTTTATAGATCGGTGAGAGGAGCTGTTAGAGAGAACACCGGGGAAAGAGGAGGAAGGCAATCAATAGTACAGGGGAGGAAATCAACAGGAGTGGATAGTGCACCTGTGTGTGTGCGTGTGTGTGTCTGATCGTAGTTATTGTCCTTGACAAACACTGACCATTCATTTGGAAATGCAGCTATATTAATTTATGGACATATGCAGCCCGTTCATCCTATCAGCTGCATATCTTCGATTTCCCCGATGCATTTCACAAGCACACTAGAGGACTTGTGTTAAGCCCGCTCACTCATCCCCCCTGCAGTTAACTCTGCCACTGTTTGAGTAAACCTGGAGCCTCACCTGTCAACCAAACTCATCCCGTCCTCTGCTGAGATGAACGACTTATGCTAATGCTAGTCTCGCTCGGCAGGTGAAGGGAAAGTCTTCGCTCATATCACCGCCCTGTTTCATCATCCGGTTCTCAGCTCTTTTACAACTGACATTGTGTGTCTCACCAGAGGACAGTCTCATAGAAGATTCCCACATTAGATCACCTGGAAGGGAGCGTGTAAAAGGCATAATGTAGCTATGTACAGATGGAAACATGAAGGCATTCATGCTTATTTAATTCATTTGTATTTTTTATTCCTAACTTGATTTGAACCAAATTTATTGATATAAACACTTTGGTTTTGGGATGCTTGAAGACTAGACAAAATATTTGGAAATCACAAGCCACTCTTGAACTCACTTTTCTATGACTGACAAAACTCGACAAATTCTGTGATACTTGTTTTATTCAGGCAAAATCCTCACAGTTGTGTCTTGCAGTGAGCCAATATGCCAGAAATGTTACAGCTACGTTATGGTTACGTTACCTCCCCTAATGCCGCCCTGTCAGCCGTCAGTTTTGTAAGTGGTTAACTAAGCTGTCGACGCGCCTGTCATGCTTGACAGCAAGACAGATTGGAAACCATATTTGAAGAAGTAGCATTGTCAAAACGAATGTCATCATATTTGGCATGGATGTTGAGAATATCTCACATTACACCGTAATATCAGTGTCAATTTGGAACAAGTGGCGCTAATGTTTCAGTATCTTCACATTAATAATGGGTTTGACATATCTCAATCTCTGCTTTTGGCAGTGATATAATATTCACAGAGTGCTGAAATCATTTTCTCCTCCTCATTTTTTCTCACTTTTTCTCTCTTCACTATCTTTTAAATCACAATTTATCTCCTGTGGGCCTTTCCTATTTTTTTTTAATGCTTCCATGAATCCACCCAGCCCATTTGCATGGATTTGTTTATATGTGATCAGTTTCACGGTGTCTTTTGGTGCATTGTCCCCTTTTTTGCTCTTTCGCTTGTGCACATGTGATTCATACGTGTCAGATCCTAATGTATAGCGTTTTTAGAAGTGTGTCTGCCCTTAAAGGATCGCTTTTTTTTACTCTTTGCAGCTTTTCTCTCCTCTCCTCCTCCAAACACTCATAAACATCGATTCCTCCTTCCTGAAGTGGAACGGGGACAGTAAAGTCATCTGTGCCACTGGCCGCAGGCAAATACCTTCTGCTAGTTCATTAGAGAGGGTCTGTCTATAATACCGCCAATAGTAAACTGTAGCACACAGGGGAGTCCTTGTGAGTCAGTGGACCCGGCCAGCCACTGTGTATTGAACAATGTAAGGAGTTTAAATCTTAACAAAAGCCCACACAGTCACATTTACTTTGTAGTAGACTTCAAAATGCAAAGATAGAGTACATCTAAATGCTTTAATATCCTGATAAACTGTAATCATATCTGCAAGTTTAGGATTAGGCTGATAAAAAACAGTGCAAAAGTCATAAGTAAACACACAAAATGGCTGATAAAACTTGCAAGTCATGCTGCAAAGCTCCTTGTCTTCTAAATCCTTTGTTTTCCCAAGACATCTTTGGTGCTGTCAAATGAATAACCTTTTCAGAGGGAAAAGCTAATTGGCAGATCCACAGAATGGTATTTCTTTCTGTCTCTTCTCTCACTTTCTCTCATTTTAATTCTGCATCGCCACAACCTGTCGCTGTGTCACAGTCATCCGTTACCTCAGTGTGCTCATTACTGTGGTATGCCCCACGAATGCTAATTAAATTGCAGCATCACAGGAAGCTTGCTACCAAGGACTCGTGTTTGGTTATGGCAACCAATAACATCCCCCTGGAGACACAGAACAGGGCTCTGAAACATATTGCTGGCAGAGTTATTTCAACAAATAGAAGTTTTTTACTAATGCTGGAGTGAGATGTGCCATTAGGTCAGTTACCTTGAAGCAAAAATATACGCTGCCGGCTTATTTAAAGTCCAGAGCTGGCTTAAGTAAGCAAATAAGCCATATACAATATTTTATGTAAATTTTATGTATGTTTACAAAATATAATTGATGTTCATTAGTGGATTATGTAGCCTGCATTTACCTTTTTATCTATTTCGGTTGCCATGGACTAATTGAATGAAAATGTTACCTACATGGATTTGAAACTAATTTATTGCTACAAGAACCAGCTGTGAGAAAAAGTACAAATATCTGACATCATGTCAAAATATTTGTGGTACAGGCAAACTATCGTGTTGAAACACACTATAAATTAAGGCTGTGCCAAAAGATTGATACAGCAATATGTCAGGATATTTATTTTCATGATGTCTGTATCGTTTTGTGACCCATGTATCGTGATACGTATCGTATCATGAAGTCTTTGCCAAAACCCAACCGTAAAATTTAATGACACAAAAGAACACTTACACACTTTTATTTTCACATTTTCAGTTTCCTTACATCCACTGTTCCAGTGTGTCGAGTTAAAGAGCAAGAGTGTGCTTAAATTTAATTTTTTTTCATTTTGATGTTTTGGCAGCTACACAAGTGTGTTTGTTAATTTTCCAATTCAAATAAACTGGAAAGGAAATTTTGTATTAAATTGTTTTGACTCATTGTGTCAGTTAAATTATCAAGAGAATGAGATGTGATGTATGAAGACTTCCCAGATCGTACACAGTAACTTGCATCTAGTTTTACATTTTCAGTGAACTATTTTGAATATTGCAGTATATCGCCGTTGCATCATATTGCTATATATGTATGTATCATGAAGTTCTTGCCAATACTCAACCCCACCATAAGTAGTTGACTTTTCTGGCTTTTAAGCTGTATTATCGGTGAGAGCGGCAGCTAGAGAGAGACAGGAAAAGCAGAGGGGGGGGGGTGACATGTCACAAAGGGCCTCAGGCTGGGATCGAACCCTGGCCGCTGCAGCTAGGGCGCCCAATTAGTGGTCTTTCAAAGCCCAGATGCAACAGTAGTTAACAAAACAGAAGCCTGTGGTCACTTAAGAAGTGATACAGACTGAGAAACCAGTTCATCGTTTTATTGATCATAACTTGAACCAGATAAAGAAAAAGGCCCAAAAAAACAAATGCCAGTTCTTAACAAACTGCTTCTTTCTAACAACATATCCACCATCAGTGGTCGATATCGGTAAATCCAGTCACCGATTGATTCCCAATGAAGTGATGAGTCTGTCTGGTGAGTAGTAGACTCTTGGTTTAGGCTTTACATGTGTATCCACTGGACGTTCTGCACTTTGAATCTCCTCTGAGATCCTCAGTAATGGCCGACTTCAGACAAATCCAGTTAAATTTGCCCTTTCATCAAAGCTTAAGCCTCTAAAAATGAGTTCTCAGTTGCAACAATTACAATGCACTGTAGAGGCTTGTGGAGGAACTGAATGTGTTATGAAACAGTGCTAAAAATGACTTGATCAACGCTCAAAGTCAAATTTATTCAAAGTTGCCTCTTTGATCTTGAGATCTTTGCATCCATGGCACTTGCTCTGATGTCTGTGCCCAGGGGAGGATGGCCATCCCCTGAGTATGGGTGACTGCTCTTACCCACCCTCCACCTCTTGCTGGATGCTGAGGGAAGTTGAGAGAAGGGAACAAGGCCAAGAAGTGACAGGGGCATCAGGACGGAACGGAGTGCTGCACCTCCCAGTTCCCTCTCAACTGTCACTATCATAGTTTGAAACACACACTCAAGCACATCTTTCTCGCACCAACACACAAGCACAAGCGCATACACAGCAGCTGCCCACTTTTAAGTCAGGACCATTGCTCACTGTCACCTGTTGTCACCCTACCGCACAGGGAAACACAGACACTTGGAAATGGACATGCACACACACTCACAGCAGGGAAGGTGTCTTGCTTTTGTCTGGCAGAGCATGAACCAGAAAGGGACTGACATGAGACAGCGAGGATGAATGAGGGATGCGTTGACAGCCAGAGGAAGTGAAGGTATATGTTGATGTATTCCTTTCGATGAGAGGACAAGAGCGGGCGGTTACATAAATTCGCAGGAAGAAGGAGTGGGGATGAGAAATCCTCCAGCGAAATGCATAAATTACACTCAAGGAGCAGGTACTCTAGTGGAGGATATAAGGGTAAACACATACACACACACACACACACACACACACACACACACACACACACACGTACGATTCATCTTGACTGTGATTGAGGGCAGCTCCGGGGGAGGGTACTCATGCACATCACCTCACATGTCCCGTCACTGTTGGTGCTATGGCAACAGCGACATAGTAAGAATATGATAACCATGTTACATAATCCCACAGTAATCCCCACTGATTGTTCAGTATTAATATAAGATAGCGTCACTGAGATTACTCATGCATGCCAAGACATTAAAATTAATCTTTAATATGAGGATGTGTGAATTTATTCACAAGCTAGACACTTTGCCGACAGTTACATTGCAGAGTGTATCGTTATTCCAAAACAGGCGTGTTATCCTCCATCATTACTTGAGGGTCAAAGGAGCACATCTGAGTGCTCACTGTAGTAACCAGGTGTTTTCGTTTGCATTTTATGTTGTGTTTTGTTTATGTTTGTTTGGGTTTTTTTGGAGAGTCTATTTGCAACTGGGTGAGAAAAGTCACACAGCAGCTGTTCTATAATTTACACCCATAATCAAGTCATTTAATTCAAAGAGTGACAAAATGTGCTTCGGTAGGTTTTCGTTGAGGTGAATGGCTCAAAGGCAGGACTTTGACTTTAGACGTGGGTATGAGGTCACTTATGAAACCGAAAATCAGTGCTGACTTTTTTGAAACTGAGATAAAATTCAATTAATTTTGCAGCTACCTGGTTAAGTTTAGAAAACAGTCGCTTTGGGAGTTACATGCATTGATTGCTGTGGATACCTTGATGCTAACAGCATCTGACTCATTTTTACCTAATTGCATTAAGTTCAGTTTATTTTTCAGACTTCACGAACATGTTGCTCATGGGGCTGGGCGATACGACCTAAAAAGAAAGAAAATCCCAGATTTTTTTCTACCAGATTTTTTTTTTTAAACTACAAACGACAAAAGAATTATTTCAAATTCATTGTTTTTATTTCAAACAAACATGAATTTCCCTGTTGGGAATAAAGTGCAAACCTAGCTTTAACCAAACTGAACCTTTTTTTGAAATAAAGGTTTGATCAAACAAAGATAAATCCCCCAATTTGGGATTAATAACGTGCCAAACTAGCTTTCACCTAACTTTATTTCTAAAAAAAAATAAGAGCCCAAAGCTGACAGAGAGCCGTAGGCTAAGTATTTACCCTAGTTCAAGGGAAAATCGTTTTTCACAATTCTCAATTTTTAACATTGTCTAAACGAATTGATTCGCATTTTAGATTTAAAATCCCTCTATTGCCCACCCCTAGTTGCTCGATTACCATTTGCAAAAGTACTTAATAGGGCAGCACGGTGGCTCAGTGGTTCGCCGTGTCTGCGTGGGTTCTCTGCAGGTACTCTGGCTTCCTCCCACAGTTCAAAGACATGCAGGTTAATTGGTGACTCTAAATTGCCCGTTGGTGCGATTGTAGGTGTGAATGGTTGTTTGTCTCTATATGTCAGCTCTGTGATGAACTGGCGATTTGTCCAGGGTGAACCCCTCCCTCGCCCCTGTTAGCTGGAATTAGCTCCAGCCCCCCTGCATTCCTGCAAAGGATAAGCGGTTACGGATAATAAATAAAAAAATACTGAATGCAGTTATTTATGAATATATTATATGGACAAGCCCTTTGATCAGTATGTCTGTATAAAATGAAGTGTAAAAAAAGGAGAAAATGGAAATTTAGTGTTTGGAATATGTATTTGGAGAAAAGGATTTTGTGAGTGCTCTGCAAAGTGTCGATTCTAAGATATGAGTCTGTTGAGCTTTCTCTCATAATATTCTCTACCATATCAAATCAAAAGTATAATTCCTTGTCTCTTCTCATTCAGAACTACAAACTGCCTTGTGGCTGTGAATAAACACACCTCAACTCAACAGGCTTAATATTGACTGCCCGGATCAATAGTATCATATGATGCCGTCTGCAGCAGCGCACATGCCGGATCATAACACGATATATGGAAGCTGAAAAGACAAGTGCAATGTTGAGACCCCATCGAAAAGCAGCCCTCTGCTGCTCTGCATGATCGCCCTCAGGGGCAGTTCTGAAAGCAAACCTCAGGATAATACTGAAGATGCAAAGCACTGATTCACCAGTATTTTCCCCCTGTTAGTGTCCCGCCTTTTTTTCTTTTATGAATATGAGGCCATGTTGTGTTTTGATGTAGAGATATGTTAGCTCTTACTCCTGTGTGACCTTTTATATCCTTTGTCTGCCGTATCCGATCTTATCTGTCACAT
>JAQLOL010000015.1:12281757-12305641 GCA_029783665.1 Naso thynnoides | reverse complement strand
CTCATTTGGGGTCAGTAAACTGGTTTGTAATAGTTTAATTTCTTTCATAATTATAAAACAAAATGGTTAAATAATAGAGGTAAGTAGTGCACAAAAGCTAGTTTTGTAAGTGACATCTGCTTTGCTTATACACTCTTTAACCTTCCCTGTCCCCATACACACACAGATCAACGTTCCTCCAAGCTAGACAGATAAAGCTGTTTAATATAGAGAGCCTGCCCTAATGGCATCTTCAGGGGCAGCACTGGCATCACATATGCCAGATAAACAGCCTAATAAGCCTGACACACCATCCCACCAAAAGATATCTCTGCCGGGGGATTGTTTGTTTTTTTGTTTGTTGCGTGTGTGCGTGAAAGAGAAAAAGAGATGAAGGAAGTTGGTGGCGCGGCCTTTGACAGCTTCTAGAATTGCGTGGTGGAGTGTGAGACACCAGAGTCACGGCAGAGAGAAACAGCTGCTGCTTGTTTGCCTGCAGGGCCAGACTGATGCTGCCTATCATCTTTTTTTTGTGTGTGTTTATACATGTGGGTTAGAAATATAGCATTTATGAAGGCTGTGTGAAATAATAAGTGCTAATAGCCCTCATTTTATTCAGATGTTTATGGAACATTGATTGACAAAATAAGACTCTCTCCCTGCCTCACTGTATATTTTTAAGAGCTTGTTTTATTTCCTGTGCAAACACTCATCAACAGTGTTACTGTGTAATTTTCCGCTCAGTCGGTGTTCCTGCATTGATAGTACGGGAAGGGGATGGCTCAGAAATTTCTAGGCTGGGGGGCAGCCACTCTGCCATTTTAATGTCTTTGGGTATGGGAGACAAAGATAGTGTGTATGTATGTGTGTGAGTGACTGTGTGTGTGTCCAGGAATGGGAGTAGCAGGGTCATGGCCAGTGGGCCAGGTAATGACTCCACCACCGGCCCCTCCATGCGGATTTCTGCTCTGTGGACCAGCGCTCTTAATGACAGCACAAGGAGGCACACTGTGCGTTGTGTGTGTTTATGTGTGTCTGTGGTCGCATGTTTGGGTGAGAGGATGTAGCAAGGCTCAGTGTATATGTGTGTAATTTGCCTGAATCTGTGTGACACAGCTACTGCTCTGCAGCAACTTATACAGCCTCAGGCTATTAGTATGTATAGGATCCCATACAGTGTCTGATGATGCATGGGTATTATGGTAATTGGGTTTCAGTCGCACCACAGAATGCCTATTTGTTGTGCATTGATTTACCACAAACAGTGCCGTAAAAACAGACCTCCAGTTACTTGGAATACAACAGATACTTCAAAAATCTTGCATTTTCACCGCAGGGGGTTTATTTTTGTCTTTGCATGTGTCAGATTATGTGCATTTTTAGAAAATACTTTTTGACCACTCATGTGCCTAATGCTTGTGGGTGTGCATGCATGTCCTGTATGTCCATGTGTTTGTTTCCTCCAGTGACATGAGCATGTGACAGAGCCGAGGATGGCCGGACCTCAGCTTTGTGAGAATTTAATAGCTTTCATTTCCCAGACTGCTTGACCTTCTCAATGCCTCACATTAGATATGCATTACACCTGAAGTCTCACTTGGCCAGATCCATCTGCACCCTCTCTTTGGTATATTCTCTCTCTACGCTCCCCTGAGCCCTGCAACCTGCGGCCCACTGATACTCGACTAGCTTCAGCCGCCGGGGATCAAGGCTGGAATTATACTTCGTCCCCATGCCTCCAAAATACCAAAGAATGTTGTATATTTGATACACACTGTGGCCACTTTGTGTTTATTTTTTGCTATGACATTGTGTTGCATTGGACAGTAGACTTTATAGCTCTTTGTGGAGATTCTCCTTTTACATGTTGATGCTTTTCGCCGTGATTTAAGCAAAAATTCTTTTCTCTGAGTTCTCGTCTTTGTTCTGTCTGTTCTTTTAATGTAACAGGCAATGTCTCATTATCTCAGAGCACATTTCAAACTCAAACTATGAATCAAAAATGAGAGTTTGGCAGTAATGTTTATTATAACGGTAAGGTTACTTTTCAGGTAACTGTTGTCTTATGAATGTTGAATAGCTTGCACTCAATTATACCAATTTAAATGCATCACTTAATGTTGATTGATGGGTGTTTTCTGGTGTGTGTGTGTGCTCGCACTGCACAGAATATTAAGATCATCTTGCATTCTAAACAGGATACTCAATTAAATCATCAGAAGGGCTAAATGAAAATGAACATAGTGTGATGAAATATATTATCAAAATATATTAGCACGAGAGCATCTAGTTTTTGAACGGCCGTGACAGCTTCATCAGCAACAATTGCAGAGGCTAAAACTCCTTCTCTGCCCTCTTCTCAGTCTCAATCTAATTGTGTCACCTTATCAAAGGCTGCGAGAAACAAGAGTGCAGATTAGTTTCCATTCAGAGCCAATCTAATCCTTTCAGCTCGCTCTCTTACAATGTGTCATCTCCAGTCAGTCAAACAGCTCTGCACAACAGCAGTGTTTACCAACCAAATGAATAGATGTTGGACATCTAATTCTCCACCAAAAAAGAGCCTCAGTCAGGCTTTTTATGACTGTTATTTGAAATCTAAAACACTTTGATTTCTGAGGTTCTCTAAACGGTCTATTCTTTGATGTTTATAGAGGGTTGGATTGTTTCGTATTGTTACAGACGATGCAATCTTTTCTTTTTGTCTTTCAGGGTCTGTCTGGATAGTAATTGAAAACAATTATCCAAAAGCTTTGTTCTGATAATACCCACCTCTTACATCAGCTAAAATGTGTACAGCGTTATCTTCAATTATTCTTACACTGGTGCCCCAAATTAACCCGAGCAGATACATAAATTTCCCCTCACTCGTGGGTTAATATTAATATGCGTGCATGTCTTACATGTGGGTGGAAAGTTCCGCCAAGATGCAGGACCACTTCTTTAAAGGAGCTATATACAAAATTCAGTTCTGTATCAGCTTTACACCTAAACAAACCTGCATGTCAGAAACTCCACCTGCCCCACCCCTCCTGTTCTGAGCAGCTCCCTGCTTAGGAGAGCCAGAGCGTCGCTAGCAGTTAGCACTAGCTTGCTGTCTCCTACATTTAATCTATGATGATTTGATGTTATTTCGAGCACAAAAACGTGTGATTGTCTCTTTCTATGAAGCATGGCGAGTGAGGATCTTAATCACAAAGCAACAGAACGTTTATGTAGCCTAATTATTGAGCAGCTTCTGATGTTAGCCACTCGTTCATTCTAGCTCTGGTCAGGCCTGTAGCCTCCTTTTTGGGCAGCAAGAGAAGCCAGAGCCCCGCAAGCGGTTAACATTTGCTTGGCTGTCCTCCACATCTACATGGTGACAACGTGATTTTATTTCAAGCGAAAGAAAACGTCTGTCTCTTTCCCCAATGCATGGTGGGTCAGAATCTCAACCACAACCCGATGTGAGGGTGTTTATGTGACTTTTTTAACAGCTCGTGATGTTAGCCTTCCAATCAAATGTCTGTAAGGTTAGCTGGGCCTAGTAACACGAACGTGTGGCAGTCCCAGGTACCAAACAAAGAAACTGAGAAGCTCGATAACAACACACAAAGAGGGCGTGTGACATCAATCTCCAGTCTAGACGTCAGTACGCCACTCGTTCTTTACATAGCAAAATATGTTTTTCTCACAATCTGATAAGGCTGAATTTTATATCTAGCTCCTTTAAGTTCTTCATGGGTTGTTGATTAAATCCCTAAAAAACTCATCACTGTTTATTACAATTAATTAGAAGATTTTTTCATGTCACAAATGTCTTTTTTTTTAAATGAAATACAAACCAGAAAGTCCAGTCTGAAAGCCTCTGAGATGCCAAAAGACACACAGCACAGTAGCCCGTTCTCCTTTGAGCCAGTGTGTGACTGACAGAATGACAGTAATTTTCTTCTTTGTTAGTGTTGCGAGGTAAACAGTGTCTTGCTGGATGCCTCCGCTTTGTGGTGAAACAAAATGTTGACTCAAGTCCATTTTCATTTGCCGGAACTCCCTGTGTTTTGTCGGTGTAGCCCTCTGTGGAGGCACTGCGCCATTGCAGTGGTCTCACTTAACTGCATGAGAAAACCCAACATTTTTTATTGCAACAGTGCCATTGTTCAGAGAGAGGAAAAGACTCCATTTTCTGCTGAGTCACAGTCCCTGCATGGCCCACGCTCGGGATGTCAGGGCTAATAATTCGACCTGTTGGCTGTTTCATCCTGCCCTGCAAGTCTGTGACCTTCTGACTCTGAGAAAGAGATGAAACTTACAGGCCCCGCAGGGCTGTATGACATCTTACAGATAAACACAGGCCATTCAGGGGCCTGCAATACAGCTCACTGGCTTGCACTGCCACCTCTTTTTATAACAAATACGGCATAACACAAGTCTGAAGTAGTGCTGACACCTTCTTGTCAGGAGTGGATTAGTCGGCTGATATCCTCTTTTCTCACTGGTTAAACAATCTGTGATGCTACTTTCATTAATATGAAAATCAGCTGTCATGGAAGCAAAGTAGAAACAATCATTGGTCTTTTCTTCAGATCCATGTCGTTCGCTGCAGTTTAGCGAGGCTATTTGTTTGTTTTTAATGAAAAACTCCATGTTCACTGTACATTTGCATAACAAGCTGAACAAATTAGACCCTGTCCTCTTCTTAGAGCAATTGAAACGCCCTCTCTCTCTAATGATAACGAATCAACAGGCCCCAGTCCAGTTATGCCAGATTTTGTTGTTTCACTTATCAACTCACGCTGCCTCATTATGTCTTTTTGGCTTGTAACTCTATTAAGGTACATGATGAACCTGATAAAACTTGTTGGCAGTAAATCTCCGACGACGTACCAGTAATTTGTTCTCATGTGACTCACACATATAAAAACATTTTGCTCACATTTTGTGTGCTATCGACATTATGAGTCTTGGCATCATGTCTCTCTATTACACTGCGTACCAGCATCATCATTTTTCTATTACTTTCCTTATCCACTGTCATTTAAGTGTCTCAGATAGATGATGTCATAAACCTGGGCCATATTTATCAAAAATCACTCACTCTTGTTCCTTTATTATCTACTCCTCAGTGGACTTTTTTTTAAAAATTCAAGTGGTCTTTGCACATATCTACACATTTCCAGTCGACAGTATGGCGACAGGATGTGCAAAACAGAATATCGCCTGACACACAGAAGCCATTTGGAAACTGGGACGTGTTTATGAAGTGATGTACAGGTGATCCCACACATTAGCGATCTCCCCCCCCCAGATAAATGTTCCTCTTTCTCCCGAAAATAGAATTTTGATCAAATTACGGTCAATTCTGTAGAATTCATTGCTTTTCATGTTGAAGCATTTACAGTTGTTGCATACATTTACAGAATATCATTGATTATTCACTATTTATGTTTTGAGCGGCTTTTAATTTCCCCAGAGCTCCTAACGTTTGTGAGCTAAACATCGCGGCTCGCCAACAAAAGCATCCGTGAGCCAGTGGAGGGACCGAGATTAGTTCAGACACACCTGCGGAATAACAGCTGAATAGTGTAGAATTATTATACCAGCAAAGATTTGTGCTCAAAGGTTAAGAGGACAGAAAGCTTTTGGTTTGAGGAGGCCTTGATGTAAGCACCTTCATATTTTAAAGCAGCAGGTTTTTATAGTTGTTAGAAATATCAGAACGATACGTGCTTGAGTTGAAGGTGGGCCTGTTGTGTGATCATCCCGTGTGTGAACATGACCTTACACAGTTGGCAAAGTCTCGTTAAAGAAACGCTGGTGAATTAGAATTCATAGCATGTTATTAACATTGCCAACAAAGACTGTAATGGGAGAAATGTTGGTTAATGGCCGCTTTTCCTCTTGATGTATATCTCCCTACACACATTAGTGGTATTGTATGACAGCTTTGATTGCAGCTAATCTGACGGCAGCTGGGTGCCTTATTTCTTCATTAGGTGCGTAATATTTATTTATTGTTATTAATGTGCTTTATTTTATCCTTTGTAATGTCTTTATATGATGGTAATGTCTTATTATGCTACTTGCAACACCTTAATTCAGTATATAGATGCATATTTGTTATTTGTGTGTTTGAGAGACAGAGAAAGAGAAGTGCGCTGAATGGCATAAACCTTTATTCATCCATTTGTTATTCAATTGTAATGAGTCAGTCACTCATAGTGATGATTCACTGTGAGAAAATGTGCCAGTAAATGCTAATAATGCATTACTACCAGTCTTTTTGGCATGAAATTTGAGATTTTTCTACCGAAACATTGACACTGTCAGGGAGTGTGCAGAAAGATAAACACATTATACAAATACTCACACATTAAAATCAGACTCATACATGGCAAGCACGTAAAA
Organism: Naso thynnoides; assembly: GCA_029783665.1. Lineage (NCBI taxonomy): Eukaryota > Metazoa > Chordata > Actinopteri > Acanthuriformes > Acanthuridae > Naso > Naso thynnoides. Next base: position 12,299,275 of record JAQLOL010000015.1, on the reverse strand, counting down.
AAATTAATAAATAAATAAAAAATCATCCTGCTGAGCATCTTTTCACAGCGCAGTTCTTCTGCGTGTGTAAACAACAGAGCTGTGGGTATGCAATGTATGAGGCAAACTGAGTGTATACTCTATGTTAGTATGTATATTCATGAGTGAGTGTGTGCATTAGTGGGTTTCTGTGCATGCTGTTTGCCTGGGGGTACTTATATGATGTGGTCTTATTAAATCAGTGCTAGAAAAGGAGGAACAGACAGGAGTGATAGAGGAGCACAAAGGAACCCAAAGCGATTAAACCCCTACTCAAACCAGCTTAGCAGCGAAAGCTTCACAAAAAGCCAACAATGGCTGCCTTCCTTTTAAATCTTGCTTCTGTTTTGCTTTCTTTTCCACTCTCTCTCTCTCTCTGTCTCCTGCACTATTTACCCCTCCTCCCGTTCTCTCCCTCTCTCAAACAGAGTGTTTCCATTCTTTTTCTTTATGTCTGTCTTCTTTGCTGCATGTTAGGCCGCTTAGCTCCACGATACTCATGTCAGGTCAAAACCCAGCCTCCTTCTGTCTCGGTAATGCAGGATAAAAAGCTTCTCGCTGCAGAAGGTATTACTGTATCTCAGACGTCAACCACCTCGAAAGTCTTTCTTTCATCCGTTCATTTTGACCGCTTCCTTTCTTTTCTTTCTCTAAAGGAGTTTTTCGGGACTCTGTGAATTTGCTAGGTTTTTAATTGCTTAGCAATTTTTTGTCTGAGCCAATAGGAGGCTTGCATAAGTTTATTAGGGGATTAGAGGAGAATGAGTGTGTGGGTGCGTGCATGTGAAGAAAAGATGAAAGTTGAGGTTATTTTGCAATTTGAGCCGTTTGATTTCTCAAAGAGTTTCTTCCCAAACATTCATTCAACCACAATTTTAAATCCAGTTCAGATCAATGATTTGCAACGCAACGGGAGTTTTGGAATGTTGCAGAGAAAACAGCAGCAGTGTAAACTGCTTACATGTAGCGGGACTGATGCCGCTGCAAGGAGTCTCCAGGAACTGAACATGTCAAATCGCCATGTCCAGTTTTACAGTGTAAAGCTTGTCACTTTTTTCAACAGCCAATCAGCTGCTACCATCGTCACCTGTTGTGAAAAAAAGTAGCATTTTCATTAGACGTTCCCCTGGTGAAATGCTGTCTCAATAGTTGGTGTTTTCTCTGCTTATTAGAGGTGAACTTCAGGAATAAATGAGAGAAATTTACGAAAGAGGGGAGATCTCCTGTTTTAAGCTCCCATCATGTACTTGTTTAAGTGTTGGAGCATAAAGAATGGCTCCAAATTCTCAATCCTCTTGTGTTTTTAGGTCTGCGACGTTTCTTTTTTTCGGTGTTTCAAATTATTATTAATCACTACAAAAAAACCTGAAAATCTGGCAGTCTAAAAATAACAATGTGATAAGTAAACAAGTCACAGCAAGCACACCGGACCGTTTAGAGTTGTTGGAAAGTTTATCTGATGACCTCAGGTGGAGGCAGGCTAGCACTTCCCATTGACTACCAGTATTCGAGCTAAGCTAATTAGCGGTGGGTGAGCTCTGCCCGTCTCTTCCGTGTTACTGCACACACAGTCCAAAGAATGGGATCTATCTTCTTGTCTGGAACTCAGGAGGGAGGCAAATAACCCAAAAGAAAGCAAACAGTTTGCATATCCCTTTAAAGCTTTACCTGTGTTTTGTCAGACACTTCTGCTTTAATATTAAAATCATGAACTTTCTGCTGCAAGTGTTTAGTGGGAATAAATTGCACTTCACTTACAAAAGCCATGTTCAAACTATGTGGAGTTTTTTTGCAGTTTGTCAAGGGATTGTGTTTGAAACGGGAGCCAGTAAATTCCTTCCACCATACAAAGGCTCCACTCCTTCAACTCCCTAAACCTCTGTAGTGGACCGGATTAGACCAGTGAGGTATTTAGATTCAGAGGAATCCGTTCCCAGCCCCCCACCAACATCCACATCTCCACCTGCACTTGGCATTGCCAATGAATGCCAGTCATTAAGACAGCATTACAAAGACGAGGCCTACCTCTTTCCCATCGGGCCGGCTCCACTTCCACACATAGAGCACCCATTGTTTTAAATGCCACTGCTCCCACCCCCTCGAGACCGGGTTTCCATTCACCGGCCACTGTAGCCAGCAAACTACTAGAGAGGAAATATGATAAATGTGTGTAACTTTGCCTGTCAGATAGAGGCGGGACATTCTCTTTTTCCCAGGTGCCAACAGGTGGGAAGGGGTAAGCCCTGGTCAGGTTACAAGATCTGTGTACAAGTGCATATACGCGCATTTGTCCTCCCTGAATAACACCCTCTCTGTTGTGTGTGTGTGTGTTTTTTTTTTTGCTTCCAGGTGCACCAGAAAGGAGAAATGCGAGCGCTCATCAGAGCCCCGTCGCTTTGCATCAGACATCAAGCAGTGTGTGCATCTCAGCGTTCACCCAAACAACATCTCAGTGTCCCAGTTTAGTGTCACGGTGAGTGAAAACACACAACTCCTCATCTACAGCAAAACACAAATAATGACCTGTTTGCATCATTTTTCCTCTCATGCTGTCACATACTGTTCTATTTAGCTTTATCTATACCTGCTGCCATCATATTATCGTTGTATTGCTTCTTTATTATGCTGTTTGAACAAAAACAACATAGTCATGTCTTAATGAGATGTAATTCAATTTATCTTTTGTTCAAAATCAAAGAAACACTTCAGGAAGCGTTTGTTTTATTGCAGCCAAATTGCAGTAAACAGTGAGGCTAACTGAAAGTGTTTCTGGTGAGAAAATCTTGTCTGGCAGATTGACAACATCACACACACTCAAGCATAATTTGTAATGCGATGTAATTATGCTCTAGATACTGATTAGTAGCCAGTGTTAACTCTGTAATCCTGCTTTACATCATTTCACTGCCTGCCAACATGCATCCTTCAAATCCTGACCCCACAACTTTCAGTCCTGTCCAGTGAAATGCTCTCCCGACAAATGTCAACAATCATTAACAGCAGACAGTTTAGCTCAGCTGTGTTTGTTGTGATTGTTGGCAACTAAATGCAGCACTTTTTCCCTCCGGACATTTCGTTCTAAAGCAGCTGCCAGATTTAAAGTTGAATGGTTTTTGATTGTTTAAGCGCATTGATTGGTGTGCAAGGAGCTGTGATACGTTGCAGCAAAAATAACAAAAATACACTTAAGGGCAGTGTTGGGAAGTAACTGGTTACATGTAGCAGAGGTCTGTAATTTAATCACAAAATAAATCTAAATGTAATCCATTACAGTCACTGAGAAAAAATGTATAATTAGATAAAGGTTATTTATGAACATTTTAATGATTACAAAGGTTATATCTAAACATTCTGTAAAAAAGGCCGTGTGATCATTTGATTAATTGTAGCAGCTCTACTGTAAGTTTCACACTGCCTGGTGTAAACATTTGAAAATGATTAACAGTTGAAAACATTCGTTAGAAATTTAGAAAAGTAATCAAAAAGTAATCACATGCAATGAAAAGTGATTATTGAGTTTAAATAAATAAAGATATATTCATTACTCTTTACATTTTAAATAGGGTAACTAGTCATTTGTAACATATTAAATTTCCAAAGTAACTTTCCCAACCCTGCTTGTGGGCTGGTTGTTAGTTTCCTGATCCTGCATGCTGGTTGTATTCCTGTATACACCCTCTCTGTGACTATGTTTTCTAGCCGATTGGGATTTTGTTGCGTTTGTGTGAAAATAATTAAAAATCTGTCGCTGTTTCCCTTATTTTTTATCCCCTGATTTGACAGTATCCCACTGGCAAAGGCACGCAGGCTTCTGATGTTTAAGTGGGTGTGTGTCTGAACCTGAGTGCGTGTGATTTTACTGCATGCTCAAGGCTTAATGTGTTTTTTCTCTAAAGACTCAGTGTTATAGGTGAAATGATGAAAAATCGTCTTTTTCAAAGGTTGTAACAATGAAAATCCCACTGACCTTAAACACCTTAAGCGATGTCCCATTTCAATTCCCATTTCCCATTTAATGGTGGTCTGGAAATGGCTCTGAATCTCGGGGACCAAGTGAATAAATATCCAATATGATTTTCTAAGGTCAATCGTGAATGACTATTCTCCATCCGTGTGTTTGCTCTGCGGGTCATGTGAGAGGTGTTGATTTTCTGAGGTACACCTCGGCATCACTCTAATGAGATTCATGGAGTGCGGGTGTATGTGTGTGTGTGTGAGAGAGAGAGAGCGCCTTTAGAGAGTCTTTAACCTTTTCCCAGCACGCCAGCTTGACCCAAAGGCTATGCCACACATTTCCCATTCAGCTGATTGCAGTGCAGAGCTCCTGCCAGTCAGATTGGGGCTCCTCCTTGACTTTTGTGTTATTAAATATTTGTTTGGAAAGATGCGCCGAGGCATTTTGGAGAGCAACAGACACAATCTCATGCTGAAATCAGACCCTTTCTGAGATAAAACAGTATTTTCTTTCATATTTAGAGACCCTGTGAAATGGAAGTCAGAGTGTAATTTGCTTCTGCATGTTGACGTGGCAAAAACGAGACTGTAGGTAGGAACTTTTTGTGGATATTGATTGACGCTTGCGGTAGCCAATAGGGCTAAATGTGCGCTATGCCCACCCTCTGCCCCGGCTGACAATATTGCTGTGTGTGTTAAGTTTTCCAACTTCTACAACTGTAACAGTGCAGAAATGAGGATTATATCAACTGTAGTTAATGATAGAGCCTCCCTTCTTCCCTCTTATGACACTAGCTGAGCTAACACTGGCGCTGTGTGTTATTTTATCAGCATGAACACGAGCCATTAAGATTTCTAACATGTCTAGGACCTACACAACTGATATAGTTTGGCAAGCACGGTTATAGTGGTGGTAGCTGATGCATGCCAACTGTAGGCTTCTGTCTGTATTATTTGAAAGAATCTAGGAAAGCATTTTCATTGGACAAAAGAATTCAAAATGCTGCTGAGTGCAGGATGAGTCATCACAAAATTAAAAATGTTTTCCAGTCAGAATTTCAGAACCAGATTTTGTTGTAGAAATACTCAGTTTTTTTTTTTTTTAAACAAATTTGTGGTATCTAGGATGAGATACATGAACAGTTAACAGACAGACACAGGATGAAAGCTGGAATATGTATTTTGAATTTCAAGGGGAATTTTAATTCTCCCTTTGGTTGTCCACTGTACATTCTTTTATATAAAATGTAAAAAGTTAATTTAAAATGTATTCACACAAATAAAAATGAGACCAAACTGCAGTTAATAAGTCCATGTAAAGTCAAGTCAAATAATATATTCCTTTCCAAATTTTTTCTGGCATTAGCTTTTGAATAAATTCTCACCACTTGTTTGCAGCTAAGTCTTTTTTTATTCACCATGGCAACATAAAAAGCCCATCGTCACTTATTCTCTGCATTAGACTCGGTGTTTTATAAACCACAGGAGGTCTTCTGTGTGTGCGTGTGTGTGTTGCGCATGTCTCTGTGGACATGAGTAGGTTATTTTCATATTTTTGTTGCCTTGCTGTGACTCTGCTTGGCCATGACTGCTTTTAATGTAATTGAAGAAACTTTAGGTCTGGCCGTATTTCCACCTTAAAAGGCAAAATAAATTAAAGCTAGAGGAGAAGAAGAGGAAGATTAGAGGTGGAGTGAGTGGGAATAAGAGAGAGGATGTGTTAGAGGTAAAAGCTGGGTGTGCACTGTGCGCCCCACGTGGGAAGCTGTGTATCTGTTCCTGCCTGCGCCGCCATCTTTTCATTAAACAGCAATATGAAAACGGCTCAGGTCAGCCGTGCTCTGATGCTGAGGCAGCTTATAGCATCACATCAGCGGTGTACTATAAACTGCGCTTCAAATCAATGTTCGACCGAGGCCTGCTGCGGACTCACTTTTTCATCAATATGTATGTTTTGGTCTTGACCTCACTCCCACTGCCTCCATGACCCTCCTCTTTTTCCTCCCTGTTCAAGGATAGTGTGTTTTTTCCTCCCGCTCCACCTGAAGCCAGTTATTCCTGAGCTGCAGAGAACGCTTACACAGCGTTTCCAAATGAAGAGGGAACATTTGCATTCTCCATTTCCCAGAGAGTCCTCTTCTCCCTCTGTGCCCCGCAGCCTGCGTGCCTGCACTTTTCCCCTCTCCTCCATTCTTCACAGTGTCCTTCTTCACCCCAGTCTTCCTCTTTTTCTGTCATTCTCTTCATCAGTCTCTTTCACACTCACATCTACAGCCATATGGCTCCTCTAACTCCTCATCCTTCCTCTTAACTTGACTTTAATCCTCTCTTTCCCCCATAAAAACAGCTTTTTTTTTCTTTCTGAGCCAGACAGTCGGGACATGAAGGAGACAGTTCACCCCAAAATCCAAAAATACATATTTTTCTCCTTACCTGTAGAGCTATTAATCTGTCTGGGTTGTTTTGATGTGAGCTGCAAAGATCTGGAGATATCAGCCATATACTTGTTTGCCTTTCTTTTAAATCAATTGCAAAACTTAACTTAATAAGTAAAAAATACATTTGATAAACTCTGCACAGAAATCACAACACTGTTCCTAAAAATAAGCCACTGACTTGTTGAGAGCAGTTTAATTTGTTGCCTAAATTATCGTGACACAAGCTTACAAGGCTAAATGAGCTAGCTGGTGTCACAACTCAGCCAAGGCGCACGCCATTTATGTTTACATCCTGGGCTGTCATGAGCACAAGCATCTCGTTAGTGATTAGATGCCGCCTCCTTCTGCGCGGTGATACAGTGACTAGGTGTAGTTGGGTAGAGAGAAAGTAGCTCCCTCATGAAAGTGCAGACATCACTACAGCCATTATGGCCATAATATGTATTTTTGTTATTCAGATTAGCTGTTAGGACGACACTGATTTCAGTTTTGAGTCCCTCTGTGTCTTACTGCAGCAGAGTATTTTAATGTTGGATGTCTGTGCAGGATGCATCTGATCACTAACGCTCTCATTCAAGAGCTCCCCTGTGGCTCCTCTGGCCACTGACCACCCTGCAGATGGATCTTTCCTCTGTAAAGAACTTGCAGCTGTGCTTCTCATCACCAGTATTGGGTAACATTCATTCTGAAGAACATGTTGGCCCCAAAAGTGATCTGAAGTGTTCCCAGATGTGGGAGTTTGAGCGCTGTAGTCATACAAAAACAGTTGGAGCACAGATTTGACTTTTATATCTCTGACCATAGTCACACTAATAAATTGGATTTTGTCGATATTTTTCACAGTGTGACGTGTGCTGTTATGAATGTGAGGCCATGGAAACTGAACTGAATCCTCTCTGCCTTTGTTTTGTTTTGCCGGGGTTCACCAGAGAACTACTGATTACTTTAATGAGGAGCTCATTTCATTATTATGTTTTTGTATTTCTCTAAATAGTCCATTGAGTTAATGTACAATAAATATTAAGGACATTAGTGCACACGATACTGATGTCTTTTAACACTCCGCTCTACCTTTTTTCTCTCTACAGTTGGTGTTGGAGGCTCATAATGTCCCAGAACTTTCTGCAGGTGTCAACTGCACCTTTGAAGACCTGGCTGAAATGAATGGCCTGGTGGAGGGGAACCGGATCAAGTGCTCATCTCCGGCTGAGAAAGAGATGCCACGCATCATTGTTGATAAAGGTGAGGGTTGACTTTTTGCAGGCGTTTTGCCCCAATATAAATTCACTCTTCACATCTAGCCAGCGGTGGATGTCAGTTTTGGCATTTAATTTGACGTTTGCATTTTAAATATATATATATGTATAAAAACGCCTGTGATAACCTAGAAGAATCCTGCTGATTCACTGTTAAAATGTAAAAGTAAGAAAATACATAAAAGTAATTCATAGCTTTAACAGGTACAACATTAAAGTACCTGTTGAATACAGCAAGTTTCCCCCTAGGTGAAAATCTTGGCAGTCGTAGAGCTACAAGTGTGCTGTGAATTATTGTTTTCTCGTTGCCTTCAGCAGCGTGGTGGGCCTTGGAGCACTGCCACAGGACATGTTTAGTAACTGAATGAACATTAGTTATTAGACTGCTGTGGGATTTATTTACCACCGCGCCTCAAAGTGTAAAGGCTCCAAAGGGGATTGATGGGACCCCAGTTAACCTCAGTATAAAAAAGGCAAGTATCATGCTGCACATTTGACAATATATCAGCTAATTTAATGCCTGAAAAGTATACAATACTTGCTGACAGCTCTTGTTCTATTGCTTCCAAAAGGCGAACAACTTAAACATTTCTGACAATATTCATTCCACAGGCAAAGAAGGAAAAACACCATTTCTTCTCTCTTAATTCCCCTGCTCTTAACTTCCTCATGGGCGGTTGAGCCTGGTCTAATTGAACAAAGCTCCCATCTGGGAAGGCCTGTCCCCAGGCAGGCAATCCTTCATCACCAACACTCATCCTATCCCCATGTTGAGATAATGAAGATGCCACCTCCACACCTACCATACTTCCACAAAAAGAAAAGATGAATAATGAATGAGCAGAGAAAAATGGTGATCCATCAATTACGTGCAAAGTAATTCACACTGATGTTCATAAGACCCCGCCACTGTAATTGTCAGAGCTCAAAACAAAATAGCATTAGCATTTAGTTTGTTTCTTTTTTTAAGATATTGCATTAAAAAGACAAATTTAGCCTTCAAGAAGTTTGTTTTTTGCACATTAAGCCTTATAATAAGAATATTTCAGATTATGTACGATGTTCTACATCATTATTATGACAACCGGTGCAGTCCTGAGAGCTGGAGCTCATTGCTGACGTCACCACTAGCTGAAAACAACGATATAGAGCCAAAAAGCATCTCTTTCAGCTGCTTCACCAAACAAACAGCCGTTTCAGGTTGTATATTTGTGTTTAGCTTCATGTTTTAGTGATGGTACATGAGAGGACACCACTAAACATTCTTTTAAAACAAGTGTTTATTGTATTTTTTGACAGATTGTCTGAGTGCCCACTCCGCTTTTGTTTTCAGCTAGCAGTGATGTCAACATTGACCTCCAGCTCTCAGGACTGTGTCGAATGTCATAATAATGCTGTAAAGCATCATATATGATTGTAAATATCCTTATTTTAAGGCTTAAGAGCTACAATGAGCAGACCATCATCCAATTATAGCGCAGGAGAGACATTTTGGGACTTGGCCTAACACATGCATGAATATTAACATCTTCTTGCATTTAATCCATGCACCCACATGAACAGATGCTTCACACACACAAACACAGCCATGAACAAACACACGACAGTGGTGCAACAGAGTAATCCACAGATAGACAGCACACACATGTACAGATGTAAGGCTGAAAGGGAGCCTGAGGGTGCTTAGGGGAATTAAAAACAGTTGTTTCATGTTTGCCATGTCAACCACATGTAAAGCTAGTCATGCTGCAGTCATGCAAACACTGGCGTGTAAATATGTACACTGAGACGCACACAAATGAAGTATACACATCCTTCGCTTCGTCTTTCTTCCACACCGGAAGAGGCATGAGGTTATACCCTCCTCCTGTTTCTGTTATTGAAAAATATTGCACATTTTTACCTTGGTATGAACCTTTCATCCTCCATTTTTTCGAATTCTCATTAGTCTAAGCTGGGTTGAAAGAGAGAAAAGAAGGGAGAGCGACGGACGGAGTGAGGAAAGAGGGAGGGATAGATAGTGTTAGCAGGCTTCAAGGTAACATTTAGGTGGCCTAATTAGGACAGATCCGTTGTCAGCGGTGCTTTACTGTGATTGATGAATGATTCCTTCTTTGTTAGAGAGATGGAGAGAGACACAAGGGAGAAGAAGTCGCAGTGTGGAGGGAAGCAAGCAGACCTGTGTGCAGAGATAGACTGTGGATGAGAGAGAGAGGGAGAGAGGGAGAGGGAGGTGCAGAGGTAGTGTAGCGAGAGAGTGGTTAGATGTGTGGATGTGCTGTTGAATTAAACATGAACTCCTTCATTAGGGCCAGACAAAAGGACACACCAAATACAGATGAGGCACAAGCTCACACACCCACACGCACCGTTTCTGTTTCATCTTCCTCCCCCTTTACCTTGTCAAAGACACTCTCAAAGACTTTTCCTGGGGAATATTTTCCATCCCGGGGGAAATGTGTGTGCACCAACTTTTATTGTCTCGTGTAAGGCGGCAGGGATAAGGAGACTTAACCCAACAAACCCCCCTATCCACCTCTCTTAAGAAACTGCCTTTACTGCTGCAACAGGCTGAGCACCTGTGGCTCGAAGCATCGTCTAAGCAGTCATCTTTCCTTCATGGGAAAATCTAATGTGACTAGACACTGAAAAAGAATATGTGAACAAGTGAATAAGATGATTATTATACAGGCAGGGGGTCTTACCTGCTTCTCCTGCTGGAAAGGCAGCTGTGACATGTCAATTGTTACTAGTATAATACTGTTTTGTTTCTCCTACTTGTTTAAAAAATCCAGTGAAAATGTTGGTAATGGCTATAATAAATGAGAATAATAAAGTTTGTCCTCTCTTTCTCCTCTTTTTACCAGAATAAAAAACATTTGTGTATTAAACTATTAATCTTAGCTATGATCTGTTTTCTGTAGGTGACCACCAGATCGTGCAGCTCTATCTCAAGTCCAAAGAGACGGGCCTGGCATTCGCAAACACCAGTTTTGTTTTCTACAACTGTAGCGTGCACAAGTCGTAAGTCCATATCCAGCCTCACCATAGCTTCTAATAATTCTAATCCCCTCATATTGATGGAAAAACTGGCATTGATTTTTAAACTGTTGGAATTTGTATTGAATACATAAGTAAGTAGGCATATTGAGCCTCTGTTCTCTGGTATATTTGCTGCAGTTCAGTGCCAATTCACAACACTGTTTTTCCTCTCGCCTCTTCCATTCAGGTGTCTGTCATGCGTGAGCAGCCCGTACCAGTGCCACTGGTGTAAATACAGGCATGACTGTACCCACGACCCTCGCACATGTTCCTTCCAGGAGGGCAGAGTCAAGAAGCCTGAGGTGAGTCCAAACACAGTGCTGAAGGGTTTTACTGAGGACCAAGCAATATATCATTTTGCCAATATTCGCAAATATATCTGTACTGGCATATTTGTTCTCTGATATAAGCAGTATTAGAACTGTTTCAAAGCCAGAAAAAATGCTTGGACTAATGATTTCAAATGGTGTAATTATGTAGTTTGTCCAGCAGAGGGCAATCCATGATAAAAAAGTAGGACTAAACCCCCCAGAGTTTTGGCTTAAGTGCCTTCTTCCTAAAATTCAAAAAATGCAAATCCAAAAGGTTGAAACATGTATCAACTGGAGAAGTGCGAGGAGGCGGGGCTTTACTGAGAATAAATCGGGAAAATTGCAAAGTTTGAGTCCAGTGATTGTAGTTAGATTTAGCTGTTAGCATGTTTTATATTTTAATTTTCACACGTGTCGCCAGCTGGCTTCTCTCTACCAGACTCCCTCCCCCTCTTTTCAATGTGCTGTGCAATGACCAAAGAGAAAGTGAAACTAAACTCTGATCGGTTATTCCTTCGTTTCTTTAACACACCTGAGTTTAACTTGATACTGAGGTTTGAGAGAACGGTTCGTACATGCGATCTCCTTCACTGCAGCCTGCCTCTGCATCGTTCAAAAATCCATCGATCAGTTCCTTGTTGTGTTGGCGCTGTTGCGTTAACATTAATTGCTTCCGGTACTCCTTCCTCAGCTGGCAGGTGGTGGTTTAGGTTTTGGGGAAGTCAGATTGAGCATGGATTTAGCTTTTATCTCACTAATCTATGGCTCTGTGTGTGTGTGTGTGTGTGTGTGTGTGTGTGTTTGTTGGTGTTTGTATGTGTGTATACTGTTTCCTAGGTGATGTGTGTGGGATGGTAAAGAGTAATGCCACAGTCTTCCGAATTGTAAGCTGTTGTTTTTTTTTTAGAGGGGGCAGGATGCAGGATTTGGTTGATGACGAAAGAGACCAACAGACACAAATCTCATGATAAACCAATAAGAAAATTTGAAAATGGAGGAAAGCAAAGTATGAAAACTTCAATTAATTTGCACTAAAACGTCAAGATTCAGACCTGAGTAAATCATAATCACTACTAAATACTTATTAGCGTCGTTTTACAGCTAAAAAAAAGCAGTTGAGGGGTTTAGTTACTCTTTAACAACTAATAAGTCAAGTGTTGTCCTGTTCAGCACGCTATTGTATGGAATAAAGTTTGTTAGATATGCTGCCTCCATTACATATGTTTGTCACAGGTATTTGATAACATTCAGCTGATAATATATTCTAAATAATATTGGCCGACATGTTGATATTAAAATTTGTTATTCCTTGATATTAGTATCAGCATCAGCCCCAAATATCTCGTTTCGGTTGGGCCCTAGTTTCGCATGAATTACTTTGTCACATTTTTAAGGCAGCTCCACTTTGTAGTCCTTAAACCTGCCAGTAGGTGCCGCTTGGAGAGTTTCCTCTCCAAAACAGGCCTCAGCTGTTGTCAGGTGGCCCAAAATTTCAAGCAGCACCTCTGCCTGTAGGTTCAAAGACAATCAAACTGTTGCTCAGTAAGACAACGTCCAAGAATGCCCATAGTTTTAATGCTGCCCAGCTCCAGCCTGCCTCTTTATTTTGGGCCAGCTCAGTAATAAAACATGGTGAAATAAATTGAGGGGAAATGTTTGGCTACGAGAGACTAATAGCTATCATTCTAGGTTTCGCATGCAAAAAGAGTTATGTTAAAAGGATTGAGACACCTTTCGGCTGTAGTGCTTCCATCTGGCATGAGTCTCTTGGCATGTCTCGCTCTTGACTGCACATCAAAGGGCAGTGGAAACTAATAAAACGGAGCCATTTCCTCTCGCCCATCCCTATTCCCTGCGACAGCTTAGTCTGTGTGAATTATCAATAGTATTGGCAGCCGGTTCTATTCCCGTCGAAGCAGAGCCCACCGTAATTAGGCTGCTCTGCTGCAGAGGACAAGCCACTCACTTGATGGGGCACATTCATGAATGTGAATGGCCCCAACCCGCCCACTGCCTGTCCTGCGAGAGAGGTCTCACTCTGATTTGGAGTCAATGCCACAGCGGCGGCCTTTAGGGCAGAAGCAAAGGAGCTGTTTGGGTGCGTGCCCACGCATGTGTGCAACTTCTGGTGTGATCGGGTGTGTACAGTATGTGTGTGTCGGCATGCTTCGATGTATTTTTTTATGCGTATGTGTGTGTTTATCTGAATACAGTTTTTCCCCGACTCATCCCTGCCAAATCACAGTAGTTTTCGGGGGAGGCTTTTACAGGGAGTTAGTGGCCTGTTAATCCTAGCCTGAGGTGAGCTATGATGAAGATCACTAGTGCTCATGTCTGGGTTGGCAGACGCTGCACGACGGGCAGGGACAAGCTAAGCCAGATTGCCTCCTTTGATGAGCAGTCTGCTTTCAATTGTGTTATTCCACCCATGTTTCCCCCGAGCCATTCAACCTGTGCAGACGATATTATTTTCTTTCTCCGCCTTTTCCATTATCCTTTTGAACCTTCTGCTTAGTCAGGCCTGAGCCTGAGTCTTTGCAGGTTTACTTTTCCAATTAATTCAGGGGCTGCTGGTCAATATTGACTGAGGATAATAATGTGCGAATCCTCTCCTATTGTGCTGCTGACTGAAAGAAAACCGTAAATAAAGCGAAGGGGATTTGGTATTTGCACATTAATGACATCCCTTTTTTTGACGTGTTGTTTCAGAAAAAGCAGGTGTTTTGCAGGCTTAATGACTTTTAATTTGCTTTTAATTAACCCCTCAAATCCAAGGTCATTTGTCAGCTGCCAGATTTTTGGTTCCAATTTGGAATTAATAATTTAGACACACAATCATTTGGGCTTAAGAGCATGCAGACACACGCGCTATCCATGCAATCTCTCCCAAAACTCACAAAAAGGCAACAAGTCAACTTTGCTCTGTGAAATGGAATAGCCTCTTACTGCTGCAGAGGACTTTTTGTGTACTATTACAATTAAGGGATTTCATGCAGTGATCTGAATAATCCCTTAACGCTATGCTAATGATTGAGGCCAGGGATATCTCCCTACTGGTTGAGCTTGTTGTTAGTATGCATGGAAGGACGGTTAAAGCCAGGCCCGCGCGTACAGTGGGTGCCTTTTTATTCATGCCAGCAATGATATGGGCACTAGGATCAGACGTTTGCCTGTTGGCACATTAACCAAGGCCACGTCCCTGTTTGCCCTCCACACATCTCAAGGACTTAGCCCTTCTGCTGAGTCTGTTGACAAAGAGCATGCATGCAGCTTCACTCGGTTTCCCCGAATAAACAGCCAAAAGTTATTCCTGACCGCCACAGTTTCATTGATTATATTAAATAGGCTGTGCTTGTTTACCCAGTAAACAGTGTTTGTTTACCTGCATATTTATTACTTTTCTTACTGCATCCCCCATCCCTGAAGTGCACAAAGACTTACTTAAATCACCTGAAACTGAGGACACTTCCTGTTCTCTTTGTTTGATGGAAGCCACAAGGGAGATTTCTTTTTCTTCTTCCTCTGTCTACAGAAGTTATCACAGCATTTCTGCAGCTGTTGCCAAGCTTCTCCGTAACATATTCAGCTGGTTGGGAAACTGAAAAAGTTCCTGTTACTGAATATATATATCACTTCCCCTAAGCACGTCCTTCCATTAGTTACGTCTCGTCCGTGTTGTGATCAATGCCCGGGAGTTTATTTACCAGGAACTTATTGATAAAGTGATCCACATAATTTTATTAAAGAAGCTAAATGCCTGCAGTAGTAGCTGTTAGTTGCTAATATAAGACAGGAAGGTTGAGAGAGCTGCTTTGGTTCGATTCATAGATGAATCAATGTCATATAGATGCACTGACTGCTGAGGAGACAGTTAAGTGTTTGTAGACTGAATATCAAAAGAATCAGCCAACATAGAGAATGAGAGCAAATGAGATAAAATGGGGGGAAAATGAAAAAGGCACTTAAGTGGAAGAGCACCACATTGCCATCGAAATACTCCAGCGTAGGAATATGTCTTATTTTTTTCACTCCTGTTTATAATAATAGTTAAGTCACCACATGATTGACGAAGATCTGGAAAGCAGCTAAAAAAAAGCCCAGTGAGTAAAGAGAGAGGTTATAAAATACAGGTTTAAAAGGTAAGAAAAAGAAAGAGACAGAATGTACACAATGTCCTGATCCGTAAACATCAGACTGAAAGACTAACTATTGAAGCTCAGCACAATTCAGTCTGAAAAACCACAAGTATCTTTATGTTATTCTTTCATTCATTCATTCACTGCAGGTTTAACAGCCTTTACCTTGAATTTGTCATCCATCATATCTTAGCAGTTAATTTAGCAAGTAGATGTATCACACATACAAATGATGGACAAAACTGTTCAAGAAAATCCCAAGTTGTAATAGAATGTAGTTTTCCTTTAAGAGTAAGGACGGAGATTCATGGAGAGGGACATAAAAATGCAGGAGAAAAGAGGGAGAGGTATTTGGAAAGAAAAACCGAAGGTGAGAACTGAACAGTGGGAGAGAAACAAGGTGAGGAGCAGCAGGGAAGGAGGGAGGACGAGCGGGAGAGTGTCTTTGCCCGAGGCTCTGTAGGAGATGATAAAACAGAGGCCGGTTAAGGGGAGCTCTTGGTAACCGTAAGGTGTGTGTGTGTGTGTGTGTGTGTGTTCGTGGACTGTATGAAAACTTAAGATCCTCTTCATCTTCACACCTTGCACTGCTATAATTATGGGCCTCTCTCTTTTTTCACTCTCACCCTCCTTTCCTCCCTCGCTTCAAACTATGCCAAGGGCTTTTACATTCACAGTTCCCACTCTGCTGCCTACTCTCTGTCACTCTCCCTATCTCCACCCTTCACACCTCCCACCAGCCTCCAATTATCAGATCTAAGTAGGTCCTCGAGAAGAAAGGAAGTCAGAAAAGAGAAGAGGAGAGAGTGAGAGGGAGTTGATAAGAGAAACGAGAAGGGTCAGTGGGCTAGATAGAGCGGACAACACAGGCTGGATTTGGAGAGATAAGTGAAGGAGGGATAAAGCACCAGCTCGACAGAGACTCTGAGATGAGGTCAGAGAAAACAATGAGTCAGTGATGGAGAGACGAAGAATGAAGGATAATTACGGAGAGAATAATAGAGAGGCGACGACTAGGTTTTTAGAAGGCAAGACTTATTATGTGGTTATGATGAGTCATACTATTGGTAGGTACTTCTTTTTCTAGTGCAAGTCCTTGATTACATGACTGTTGGACTGCCACCGAAGTCCCCATATAAACACATACAAGAACTAGTCTCTCTTGCCTTCTACTGTCAGACCATTTCTATTAGTTATACTCACTTACCTTTACTTGTAGCCACCCACGCATCGAGTTTTAGATAAATCTGTCCAGGTTTTCCAGATAAACAAAAAGTCATTTAGGTAAAATATCTGCTTTCTTTCTTAGATAGTTTCCAAGTTGCTCCACATTATTAGACTAAAGGCTGTTTTAAGACTGTTTTGTACTCGAACGATAAGTAGGCGTCTTAAGAAAAAGTTTCGACAACACAAATGCGTTGATGCTTAAGTGAAGTGTCGGACACCGTTCAAGCTGTGGTCTCCATGGTAACCAACTGAGTGTTTCTCCATTGGCCCACAGCCCAAACCAGCTGTAAATGGCAAGTTTCTGTGAGACATAGGATTTGGCGAAAGAAGACAAGATTTTTTATTTTAAATTTTTCTCCAGAGCAGAAGACGACAACGGAGGAAAGGACTGTGGTCCAATAAACCCGAGTAGAGAGGAGCAAGGGGAACATGTGTTGGTTAATCAAATGAGAGAAATGTGTCCACTTTTGGTATTTTAGGATGTCTAATTATCGTTTTGATGACCTACTATGTCAGATTACACCCTATATCCAACGCCAAAACACCCACAGTAATCCCATTAGAGTTTTACAGAGACCAGCTGTAGCACTACGGATCATCTGGGTCATCACAAGTGTGTGTAGCGCCAGTCGCTCCTTAAAGCCATCCATTTTGTGAGCCTTGATTTTTTTTTTTTTTTGTCCTCAGCAAGTAGAGCTCGGTTTCATTTCTGTGGCAATGATAGAACACTCAGTCCAGCCAACCAATTAAAATGTGAGACAAATCAAAAAAGACGTCTGCAATGTTACGAGTTTTGACAGGTGCAAGACACTGTTGGACGACACATTCTTATGTCTTTTTTTTTACGTCATCTTTGTTTTAAGACACTGTCAGCAGACCTGTCTTTCGAGTGTTAACCAACCTCGGGTGTGGTGAACCTCGGCTCTGGTGAACCTGCATGCCCAGACGGGACCTTTCTGGCGGGGTACATCATCAAACTTAAACAACGAAAGAGACTGTCATCACTGGAGATGGACAGATTTGAACATGTGTGCAGACGCGCACATTCTCTGGACTGTTGGTCTGAGATACAGACAGCAGCTCTGCTGTTGTATTATAAAATGAATGATGAAATCGATGTATGAAATGAATGAGTG
>JAQLOL010000015.1:12253063-12270355 GCA_029783665.1 Naso thynnoides | reverse complement strand
CGCCCCCTCCCCTGCTCTGCTCAGACACCGCGGCACTTTGCTCTCTGCTTCAGGGATTACTGTCAGCACTTTGTTTAAGCGGGCTCCATTAAAGGGTTTTTTTTTTTTTTTTGGGTGAATGAAGGACAGTTAAAGTTTTTAAATTTTCCTAAAGAGGCAAGCACCAGACAGATGTTGAGAGCGTTCCTTTTTCTTGTGGATTTATTCCCTGTGGATCGATTTACTTCCTCAACATAAGCACATGTGTGGGAATCAATGGCTAAACTGCTGTTAAAGGACCGCATGTTGCTCTGTTCTGTTAAAGAGTCAAAAGTAATATACTGACTCTGTTGTAAGTAACATTTTATCAGTGTCCTAGCTGTGATTATTTTGTGTCAGTAAAGGGATTGTTAGTACACTGGACACAGACCGTTTTGAGAGAATTCAGAAAAAACGAGGAAGACAGAGGGCACACGACATAATTTTCTGAACATCTGCAGACTTTATTGTTCAGTCACCATAAAATGAGTATAATAGGTTTCCTTTAGGAAAGAGATAAATCTTTTCCATTATTGTTAGTTATCAATCAACTCTGCACAGATTGTCCTCACGTACCCCCACTTAACCCAGTGTGCTCCTGCAAAACACAGACACCGTGTGAGGCAAATAGACTTGACCTGTGAAAGACATATAAAAGGGGCAAGAGTAGACAGGATGAGGGTCAGCAAGATGAAGGATAAGAGGATACAAGGGAAAGATGAATGGAACAGTGCCCAGATGAAGGGCGAGGAGGATGGATTGGGTTTACATGAAAGAGGTGGTGACGGATGGGCAGACTCAGCCAGAATAGAGTCACACGAGACTGAAGGGGTGAAAGAAGACCCCCTCGCCCTCCCCGTTTTCCCCATGATGGATATGATGGAAGGGCCTTGCTGCATCCTTTCTCCCAAGAAGGAGAGTAAGGAGCAGATGGTGACTGACTAGAGATGAAGGGATGAAGCAAAGCGTGGATAAAAAAAGACAGAAGGGGGAATCCCCCCTGGTGTCCTGGCGAGTGATGGGTTTGGACGGAGAGAGGGGAGAGGGATACAGGAATGGACGGATAATCCCCTCATCCCTTTCCGCCCCTCGTCATCATGGAGATTCACCGTATACTCTGTTGTTTCTCGTAATCTTGAATGCACCACAGATCCAACATTAATCTCCACAGATGAGTAATAGCACGTTTTTGTTGTTTTTTTATTTCCCATGTATTTTTTCTGAATTAAGTAAAAGAGGATCATCAAACAGAGGAAGACGGACACTAAGAAGACAAGCATCTTTAAAAGAGGGGACTTAATTACCTTATCCTCTACCTACTGATAACCCCAACTGTTATTGTTATCCAGGCAACTTTCCAGGAATGTGATGAGGAGATATTTTCCCCTTGGACGCACATAGTAAAGGGTCTGGATCAGTAAGGTGCACTCAATCATTCCTCCACTCCAGTGTTTGTCTTCACCCCAAGCAGTGGATTTATTCCTGGAGATGAGCCGTGTATTTCTCCTTACATCCTGGAGGCTGCAGCCGGGACATATTGCAGCCTTCTCACGTACCCCATAAAAACTGTCAGCGGGTGAGGAGTGAGGACTTTTCCAAGACGACCGGGGCCCTAATGCATTCTAATACGCTTCATTATAATGACATCTCCCATCAACAATATGAGAGGGAGAGACTCGCATAGAAAGATGGAAAGAGAAAGGGAGAGAAGGAGAGAAGTGATTAAGTGTTTGCCTCTACCCAACCGTCAATTATCTTGTCAAAGTCACAAATCTAATCAACGCCTCATCGCATCTCTCTCTCTCTCTTTCATTCTTCTGCTTCTTGTGTCTTCGCCACTATTTCTCTGTAAGTGTTTCTCCCTCTCCATCCTCCATATTTGCTAATAAATGGAGAGCCATGATGCATTGTGCACAATCTTTTTAATTGCATGTATTGTAGCCCCCGTTCCCAGAAGGCTCTTTTTTCCATTAAGATATCAGCAGGGAGCCTTATTAATCAGAGACATTGAACCGTACAATAACGATATCTCTCACACGGCAGCCGCAGGACTCGTGTTGTGCATGACCTGGCTTGAGCTCGCCCCTGTCATTCGATTGGCTAGTTCCTTTCAAGGCACTTTGTGTATGTTCAAAAATAATCAGATAGTCAAATGAAAAAAGTTGAATTTACATGTGGTAGTACCGTGAGGATTATCACACTACAACAAGCAGGAGCTTCAAGCTGCAAGATAAAGCTACGCGCATACATCCTCTCAGCAGTCTACCTGTGAAAACCATGGGGGGGCCACACTGCCAACTGTAAAATGAGCCGAGAAGCAACGAGAGCATCAGCCTCAGTGAAAATCCTCGGGAGGAGATGGTGGCTCAGCCCCTGTCTGCAGCGTGCAGCATGGAGGACTTCTGTTTGGCAGAGACGGATATGAACAGACTATTCTGCGTCCGTGTCTTACTTCCATCCATCTGGACTGGACTGATGATGTGCACACACACACACACACACACACACAAACAAACACCCGCTGGGCAAAAAGTAATTGTGTGAGTAAAGCGCTGATGGATGTTGGAACCGCCTCATCAACAATGAGAGATGCTACTGATAAATCAAAGGACTCTGTGATTACTGTGAAGATGTCGCCCAATGCCAAGCTTAAAGTTAATCTGATATAATATATCGTTGTAGTTTTCAGTGAATACAGGACTGAGAAATGACAGTTCTTTGACCTCAAGTCTCGACCCCTCAGCTGTCACTGGAGCTGTTATTTTGTCGTTTATTGTCTCTTTTCTGCAGGCGTCTCCCCCGTCCTTCATCCAAACGTTCCTTTTTAGAGGTAGGAGTAGTCTAATCGCTAACGCTCCTTATCTCACAGCATTTGGGAAGTTATCTTTTTGGCATTAGCAGACGCTATTCAAAAATCATTTTTACTTGGCCACCACTCAAAGGAGCTCTCTCATGATAACACTGCTTTGTGACATTAATTTACTGTGCACTGCTGTGGATTCCAAAATTGTTTGACACTCTCATTTTAGATAAGTTGCAAATAAAGTTGTTAACTTAAAATAACGGACCATAAAAATAAAGACTGAGATCTGTTGACATTATGGACAAGAGGTTCAGAGACATAAAGCTGCCAGTGGAAGACGGATGTACAAAAGGCTTCCATCTTGTTACGAAATGCTGAATATGAGACTTGTACAACTCCACTGTATTAAGTTCCATTTGTTCGCACCTGTTTAGCACTGTGTGGTCATTACCTGCTGCCGTGACATTGTGATAGAGTGTTACACAACAGTTAGACAAGAGGAAAAGAAGCATTCCATGAGTTCTGATACAGAGTACAACAACACTGGGACTTTTAACCAGAATAGAAGCAAACTGACCGTTCATTTCCTGTATCAGTGTCACATGATTTTTTGCCACGGCCCCGCCTCTTTAGGAGACTAGAGGCAGTCTTGAGTCCATCCATTCTTATGGGAGAAATGACCTTGATCACAGATTATGACCAACTCTTTCGCCTCACCGTCACCAAGATACATATTGGACCAATTTTTTACAAGATACATATCTTCCAAACATTCTCACACAAAAATGGCATTTTTTAGACACACAAGCTGAAAATAAACTTTGTTCAAGACCTGTCTCTGTCTCAGCAACACATTCTCTCGAGATTTGGCGCTTCCCGCCTTGCTTTGCAACGGACGTAAGCGGACATTTAAATGGTCTTATAGGTGAAACCATGAATTAAAAGTTAAAACGTACATCAAACAAATATCAAGCAATGCAAAATCCATCTGCATTAATCCGTTCACGTGACATTATAACACTTCAGACGAGGTGGACCAGATCTCCAAAGTCATCATTCTGGGTTTGAATTTCAACAGATCACCCCTCTGCGGGGTCCCAGGGAGGGCGGCACGCTGGTGACCATCCGTGGTGAGAACCTGGGACTGGAGTTCAGAGAGATCCAGGGTAACGTGAAGGTGGCCGAAGTGGATTGCACCCCGATACGAGACGGCTACATTCCTGCAGAACAGTGAGTCAAATTTTAAAGCGATGTCTGAGTGTAAGCAGTAGCGCTGAGTAAATAAAAAGCACATTTTCAGTTAATCTCACTCTAAATTCCTGTAGTCCCATTTGATCCAGCAGCTGTAGCACATATACTCATACAGTAATTACATGTGATAATGAGCTTTTCTGCAGGTTAATCAACATTCTGTCAACCAAAATGTGCAAAATATCTATGGATTAAGTCTCTTCCAGCTGTAGCGGAACTATAGGGACACATCAAACTATATTTTAGAATAGCAGCAAAGCTAAATCACGAATTTTTTGGAATGTTTCTGCTCTCCCTTCACTTGCTGTAATCCCATTGAAAGCACTTTGACCACAGCTGAACACTTCATGCCCTGAGGGAAGGAAAGCACTTGAGTCACACGCAGATACAACACCATGTTACCTGTGTTACTCACAAGTCAGCATGACCAACTGATCATGAGTCAGTGCGCACCTCAGGGTGTTTGTGTGCTATGTGCCTGCATGTGTAAGGCAGCAGGAGAGAAGATGAGTGAGTAACAGACAGAGTAGGACGGTGACATGACCGCAAAACGAATTCTAAATTGGCGTAATCCCTCGACCGTAAGAAATTGGAGTTTGATTTAACTACAAGTCACAGCAGCAAGAGTACAAGAGGCTTGTATGTGTTCTGCTGTGAGCAGCGAAGAACAACTCAGGCCTCCATATTTCACAGTAGCACACACACAGGCACACACACTTCCTTAATCATTTAATAATGTTCAGGAGGTTCCATTCAGTTGACATTTGACTTAAATCCAGAGCTTCGGTTCCTTACAGGTGCTGTCTTTCAAATTATTTTAAACTAGTTTAAAGTTGGCTTATCAACAGACCCAGCACTTCTTCTGCTAAGAAAGTAAGTTGTGTGCCAGCACTTTCTAAGCAGATGCTGACCCAGCACATGAGGTAGCTGGATTTGAGGTCATATGTAAAAGGATAGAGACTTTCTCCCGGTTCCTCCCTCAAGTTGGCAGTGCACGGAAGGTCGAGTCGTTGCCAAATAATACATTATTTTATGAAGGTTTTAACATGTGTGGGTTCATTCTTAGAAAATAATCTGCTCAGCATTTGCTGGAATAGCAGTCGGGTTTTCAGAGTTTTTTGTGGAAAAATTTGTGTGGCATTTATATATTTGGGTGTGTCTTTATATGCATTTCAGCTTGTTTTACATTTCCCACAATGTGTGTTTGCAGGATTGTGTGTGAGATGGGGAAAGCAGAGAAGAGCCAGTATACTGGGAACGTGCAGGTTTGTGTCGGGGTTGGCGAGTGCAGACCAGAATTCATGGCAAAGTCATCCAGATATTACTACTTTGTGGTGAGTCTGCACTTTCAAATATTTTATTTTTGTATTGAATTAAATACATAGTACACATAAAATGTCTCCATGACCGTGGCATTGGGCTCCCTCTGACTATTTGCTGGTTTAAAACACTTTAGATTACTGATTCATCACAAACTGTAGTTAAAGCCATATTTCACCACAAAACTACTTTTTGTGTATCAACTGCTCACCTTTAGATGTCTTGAATTAAAGCATATACTTTTTTCAGTTTCTCTTTATTTTGATAGTCTTTCTGTTGACACTTAGTTGCATGTCAGCAGTGTGTCAGTTAACATTCAACAAAGCTTTTTTAACACATAAGTAACATACATTCAACTAAGTGCCAGTTGACTGTAAGGTGCATTTCAAGCAGCCTACAGATGTGAGAAGAGTCCAGCTGAAGGATCAGACAACATATTTCCACAAACCACTTCACTTGACACACCCACCTGATGTCTTTTCTAACCCTAACCAAGTAGTCTTCGTACCTAAAGCAAACCATTTCATTTTATAAGAATGGTTAATATGCCTGTCACCTACAATTACTGCATGAATGTGTTCTGTTAGTTTATACACTGTCAACTGTTCTCAGCTGTTTTGCACTTTTATTGCATAGTTCTAACACATGTCTACAAATGCTACTAATATTCTGTTGATAGTCAACTAAAGATTACTGTCACGCTCTCGATCATATGTTGACATCACACTGTTGACTTTCAGCTGACAGTAGTTGATCTTAAACTGAAAAGATGTTGACTCAGTGCACACATTGTTGAATATTAACTGCCACACTGTTAGCATGCAACTGAATATCTACTAATAACTTTTAGAGTATCAACAGACGGACTCAAAATGAAGTGTGACTATCAAAATGAAGTGTGACCTCCTTCCAGCGTTCCTTCATGGTAAACTGTTTTTTTCCAAGAATGCGAGCGACTCACTAGTTGCTTTTGCTGGCAGTGTATGGAGATAAAGATTCAAAGCGTCAAAACCATCAAAAAACGTCCATCCAAGAAAAAATATCATCAGCTTCCTGTGGTATAATCCAAGTCTTCTTTATTGTGTCATATGCTCAGTGCTTCCAAAACACTGTTATTTCAGCTGAAGCTGCTCAAAGACGCTTCAAGAACTTCTAATGTACACGCTTGGTCGGACACGCCACAGGTAACCTTGTATCAGTGTTGGATTTAGTGGCTTTTTAGCCAAAATAAAAGTGTTTTGAAAGCATTGAGTATACAATGCAATAAAGAAGGCTTGGATTACACCACACGAAGCTTCTTAGATTTTTGGATAGACGTTTTTAGATGGTTTTGATGCTTTGAAATGTGCATCTCCACAGACTGCCAGCAAAAGCAGCTTAAGTAAGTGGCTCGCAGTTTTTGGAAAAAATCTGTTAAACGTGTAATAACGCCGAAAGGAAAAAAAATATTCTTAATTTTAAGACATCTAAGGGTGCGTAATGACACACAAAAAATAGTTTTTGCTGTGAAATATCGCTTTAATCTACATTAGCAGGAAGGAATCAGTGCTGCATATGTCACCCTCTGCATGTTAGCACCTTGCTAGTTGTTGGTCTCTGTTCTCACCTGTGGTGTTAATACTGTATGTACATGATGGTGTCTCAGTGCATTTGGCTGTGATCCGACACAGGCCTCCCCCTCAGCATTCCTCTCATGTGTATCAGCAATGAGACATAACTGGCAGTCAGTAATGAGTGCAGAATGGGAAGGTAACACTGATGGTTATGAAAACATTTCCCTGACATGAGCACATTAAAACACACACACAACACACTTGCTTTGTTCTTTCAACACTCACACTGCACACAATTAATCGGCATCAGTCAAACACACTCGCGCGCTCTGAAATAAATTCGCAGTTGTTGCCATTATGTCCTCGTTTTATGCAGTAATATCATTTTTACTGCCATCCATTAATGGGCGCTGGCCGAGGGTTTATTTCTCAATGGGGCTCCAGTACAGGATTATATGATGTTAGGTCTCGATGTCACAACACGCAGCAGGCTGGAGATGAGATTATTAGAAGGCCAAATGAACTGGAGGAGGATTTACTTTATGCCCAGCTTCCAGTGGACAACATCAGCTGTTGCTGTGCCCTTTAATTTCCTTCATTTCAAACACAGCACAGTGTTTGTAAGTGGGACGAGTGCAGATACTGGATGTATTATACTGTGTTGATAGGCCTTTTTTTTAACAAAGAATGCTCTCTGTAGATTATTATCAGGAGACCACAGCTTATTAAAACAAAAGTTGTCAATCATGTAGAAGCAATTTTATATTCTAACCTTTAATTAAGAAAAGCTTTTCCTATTACTGATGTAGAGAGAGTATGTGGGGGTTTTTTTTACAAGGAGTTATGACTTTTTACGCCCGTTTAAGGATTTCTTGAAGTTTGTCATTTGAATTATTTGGGGTTTTTTGATCTGTTCCTCCCGGGTTTTTTGCTTTCCAAACACGAAATGAAAAAACCCTGGAGGAATGTATCCAGATTTGGCAGACAGTTGGAACAAAGGATGCGCTTTGACTGAAAACTGGTCAAGGGAGGGCCCGTGGGTCAAGAACAAAGACGATGCATTGTGTCTTTTTTCATCAAAAGCATTGTGAAAGGGTTACGCAGCATGTATTTTCCTTCCTTAAATAACTTTAATTCACTCTGTGAGTAATTTGTAACCTCTCAACCTCTGCCCGTTTTGCAGATCCCAAGGATCATCAACCTCAAGCCCAGCCGAGGGCCTGTTTCCGGAGGAACCATCGTCAACATCACTGGCAGCCACCTTGATGCTGGAAGCAACGTGTCAATCATGTTTAAGGACCAGCCATGCACTTATCTGAGGTTAGTGGGGAGCAAGCCAAAGCTGATCCTGCCAGTCACACTTAAACAGTCAATTAAAAGCTCAGTCGAAGCCTCAGTTAGTCAAACTGCAGGGAGTAAACCCATCTGACAGCTCTCACATCGTTTCGAGATTGTTTTTTTATTGCTTCATGCTGGTGACAGTCGTGGTCAGAAGCATTATGGTCTGAGTTATCTGTCCTGTCCTGTTTTCAATTAACTGTGACCTCACAGAACTCTTAACTCAAGAATTTATACGCTAATTATGATAGAATTTACACATTTTATGTAATAGGAAAAATGATTAACATTGACTTTTTTTTATCCCAAAGGTCAAAGGTCATATTCACTGCAACATTAGAATGTTCTGCTAAAAACACTTCTGGCCAATATGTAACATCATAATAGATGGAGGTTCAGCAGGGGCCTTCTTCACATGACATTCCCTCAACTGAATTCTTTGCTTGGTTAACGTAATTTTTTGGATTAATTGTAAAATGTCATTTATTTATAGTACAAATTGTTGGAGAAAGGAATGGCATTATTGTAATCCATCAATTTACACTGATCAATACACAATCTTGGGCTTAGTCAATAAACTATCTGTCCATGTCCACTTAAGCAACCATTCAACTGTCCAATTATCACATTATATTGTTTTTGGATTTTACAGATCTGCACCAACAGTGATAAATAACATAAGAGATGACTCCTGACTTGCTATACATGTAATAAATTGTTGGATCTAACCTTGTATCGGGGAACTTTACTGTCTGCACTTAACTCACTTGCTTTTCATCCTCCTGTCATCGCTTTAGGAGGGGAGGCCAGTGGCTCACATGCAGAACTCACGCTTCCCTGCATGGCTACGGAAATGTGTCTGTTTCTGTGAGCATAGACAGGGCTCACCTGCAGAAAGACCTGCGGTTCGAGTATGTAGAAGATCCCACCATCACCAAGATAGAGCCTGAGTGGAGCATTTACAGGTACTGCACACAAAGGCACAGCTTTGTGAATACAGTCCTCCTTACCAAGCAGACAAAGGCAAAATGAACAGCAGAAAATAACAACAATGGAGTTTTAAGCATCTACAACTGGATTACATGAAATGTACAGCAGCATAATTTTGCACCAGCATCCAAGTGTCATCACACCCAGTGAGTAATTATCTCATCCCATCTGTTGAGACAGTTCTCCCTCTCCCTCTCTCTCCCGCAGTGGACACACCCCAGTGACAGTGACAGGAACTAACCTGGACATCATTCAGACGCCGCTCATCCGGGCCAAGTACAATAACCATGAGACACTCAATGTAAGTGCTTAATAACCCAAATGATGATGGTTTATAAAATATGAGTCATCTAGGTAAAAACTGTTGTTGTCTGTTTTTGTAACTCTTTAATTTGTATGTCCATGAGTTTCTAATGTGACTTTTTTGTGTTTTATAATATATATGTGTGTGTTGTTTGTATATATTTTTTCATCTCGTACTATGGTCAGATAAAGTAAATAAAGTAAATACTCATACAAGCACACACACAAAGAAAAGGACATCTTTAGCACCAGCGGAGTTCTTAAGCCCGTAACTTCTCTTGTCAGCTAAAAATCCCAAAGGAAGTCCGCCTAAGTAAATGTGGGAGTAATTTCCTTTTTCAGAGCCTGACTAAATGTCTCTGTGCCACTTTAGGTAAATGGGCCAAAAAAAAAAAAAAAAAAAAACTGAGAGCATTTTGAAAATCAACAGGTTACATTTGAATGAAAAGAGGATGATGTCATTCCTCTGCACACCTTTGTAAGAACGGGGAACTTTAGACACCAAACTAAACTCCACAGAGATTGGCCCTTATCACATTCTTCTACCCTCTATTTAACCTCGCGCCCAGGGGAGGGGAGATAAAGCCATACAAGGGTCTCTGTGATCTGATTGAAAGAAGAGGGAGCAACAAAAGGTGGTAATGCTGTCCTCCTGGTCTGTTAAAAAGCGTAACCTTGTTCCACCTTAAGCTTTAGGCTTAGTGTCTTTAAGATGGTGTAGAAGCAATTTGTACTTGGATAAATTAGATTGTTTTCGTAAATGAAACGTCTGTCAGTCTCACACAGCCGAGTTTTCCACTGAATAAAAGGTAAACAATGACACACATCCATCATGTCTTTAAGAAATGTCCATGCACAGCCACAAATTGTTTTTTAGTTACGCAAGTTTGATTTCAAGGAGCCAATCAGAGTGACAGGGAGAAGTTTGAGCAGCCAAATGGCAGAGGTTACCGTTGAAATGTGAAGCGTCTGCGAATGAGACGTAAATGTCTGTGAATGAGGCCCGTGCTGGTGGTTGATTTGTCAATGCCCTGACTGACAGAGAGGAATGGTGGTGTTAGAAGGATATTAAAGGGCGTGCAGCATGACAAAGACAGATCGGACAGCCTGTACTTGTTTAGAAAACTGGCTTTGAGATGTGAATAAAGAGGAGGAATTTGAATCTGAGAGATATCAAATGAAAGATCAAGAAAACAAAACAAAAGCGAGACACTGAAAAAAGATGTAAGGGACGCCGTAATTGAGCTGTAAAGTGGTATAGAAAAAGATGAGTGACAGAATAGAATGTGTCAAAGAGAGGAGAAAAGATCACAGAAGAATAACGGGATGGGGAATAACGGAGCGAGGAGAGGGTGGGGGCGTCTATCTGGAGGGTAATGAAGGAAGGGTGGGACCTAGTTATCACTCCTGACTCTTCACACATCAAAGCCTGATTGTGGCGAGACTACACGCTCTCCAGCTACACCTAATTTGGTGGCTTTCTTTGAGGAAATTTCTCCATCAGGATCTTCTGTGCGCTTTTCAAAAATGGAGGAGCCTCAAGTTTAAATGGATTCCCGGTGGGCTTAAAGAAATATAAACCTGTGACATTAAAGATTCACACCAAACCTTGATAGGATGTCTTATACAGTATACGGAAGAGGGTTTGGTGCATGTTCCAGAGCCAGATGGATGTTTAGTTGCAAGGCGCCGTGAGTATGAGGTTTTTTGAGATCCAGCATTTAATAATTACATGAAAAATGTGGTCTGATAGTTGTGATATCTACGATAAAATTAAAATCTTAAAGCCTCTCAGAGTCTGAGGAACTTTAATTTTGTTTCGATTGCTTTTGTGAGTGTCCTAAAGATCTTGTGAAGCAGGCAGTCTTTTTTTGTTGTTGTTGTTGTTGTTTTTTTTAACTTATTTTCCATTTTAACATAATAAAACCAAACATACAACATAAATTTGCCACATTCACATGCTCCCATTTCAAAAAGCCCCTCCTTTTGACATGTTGTTTATTTCTTTTCTTCCTTTTCTTGCAGCTGCCACAGTAATTAGTCCTTTCTAGTACATGCAGTGTGCACATCATACAGAACCAGCACAGAAAACACTGATATAAAATCTTAACGATAATAAAAATGGGTCTGCATAACTAAAACTAATAATAATCAAGAAATAAATGTATGCAAAAAAAAGAGAATAGTAAAGGGATAGGTGTGATCTAGCCTAAGTCATGATTTTACGTATACTCTCTAATATTGTATTATCACAGACAACCACCTCCTGAAAATATTTAAGTAAATGTGATTTTTTTTTCCATTTTATACAAATCCAATACCTTCTGGATCCAGACGTTATAATATGGAGGTTCGGGTTTCACAAGCATTTGTTTTAAAGAGAGTGAAAGAAATACGCCATTTATTTGCACAATACAAGTTCTGCCATAAACACAAAATATTAAAATTATCTAATGAAAAATATCCTCCTGCTTCCAACCATAGATAGTAAAACCGAGAACAGTGGATCGATCACGCTTGTAAACAACAAATCGTCTCTTTGGGTCTGTGTGCTGTAAAGCGTTTTGTAGCGTTTCGGCTGACTGAGCGGGCCGGACAAAGGCATTGTGAAAGACGAGACTGTGATCTATAATTTCACCGATGTAGGTACAGTAAGATGTGAAAAATCAGTTTTTATGTTTAGACTGCTTCATAACCAGTTAAAAGTTCCTCATGGGGACTTGAAGAAACATTTTCAGCACGTTTATTTTTCTGTCAATTTTCAGCATTTCTCTGCCTCCACTAAATCCTCCATTTCAACTGCAGAAGCTACACTGATTCACAGTTATAACAAGTTGCTGCCTCTCTGTTTTCTGCCAGTTGTGTCAGGTGCTCAGCCCCACATCCATGCTGTGCCAGGCTCCAGAGCTGCCCATCAGTCTGGCCAGGCAGCAAGAGGTGCCTGAAAGACCTGATGAGTTTGGCTTCAAACTGGACGATGTGCAGGCTCTGATGGCCCTCAACCACACCAACTTTATCTACTACCCCAACCCGGAGTTTGAACCACTCAGTGTGTCTGGAGAGCTGGAGCTTAAACCTGGATCACCCATCATACTGAAAGTAGGAGGACAGAGCATAACAAACTTTTCGTTTTCATTAGCACATATTAATTTCAAGTTACCAACCTCTGTGATTTTAGTCCAAGACTCTATGAGTATTGCTTGCATCTTGCAAAATAAATAGAAATGTTATTTGAATCCCTTAAAGGAGAAGTTAGCTTTTTTGCACATTAAAGCCTTATAATAAGGATATTTATGATCATGTATGATGTTCTCCAGCATTATTAGGACAAATGGTACAGTCCTGAGAGCTGGAGCTAGTTACTGACATCACTGCTAGCTAAAAAAAGGAAGAGCATGTGCACTGAGACATTCCTTCGTGTACACTAAAACACAAAGCTAAACACGGATATATAACCGAAAAGCGGCTCTTTCAGCTGCTTCTTCAACCAAACTAACGGCTGTTTCCAGGTTTTATATCCATGTTTAACTTCATGTTTTGGTGTCGGTCTACAAGAAGACACCACTTAACATGCGGCGAGTTTCACATCTTTTAAAATGGGTGTTTATTGTATTTTTTGATGGATTGTCTGAGTGCACACGCTCCTGCGTTGTTTTCAGCTGGTGGTTACATCAGCAACGAGCCCCAGCTCTCAGGACTGCACGGGTTGTCATAATAATGGTGTAGAACATCATATATGATTGTAAATATCCTTATTATGAGGCTTAATGTGCAAAAAACAACTTCTTCTTTAGTTGCTTATGCCTTCTTATAACAAGACACACTTTAACTGTTTGCAATCCTCTCCTGCAGGGGCGGAACTTCCTCCCGCCAACCAATAGCGGTAACGGAAAGCTGAACTACACAGTCCTGATTGGCGAGAAGCCCTGCATGTTAACAGTGTCAGAGACTCAGCTGCTCTGTGAGTCACCCAACCTGACTGGTCGACACAAGGTCCTGGTGAGTGACTCAGCACATCCTCACAAAGGCACACAACACAGATAGGCAATCTATGGTGGAGAAGACAGACAGACCTACAAATCAGTTGGCAGTTTGACAGACAGACATTCCTCTTGTTGCTTTCTATCCATCCTCTTGTCCACCTCGAGGCAGACTCCAGCTCTAATCCAATCAGCTGTGTGGTTCCTGTTGCTGCCCACAAGCAGACAAAAGACAAACAAATACGCCTTCAATAAGAAGGATTAGGGCCCCAGCAAACTCAATAAAGATTCCATTTGTGGTTTTAAGAGGGACCACTTTGAGCAAAGCGCTTCCTGATGTTACCACCTGAACCCAGCATCACAGACAGAGATGGACACATTACTGTAAAACTGTGAGCGGATGCACAAATAAACAGCAGCATGTACACATTTGAATCGCAAATCAATATGTCTGTCTGTCTGAGCTTTGATCTTGAAGACAGGGAAATGCTTTATAAACCTAAAAGTGATTCTTAACCTGAATATTATGTAATGGTTTATAAATATTTATGTGTTGTGGTTTAAAGAGCAACATACCTTCTTGTGGGCTGAATTGCTAGTCACTCTTTTCTCCCTTTCTAAAGGTCAAATTATTGTGCCCTGTCCAAGTAATTATGTGCTAACTGATATTTAAGTGAAGCTCTTCTCTGATTATAGCTCTGGTATACAGAACATATTGCCTCATGTTAGAATATACTAATGGCCCTTCCTTAACGCTGTTCAAGTATTGTGTTTATGTACACGCAGTAATTATAATCTGCCTCTTTATCTTTCACTGTAACAAGGCACGTGTGGGTGGCATTGAGTTTTCTCCGGGCGTCGTCCACATCACGTCCGACAGCCCGCTCAGCAGCACGGCGATCATCGGCATCGCTGCAGCCGGCGCCCTGCTCATCCTCTTCATCGTGGTGGTGCTCATCGCCTACAAGCGCAAGTCTCGTGAGAGCGACCTGACCTTGAAGAGGCTGCAGATGCAGATGGACAACCTTGAGTCGCGTGTGGCTCTGGAGTGCAAAGAGGGTAAGAGGATGATGACATTCTGGGTTATATGGATTTTTTTTTTCTCACACTTATATTCTCAGTTTTAACAAGCGCACTCATTTGGAACAAAATGTGATCTTTCACTGCTTTTATCTTGCGATAAGAGTTCTCTATTTACAACTTGCATTTGCAAAGTGGTATGCTGTTTAAAAGGAGTACATGCTAATTGGCAATTTTAGTTTTTTTTATGTATATATCTGAGATACTGCTCATTTAAACCTAGGGTGGCCAGTTTATTTTTGGTGTCAGTGAGCAAAAATTCCATTGTAACCTTTCAGCTTTTTGTAATTCAGGTGATCTGAAAGAACACTAGACCTCTGCACCTCTCCTTGGCTATATATTCATACCGTGACGGGCACTTTCCTGATATTCATGGTTCATTTTTGGCTGCTCTGTGATGTGCTTCCTAGCAACAGGTGACGTCGCTACTATATGACTGGCTGTTGAAACAAGTGACGTCCCTTACATTGTAAAACTGGCTTCTGGTGACTTGACAAGCTTAGTTGCTTGAGTCGAGCTGAGACAGACCAGTTTACGCTGCTGTAACTTTCCCTGCAACCATTTGATCTAAGCATGAATCTTTGGTGTAAATTGGGCTTAAAAAAGAGATTGACAACAAACGAAATAAAACACGAGCCGCAGCGAAAACAGGGGGGAGAGGGTGCAGTGGAGTTGCTTCCTTAGAAGTTTCATGCTACAGCTAGCTTATTTCCAGACGTTGCCTACCTCAGCTTTAAGTGCAAACCTCTGAGATCATAGGTCGTATAAATATATTTTGGAGCAACTGATAGTTGATCTGTGTGAAAAGAAAATAACTGGTTTGTGTCTTTGGTTCATTCATCAGCTTTTGCAGAGCTGCAGACGGACATCCATGAGCTGACCAGTGATCTGGATGGAGCAGGAATCCCCTTCTTGGACTACAGGACCTACACCATGAGGGTCCTCTTCCCGGGCATTGAGGAACATCCTGTGCTCAGAGATCTGGAGGTATGGTAGTATGATTCACTGACATGCCCTTTAAATCAATGTTTGTTTTAATGAGAGAATCAGCATCAGTCGTCATCAAACGGATTTGATGCTATTTAGATTCTGCAGGTATGATTTTTAACGGTGACTTGGAAAATTCAGTTGTGTGGATGAGCAGCGCTTAAGATGTCTTGAGAGAAAACAAGTTTCTTCCAATTTCCCACCAATTCAGTTTCCTCCTACTTTCCTCCAGATAACACGAGTGTGAAAACCTTTTCTTCACTCTATCAAATAACAATCGCAATGCAATTAGCCTTATTTGAAAAGCGAGCAAAATGAGCAGACAAATTAACAATGTGGTGGGTCACAGTAGGTGAAATTGACGCCGATGTTGTTTGTGTCGCTGTCTGGTAAACAAAGGCCTTTTTGAAGACTGACAACAACCCTTTTTCAAAAACAAACAAGGCAGCCCTCAAATCAGGAGCACAAGCTCTGATTAATAAC
The DNA here is from genome assembly GCA_029783665.1 of Naso thynnoides. Taxonomy (NCBI): domain Eukaryota; kingdom Metazoa; phylum Chordata; class Actinopteri; order Acanthuriformes; family Acanthuridae; genus Naso; species Naso thynnoides. The sequence goes on along the minus strand of JAQLOL010000015.1, from coordinate 12,254,249 downwards.
TGAAGCGATGTGAGACACTGCACCATTTTCTCCCTTCACCTCAAAGACAAATTAAAAGCCAATCAGAGGGAGGAAAGCAGAAGGAAAAAATCAAGTCATTTATCCCCAGTGCTGACATTGATAGACAGCCATAATTGAGCAGGTCGCCTTGTTCCATTAAGAGAATGATGGACCCCCGTTTCACTGCCCTCAAGGTTGGCCACTCTATCCCTGATGAGAATTTCCCAGTAATAAGCAGTATTAATTAAGTTTTAATTGGTATAAATGTCGAACTGTATGAGGAGTATAATGCGGAATAAGAGCCTAATGAAAAAAGCAGCAGGCTTGTCTTAGGCTCTTAATGGCAGCTTAATTGTTATTGATGTGTCGAAGAATTTAAAGTCAAGTTTTGACTGCAGGCTGCAAATAGCTGGTGTAGAAAAAAAACACAGGTGATGGAAAGTCTTCTTGCATCCAGTTAAAATGAGAATATGTCGAGATAGATATCAAAAAGTCTGGCATGTGTCACCTCAGTAAAGCCTGCGTCTTGACATTTTATTTGTTCCTTGTGACCATTAGGCTTTATTCTTGGAAGTCAAAATCACTCCCTTTCCCTCTGTTTTCTCAACAATTTCACTTATCCTATCTGACTGCATTTTTATGCTGTTATTTTCTCATTTGTCTCTTGATCTTTACGGAAACAACTCTGATGCAGCCGTCGTCTTCACAGTTCCACCTGCCAAATTTAAATATTGCAGTGTTCCCATTGAGATTTTGCTTTTTTCATGCACTGTGTCTCTATAATCCTGAGAGGCATTTTTAAAAAACGTGTTATGGTACTGTACAATACAGTTTTCCCCAATTTCTATGGGTGTTCACACGCTTATACGTACTGTACATGCACTCAAATGGTTAATGCCAACACATCAAACACACAATGCACACACGACACTGTGCACATCCTGTCAGACGCTGTAAAATTGGACTTGCAACTTAACAATAGCTCCCAGCAGATTACCGGGGGTTCCTCCAGGAAGGGTAAAAAGACTGAACATATGCCGGATGACAGCTGCATTGGGTACGAAGAGATGCTGTCTTACCACGAGTGCTCTTGACAGATGAAAAAAAAAAAGTGTAATCTCAGTAGGTGCTATTTATGAAAAAAAAAAAAAAAAAAATGGATAAAATAAGCATGTGCGGTAAGTGA
>JAQLOL010000015.1:12228837-12252963 GCA_029783665.1 Naso thynnoides | reverse complement strand
TTTTTATTAAAAAAAAAAAAAAAAAACGGAGAAAAGAAGCATGTGCGGTAAGTGACTAGTATAAATGGTGCAGGGACAATCTGGGCTCAGACGAGGGGAATTCACATCACTGCGCTCCCTTTCTACTTGCATTAGTGTGGAACACAGCACCATCAAAGTAATAAACATTCCCTCAAGAGGCTTAGTGTTTTCCTGCCTTTATTCTCAACCTTCAGACTAAACGTAACAAAAGCGGGAAGATGTTAAACTCCTCATCTCCCTCGGTTCTTTTCTCTTCGCGTTTCATTTCTCTCTGCTTCCCATCGTTATGTGTAAAGGTGGGTGTATTAAAGGGGCTGTATGAAACATTTTAGCACCAATTACAGTACACTTCCTGAGAGCTCTTATGATTTGTACAAGTGTGGCTATAAAATGTGGTCAAATCTGCTTTAAATTATTTGAGCCAATCTAAATTGACGGGTGACATTAGGTGCGTGGTTTATAACGTATAGGTCCCATATGTTCTGGTGGTTAGGAATCCTGTTTTTCATCCTGATAGTTCCGGTTCAACACCTTTTCAAGTCTTTCAAGTTCTGTCATCATAATGCTGCCAATCACTCTTACTACAGCATTAATTTGGCCTCTGTACAGATATTACAGTGTAAAACTTGTTAAATATGTCACCTCTAACTGGCAATTACACTGGAAGAATAAGGAGAGAAAACTAAACATTGATTTATTCATTATTTTTATGTGTTTGTAATTGTTTTTTTCATGTGAATAAGCTGAACCTGAGCCAAGGCAGAGAACTAATATTTCATTCAAATAAAATGATTAAGTGAACATTCGTTGTGTTTGCTCGCAGGTTCCAGGGTACCGCCAGGAGCAAGTGGAGAAGGGGTTGAAGCTCTTCGGCCAGCTCATTAACAACAAGGTCTACCTGCTGTGTTTTATTCGCACTCTCGAGGCCCAGCGTGGCTTCTCCATGAGGGACCGCGGCAATGTGGCCTCACTTATCATGACAGTGCTGCAGAGCAAGCTGGAGTACGCCACGGATGTCCTGAAACACCTGCTGTCCGACCTGATAGACCGCAACCTTGAGAGCAAGAACCACCCAAAGCTGCTGCTGCGCCGGTGAGAAATAGGCACTGAAAAGAATTACAGGGTTCTGAACAACTGCCACACATGTCAACTCTAAACTTTGGGTTATACCCTGCTTGTTTAAGGATAATGATTATTGTTTGTGCTGCTCGTAGTATCAAGAACAAGACATGTTTCAAGTGTTTCCTATCTGTCACAAGTTTGGATTAACTGTGACCTTGGATTGCCGGCTTTTCTCTCAGAGACACCAGAGTGCACTGTCATGCACATCATTAGCAAAATAATTATGATTAATTAGCATAGAATCTAATTTCAAATAGCTCAAGAGGAAAAATAATACTTCCATATGAAAAAAGGAAGAAAGTGAGACTGTAAAAGCTTGCACTCACAATCACAATCCTAGCTTGGATTTGCAGTCGAAGCCTTAATGGCATGCACTTGAACACAGCTCTGTCTGTGATTACGCTTCCTGCCCGCGGTGTTTGGTAAATGTGATGATTATAGTTACTTGAGTCGAGCAACTTCCTCCCAGCTGTTGTGTATGTGTGTTACATCTGCAATGCGTGTCTAAACATACATGCACATAGTACTGTATTTTGTTTTGCCCGGGGTTGTCAGTCAAGTCTTAAAAGCCCCAGATGATTTGACAGGCATGTCACAAATTAATTTTTCCATCTAATTTCCATTATTGTTCTAATTCTCAATCTCCCTCTGGCTAAAAACTCATCTCTGCCAGTGATGACACGCACGAATACGACAAGCATGTATTTAATGTGGAGGAGAACGCGACGAATGCTGGTTATCTTACCATCGAGGAATGTGCAGGATTATTCATCTAGCAGATTAACATAGCCACACTCCCTTGTTGGCACTGGACACATTAATTGGTTAAATATGTTACATTATAAATCTACTCATTAAAATGCCAGGATAATATGCAGTGTGCATAATGCATGGTGCACGCTGCACATTATCCTGTGCAATGTTCATAATGCACAGTGCAAAGTTCCACACATTTCAGCGGCGTTAAGTGCACAATTTGGTAACCAAAGAAAGCAACGAACGGTTTCTAATGACTCCTGTCAAAATCAAAAATCTTTCAGATGATGTTGAACCTTGCAGATTAAACTGTGCTCACTTTTGACTTGTCAACGAATCTAAGTTTAAACTCATATTTAAACATCAGGGAAATTAATCGTTCACCTCACGAAATCCTGTTTATCCTCTACTTCGGTTGTAGAGAGCGATTAATGCTGTCTGAGAAGGAGGCATGATTAATTGCAGTCAGAAACTCACTGAGCACGGTGCATCCACTAAACAATGGAGTTAACCGCTGATCCTGGCGGCAGATAGAACATAAGAGATGGCATGTACCTCAGAGACGGCGAGAGAGAGATAGTCAAGGACAATGAAGACACTTAGAGCTGTGTCACCCAGTGAAGGAAGCTGACTACTGGTGCGTGGAGGCAAGTAGTAAGATCAGCTCTTTGATCACGTATTTTACATGTCACCAGCACTTTGTTTTCGCTACTCCCAGGTAGCATGTAGAGGGACTGCAAAGACTAACTGACAACTGCTCTTCAAGCACAGTCTGAATACAGCACACTGCCTTGTCTGAGTGTCACACTTTGTTCCCACACTCCCTCTCTTCCTTGTCATCATGGGAAAGGGAGGAGGGAAACCTGGGGGAAATGGCACCACGTTCAGCCAGCAGTGGAGGGAGAGCACATGTTTACAACAAAAGCACGCACGGTTTGATTGCCCTTTTATCAAACACACGGTTGCAGTGGGTTCTGATCAGGCTGTCTTAATCTCATTCTTCCTCCTCAGATACGCTTGTTAGGACTTCAACATCCCAGCATGCATTTCAGATGTGATGAGGCAGTGTGAGCGAGCTCTGCCACCCCATAGTGTGGGCTGACTGGCATGTCCTTGCATAGCAGCTGAAAATAGCCCAGATACACAGGCATAAGGCTGAGGAGATGAGGCTTAATATTGTCTAGGAAAGATAGCACCCCTCCCTCTGTTCTTCTCTCTCCTGAATCTGTTCTCTTTCTTTCTCTTCTTTCACCACGTTTGCTCATTTTGAGTGTTATTCTCCCTCACTATGTACCTTTATCTGCTCACTCTCCACTGTTCTCTCCTTTATTTGTCTTCACTTCTGATGCTTGTGTCGCACCATCACTATCTTTATCTCTGTCTTCCTCTCTTGCACTTGCTCCCTCAATCTATATTTCCTGCTCTTCCTCCCTTCCTCTTCCCCCTCCCCTGTTGTCTTGATTGCTAAATCAATGCTTAAAGTGCGTGAGCAGAGTGTCTCTGGCACAGCATCTGAGCATGGCTACCCACTGCCTCCTCTTCCAAGAAATCTGTGTGTGTGCGTGTGTGTGTGTGTCTTTTTTTCCTCTCTCTTTCTACACACAAACACACATCCTTCCATCTGTCCCATCTCAACCTGTGCTGAAGCACAACCACCAGGCAAGCTAACTAACGAGAGCCTTCCAGAAACCATCTGTCGCGTTCCTTGCTGCATTCTCTTCCTTTAACTCCTCTCTTCACTCCTTTGCTCCTTCTCTCACTCCCCCCTCCAAACACCATTCTTCCTCCCATCATGCAGAGTTAAACAGCCCGTCCATAGCCGTAAAGTGAGTTTGGCTGCAGCTTATACATCAAAACAGCACTTTAAATATTGGTCAAAGCCCAATATGTTCTTGCATCGATCACAACCGTGGTTTTGCTCCAACGAGAACACGCAATCATCACACAGGGTTGAAGGCGCCCTTGTTTTACTGTAAGGATAATCTCTGCTGAACGAACACTTGTACTTGTTTGTGTGTGAGTAATTGACAGAATATGCGTCAGCAGCTAGCCGTCACTGTGAGACGTTTTGACACATGATGACCAATCTTTCACACCAGGAGCCAGGGTGGGAAATGGAAATGATTTTTGACTTCAAGCTGTGATGTTTTACTGTTACAGAAGCCGGAGGAAGACTCTCAGTTGCAGTTACATGAGTGATTAACACATTGGCTTCTTTTATGAGAAGTAGAAGCAGTGCTGAGATAAACTTTTTCCTTTAATCTCTTTTGATGTATGTTTTTGAAGGCAATGTAATAACTATGATTGGTCTTAAAGACACCATGAAAGTGCCTCTTTAATTAATACAGCATGTAGTGTCAAGATGATCAGTCAATTAAGTAATTTTTTTTTAAAATCATTTTGATGTATGACTGTCTAGACAATTGACCAAATTCTCTTTTAGTCCACCTATTTTTAAGTGTGGAAAATTGTTGGTCAGTCAAAATAACCATTTAAAGATGCTAGTTTGTTTCTTTGGTTGTGCATTTTATACAAATTTATATCATTTTACTGCAGATCTGCCAGTAATCTTGCAGTGAGTAATTATATTGTTAAATTATCATACTGTTGATGGATGTAACCTCTATCCTTTTTGCTGACTTCATAATTGCCTGTTGTGTTTACATGCCTATACGTTTACGTGAGAAAACCACCTACATTTTTGCTTTTAGCTCTGGCCACGTCGCTTTTGCACTCTCATCATCTGCTCTCTGCGTTGGAGTTTCACCATGGGTGGCACATAGGCCGCTAACACACACACACGCACAGTGAAAGTGAGAGTGAGCCTGATGAGGGGAAGATAATGTGTAACTTAAGGCTAAATTTCTGTTAAAAGAGCCCAAGAGTATATTTTATTCATTGTTTTGGTTGTGTAATTTCGTTTTATGTCACTGGCATAAAATAGTTTTAAAATGACAATAATATGATTTGTCAATTATTTTTCCTGTGCAACAAAAGACAGGCCTCGCAGTGAGAGGTTCATTCCCACAAAAACAAAAGAACAAAAGAAGTATCAGAAAAGAGGAGAGGCTGTTTGATTTCATGAGATTGGTAGAAATTAAATTTTAATCTTTATAAGTAAGATTTTATGTTCATATCTGACACCAAAGATTTACAGTTCCCCAAAAGTCTAAGTGCCCATGTCGTGCATATAGACAAATACATGTTACTGGCAACTAATGACATGTTAAATGCGTGATAAAGCACAGATTCCCATCAACCTTACCTTGGTAGTCATGGGGAACTAAGCACTGCCAGGTCCCCTCTGCTCTAGATCATTCTCAGTGCCCACTGCCCCTCTGACTGGCTGCCAAGTAGGCAAGTCTGACCATGCCAGCACGTCACGGCACATTTCATTGCATTAACCCAACACTGGTTGTCCTGTGTTTTGAGCTAAGCAGAGTTTACAGAGAAGATTGTTTGAAAGTTGTAATACCAAAACACTCACGTTAGATCCTAAAGCAACGCCGTCATGCTGCCATTTTTATCCTTGTTCCCTGCAGACTGTGCTGTGATTGAGACTGAGCATAAGCAAACTGGTGTGGTCGTGCCAAGACTTCTTATTACTGTTGGGCTGGCACCCGCAGCCAAAAGCGTGCACAGACACACACACAACGAACACTAGTCAGCACACGTGGTAATTTCTGGATACACGCGGTGGGATTAATTTGTGCTTTTTTGCACGCTAGTCTTAAAACAGCCACACACTTGTCCACTTGCACAAGCACAGAAAAACACAATATCTGTTGGAAGTGAGTGAGGAAAAGGACGTTTAAAGAGAAGAAAAGACTCAGCCAAGCCATTTCTTCTAGTTCTTTTCTTCATTTCCCCTTTTCACTGCTCGCTCCTTCCTTCCTTCCTTCCCTGCGCACCTCCTCCTTTTTCCATGCTCCTTTCATCCCTTTGATAGAGGGGCTACATTTGTGGAAATGGAGAGGATTTGGAAGTGTGTATGATTACAGGATCCAGAGTGGGCACAGCCAGAGGGAGAGAGGAAGACAGCAAGGACACATGAAAGAAAAGATGAAACGTGACCTTGTTGACCCTTGGATCTGTGGACAGAGGAAGGGCGGGAGGGGCGGCAAAATGAAAGTGCGGGCACAGCGAGAGGCAGGAAGTTAATCCCCCCCAGGTGTTGTGCCAGCATTAGCGGGGGTGCCAGGACAGCCCACTGGCACAGTCGACATCATGTCCCCCCTCATGCCTCAATGTGAGGCCCCTAAAAGAGACTGTGTGAATGATGAAAGGTGGGAGGGCTGCAGGTGGCAGCTGAAACGCAAGGCAAACCCCCCCCACGCACACACACACGCACACACACAGACACACACGCACACACACAGACACAATGGAACCTAATCCTGAAATATTGATGCCTATGGTAGTTGCTCATTGAAACAGGAGGAGAGGGGTGTGTGTTTGACGTGTTCCGACAGATTACCCACACACCCCTGCTGCTGGTTAAGAAGGTTGTTGTCAAAGGAAATCCGATCCTCCACTCTCCTCTTTCTCCCCTCGTTGCCACCACTGTTGTTATTATGTATGCATATTAGCCATTCACACGGGATCAATCACACTATTGGCCCAGGTCAACACACACACACACACACACACACACACCATTTTGCCACACCAGTGGAGCATGGATGCCAGGCGGCGAAAGAAAGGGAGATGTATTCATTCACTTTCTATTGTGCACGGATCGAGTGTTAGTCCAGTGAATAGGCAGGGGAGCGCTTGATAATGAGGCCAGTGTTATTACAGAGCCGCTCCAGCCCCTAACGACATCAATCCACTGGGATCAAATAAAGGCTTTTAATTGCTTTGCCTCATATTAAAATCCCCGCCGCCGTCGACGTGATGCCCTTGGCGTGCCTGAGCATAAAAGCCGTCCAGAAAGATTGTCTGAAAGGCCATCATACGGCATGTGCACAGGCTCTCTCAATTCATGTCTTTGCAACTATATTTGTGTAACGAAAGCCTATTCATTAGCAGCAGTCATCATTTTTAGCAGAATATCTGATGATGGTGTTGAATATTTATGATGGTAATAAAGCATGGGGATCATATGTTCATTATGTCCTTTGTGTCGCCCTGTTTGCAGGACTGAGTCTGTGGCAGAGAAAATGCTGACCAACTGGTTTACTTTCCTTCTCTACAAGTTTCTAAAGGTAACTCCTCAATATTTGTTTTCAACTTTACCGAACATTTAAACAAAAATTACATCAATATCTTAGTTTCAGCAACAACCAGGTTTATGAAACGCCTGTCACCTCACTGCTGGCCTCATTAGTTCTTAACTGATAGTTAAGTTGTGTTTTTTTACAGTCTAATTTTTTGAATTGGATACAGTGAGTAAAGTAAATAAAAGTAAATAAAGTAAAGTAAAGTAATTTTGGGTCTCTGTGTATTTATTGAGGATGCAAAACTTTACAAAACTTCCCTAAAAATACTTAAAAGTCTACTTTGTGGTTTTATTTATTTTTTATCATATTTTAGAAGAACAATGCATATTCATCAAGTTTTCCAGATCTAGTTTCCATTTATAGTCCCTGGCCAGATAATACAACAGGCTCCCTCCTTTTGTATTTGATTTCTTTTTTAGCTTTGGACAAAAACCCAATAACACCCACTAACATCTGGCTTTTGTCTTCAGTGGGAAAGAAAACAATTGGCATTTATTCCGATTAAAATGAAGCTCCAGCTCTGACTGGCAGTGATAGAAACATGACACCTGGGTGAACATGCTCATTTTTCCTCCTTTTCTGATCATCGTTCAGGCAATTTTGAAATTGAAAGAGAAACTGAAATAAACATTGTCACCAGCCCCACTACTTTCTCCTGTTCTGTCTACTGTCCCTGTTTTTCGGTGCAGCCTTGATGTTGAACAGAACAACTAGCAAAAAAAAACCAAACAAACAAAAAACAGAAATGGAGACTCCTTGAAGCAGGATCACTCATGTTTTGTTTTGTTTTTTTTAAAGAAAACTCCATACACACTTTTTTTGTTGATAAAAAGTTAGTTAATAATAATTGTATTAATAATGCTAAGAAGAAGAAGGAGAAGAAGAGCTACCTCTAAAATTTATTAGAGAATGAATTGTCCTTTTTCAGCTAACATGTAAGTTGACGTGTACCCTTTAGTCTATGAGGCACCAGTATTCACTGAAAGCTAAATTCAACCTCAACCTTTCCTCCAGGTAGGAGGAGAATAAAAACAATGATAAATAGCCAATATCTTCTGTTTAATAAAACAGCCGTGTTTTCAGAGGGATGACAGGGGTGGCTTTGGCATGGCGTTTTTCACTGTTTATCCATCAAATCTTTCCCAAAATGCGGCTTCATTTCAACACAGAGCTTTTATTGATATGTGGAACATTTTTTCTTTAATTTAGGAGAATGGAGTTTGGGATATGATGTTTATCAGTCTGGCTCAGCAACTCTTCAGACAATGTAGTCTTGGAAACATTACAAAAAAAAGCCACTGCAAAATTTTCAGATATTTAGATAAATACACAGGCATTTTCTTAGACATTATTAAACTTGCCTGGCAGTGAGTGGGGCAAGGAAATGTCAACAAAGTTTTCTTTTGCCCTTCAAACTTTTTCTCTGCTCCTCTCTCTCCAAATCTCTTTGCAGGAGTGTGCAGGCGAGCCTCTCTTCTCCCTCTTCTGTGCCATCAAACAGCAGATGGAGAAAGGCCCCATTGACTCCATCACAGGAGAGGCTCGCTACTCACTCAGTGAGGACAAGCTCATCAGACAACAGATTGACTACAAGACGCTGGTAAGGGGTTCACCTGCCCAGGGGTCCAAGGGCAAAAAGGGGACACTTAATATGCTTTCAGGGACAAGAGGAGAGAAAAAAGGGTGGTTATGGGTTGTCGGTCATGAGATGAGCAACGGGACATGAAGTTGTCGTTGTCACGCTTGACATGCAGGGGGCACAGGAGTGGCGACCCCACTTCCTGTTGAGACTGGAGCTGTCAAGCAAAAGAGCTCGGCTTCGGCACGAGGAGGAAGGAAATAGATTATGCGTGTGTGTGTGTGTGTGTGTGTGTGTGTGTGTGTGTAGCAGAGAGACGCTGAAGCTCTCTCCTCCTGGAACCACCCATTGATCCCCCAAGTTTGTCTGTTGTTATCCTCTCTCCACTGACGTGTTTGTTTCAGGAGGGGAGACTCGGACACTGTTTAGACCGTCAATCTTTCTTTTCTAGTGTCACATCTTTTCGTAGTCTTTATTTTGGGAGTACAGATTATCATATGCCTGGAAAAACATCCTGGGAATTTGCTTCAGATTGGACTTTTACATTAGAATCAATAATACTTTGCTCTTCTACATAGGAACATGTAGAGAAACTATAACTTAAGATGCAACTTTTTCAAGGGAACCTTGAAATAGTTTTTGCAAATTGTAAGCACATAAACATAGAACATATCACATTTACTCCCAACATAATGTGCAATTGTGTTAATCTTGTAGTTTGGATAATACGAACACCTGGAGGCATCACTGAGAGAACTGATGAATATCCTAATAATATTATAATTAGCTGGTTTACTGCTCATCAATTCAGGTAGCACATTGCTGCCTCTTTTCAAGCTCAGAGGAAAGAGCACCATCCCTGGTGAATGATCTTTTTTTTCCCTGCAATTCTCTCAGACCCTTTGGCGGGCACAATATTATTGCAGTTCCGCTGAATACCAATCCACAGTGCAATCACCATAATTAATGTAAAACACACAAACCTGCTCTCTGTCACGATTAAACCTGCATTAGATGTATCACAATTATCCTTTGCACTAATCAACCTGGAATGATCACAACATTAAGGCCCAATTCCATTTCTCATCTTCACCCCTTTGCCTACCCCGGGCCCCTTGTCTCTTGGAACAAAGTCACAAGGGGTACTGGCTGAAATCTAACCCTACGAAATATTACACATCTCAAGATCATGATACGTCGTTAGTCTCCGATTATTTTCACAGTAAGCAGGCGTGACATATTTTTGTCAGAGCGGTACTGCACGACTATATGCACCTCCAGATGATGTTATGTGCACAGACAGGACGTCGTTTTCCAAGTTTTCCAACATTTCTGGAAATTCCACAACTGCTAAAGTGCATCGATAATGATTATATCAGCCACAGTCGATGAGAGCAAACAGAAAGTCCACCCTCCTCTGAACGGGCTCATAGAAGAGGGCTGTGTGTGTTCCCCTCACTAGAGCAAATGATGCAGTTGAAACTTTTGATCTAGTTGAGTATACAATGGTTGTCATAACTTTAAATTTTTCAGTCAGTCAATTACCATTTTTATTGGCCAGTCTTTGGTGCGGTCTTTGGACCTCCCAGGGTAGACACTCTAACCAAAAGGCCTCTGAGCTGTTCAGTTTGAAGGGTTCCCCTGAAAAATCTTTGTTAGACACTTGAGCCCTAACACTCCTCTGTCTTAACAAGAATTGCGACACCCCTATGCCTAAATGTGAATGCAAAAAATGGAGGGGTAAGACTAAGAGGTAGAGGCAAGGCGTGAAACAGGATTGGGCCTAAATTCTGCAGTTGCAAGTACTGTAAGAATTTTTATCTACAGATAACAAGTAAGCCGCTGCTGCAATCCCCCCTCACGGTGAGAGTCTTGTGTGTGTTTCTGCTACAGGTAGTGAACTGCATCCATCCAGAGAATGAGAAGAGCCCAGAGATTCAGGTGAAGGTGCTCAACTGTGATACCATCAGCCAAGTGAAGGAGAAGATTCTGGATGCTATCTACAAGAACGTCCCTCACTCCCACCGCCTAAAAGCCTCCGACATGGACCTGGGTAAGAATCTTTGCACTGAATATTGTGAAAAGCAGGCAAACAGTCATCTGTGGTGTATTAGATTCATGTTATTGAGAGGTCTTGCTCCCTCTCATCCCTACAGTTATCTTAGGGCTTCTCAAAACATTTCAATCCATGCCGTGTTTCCCATCAGTGTGCCTGGAGAAGCACGCTGAACTTAGACACCCATTGATTTTTACAAAGGCTTTCCCACCCCTTCCAGCCCCTCTTAAAAAAGTACAAGCCTCCTTAGATATAAAGAAGAAGCTTTCTTTACAACCTCGGGAGACTTGACTTCCTGGCTGCCTCTCAGTCAGATGTCTGAGGTTGCTCTCTCGCTCCCCAAACTTCCCATTGATCGACTCCTTTGTCGAGTAGCATCTGAGTCACATGATTGATCAGCTAATCAATGGAGATGCTCAGTGATCTGTTTTCTGCATTTTCCTAGCATTCTTCTCTTTTTTTTCCTTCCTTGTCCCTGAGGTGTGTAACTGTATTTCTTGGGTATCTCAATTGCAACTAACTTGTGTCCAATATATTTGCAGATTACTCTAAGGCCTTGTGAAAGGAGATGCTGCATTAACTGTAGCTTCTCTGCAAATCATCTAGCGATCATGTGCACAGACATGCATGCTTGTGAGCATTAAAGCATTATTCATGATTGTTTGTCTGCCGATACCTGTGGGCTCTCTCTGCACCGTGCGCCATTCTTTTTATGGTTTAATATTGCCAGATGGATTTTCTGAGCCCCTGTTGTGTGTTCGTAATAGCATATTTATAACCAACCCCGGATCTAAGATGGGCTGAGTGCATACCGTGGGGAATCTGTCTGTGTGATAGCTAAGTGAAGAGATTGGTTTAGCCTTTTGTCGACATTCCTGGATAAAATTGTTTTATGCCCCCCTTTGGGCAGGATGTGTTGTTCTATTATTGTTTTATCACGAGAGGGAATAGGGAAATTGTGAGAGGTAGCTGGCCACTTGTTTGTGTGTCTGTGATTATGAGTATGAGAGACAACATGAGGAAATGCAAGCTCACAAGAGAACAACATAATTAAATATTTCTGCGGTGCTATATTTACAGAATGTATCTGACATGCTGCACGGATATAAGAAACATCTCTTGTGTCCATAGACAGACGGATAGATAAGAAATCATTTCACTCTGTTGTTTTTATTAATTCGCAAGCAAAGATGTGCCTGTAGTTAATTAAAGCTGAGGTAGGAGGTTTACCTTTGGTGTCATTAGGCAAAAAAAATCCCTAATAACCTTTCAGCATATTGTAATGGTGATGTAAAAGAACACTGGACTTCTGCACCTCTCTCCGCTGCATGTTTGCTCTGTGCTCCGCCGTCCGTCAACACCCATCAGATGCATTTCAGAGTGCAGCACAGCTAGACAGCTTGAGTTGCAAGACTATGAGATTTTGTGGTAATTAAAGAACCACGTGCAACTGTGGTCTCTGAAAACCTAAGATCTGTTGACTTCAGGCCTGGCTCTGCACAAACTGATGTTTTGTTTATCTAGTTAAGTGAGATATGATCCGGCTTCAAAACAGAGTGTTTTATTCTAATGTTTTCTGTTGTATTTGTGTCTGACTTCCTGTCCCACTCTATCTGCTTTGTATTGAATTGCTGTGATGTGCTCCGTCATCTGGCAAAAATAGAAGCCTTGTGTACTTGCTGCGGAAGGCTCCGGATCACCAGAGCTGCAACAGAGTAGAAAAGCAACTCAGCTGAAGCCGGTGGAAGCTCACACATCGACTACAGCTGAAACTTGTCAGGGGTTAGCGATAAGTGACGTTACCATGAGCTGATTGGCTGTTAAAACGAGTGACGTGCTTTGCGTTCTAAAACTCACCTTTGGCGACTTGACAAGCTAAACTGCAGGCGACATCGTCAGCCGGCTTGAGTGGAGCTGAGACGGACTGCTGCAACTTTCCCTGTGACCCTTTTGTCTTGTTGTAAATCTTCACTACAAACTGGCCTTAAAAGAGAGAGAGCGACAACAAACAAATAAAACATGAGCCACGTGAACGGGCTGGAGCTACGGAGCAACAGGAAGGGGCGTTGCTTTCGGAGTCTTGTGCTAAAGCTAGCCTGATTTCCAGACGTTGCCTACCTCAACTTTAATTTTAAAAATAATAACAGAGTGCAAACAGGTCTTCTATTTGATTGTTTGGATGCTCTGAAGCGTTTGAACATGCTCTGTGTGTACAGGTAAAAATCAATGGTTCTCATGATCTCTGACACACACACACACATGTACAAAGAGACTGATTGCAGTGGCTGATAAGGATAATTGGATTGTGGCGGCCCTGTCCTGAGACAGATTGGCCACGAGTGTTGTTATCCTAGATATTGTTTTTACTTCCCCTCTGCTGCAGCCCACAGTCCCCCACTGGCTTTCAGAGAAGATGAGGGAGAACAAAGAAGCTTGGCTTGTGTTTGAGTGTGTGTTCCTTTGTGTCCCATATTGCTGGTAGCAAATGTGTGTCACACATCTCAGTGGAGAACAGCAGTCACCTTCAGCCTTTCTCTTCACCCTCAGCTTCCAAATACTCCCCAAAGCTCTTATCTCTTCGGCTGTATGTCAGTGTAAAAGGCAAGTACGCACACACTCTCCTCGTGCCGAACGACCATTGGATTTGGGAATCAGAGTAATCTCAGTTTGCTTTGGTTTCACACCAAGTTTATTCTTTTATTTATTCCTTTCTGCCTTCCCTTTTTTCTCATTCCTTCATTTGTTTACCAAGCCTCGACTGGAGACGGGCGCTCATTTGCATCTTTATAGAAAGATGTACTGTATAGACAAAAACAACAGGAGAATCTTTATTTCTTGCAGATTCTTCAGATGCTAACACAATCCTGGTCGATCCTCCAAAGACGGGCTTCATCATGCACCGTAGTGATTGCTGCTTTGTTTTCTTGTTTGTGATCAGAATAGGAGATGACAGTGGCCGATGCAAGTGGGAAGCACAGCAAGGAGGCACAGACAGACAAATGCATTCCGAAAGCCCATGATGTCTGTGAAAAGAAAAGAGGAATCATCTGCTTGTTTGTTTTCGAGATGACTTTCCCCTTTTTGCTTATGATAATGTTGCTGGGGCATTGTGAGATGTTTCTATCAAAGAAAGCTTTTGTTTCGTTTGCGCTGAGGTCGCACGGATGTAGGAAGCCTGGTGTGTGTGTAGTGTACATATAATTTGGTTGTAAGGGCAAAGAGATGCTGTCATGTTGTTTTAATAAAAGACACTGGAAGTTAGTGGTTGAAAAGTATGGAAACAAGGTTGTCTGCAGTATGTCACAAATTTTTGTGGCTGAATGTGAATTTCGGGAGCCAACATATAATTGAAAAAGGCAAGAAAAAAAAATCCACATACCTTTACTTGCCAAACCAAAAAAAAAGTTGGTTACTTTTTCCTGAATACTTTTCCATGGTGCAATGTCTCACAGTAGGCAAACGGTTTATTCAGTGCTGCCTTTCGGCGCAGATGATTTTAAATATAATGCATGCATTTCAAGTCATTTAAGGGTGCGAGGCATGAGCAGCACTTGAAGTACTTCAAGTTACTAAGCTTTAAAACTATTCATTACATTTTCAGGTCTCTATTTTCTCCATGTGCTGTCTGTATGAATGCGAGTCGGGTCTGCTTCTACCAAAGCTGTAAGAGCAGCCAGGCCGTGGGCTTAGAGCTGCGGATGGGGGCCTGACAAGGAGAGAGCAGGGACCAACAGGGCCGTCAGAGAGCAGAGCGTAAGGGTCGGTGCTGTAGATGAAAAAGGAAGTGCACAAGCCCTGGGAATGCAGCTGTAATCACACCCATCGATCGCACCAGAAAAAGAGATAGAAAGCTAAGAGATAGAGCTTCATTCGAAAAAAGAGTTGAGTGGGTGATTATTCAACTCGCCTCATGTTACTGTCTCTCACATGTGCCACTTCTCTTTGGGTTCTACATCTCTTTGCCTCTCTCTTCCACTTCTTGTGTGAAGATTTTGTGTTTTTCTCCTCTTTTTGATTCTCTAGTTTTTCACGACAGTGTGAAATAATTGCTCTGAAGAAGGCAAAGAAAAATGCCCAGTTGATCAAAATGAAGATAAAACGAGATTTCTGGCAGAACAGCCATCAGAACTTTTCAACCCGTTCTAACACCAACCTTCATGATAAAATTTCCTCTATAATTTAGCCTAACCACATTATCAGTCTCACAAGAAATCCACATCAACATCAGGGCAACTGCCAAACTCCAGTATTTCTTGTACTTAAGTCATATTAGGAAGTAAAAATCATGGTAACATGAAGATCTCTTGAAAGATTTGCAGAAAGGAGTCGAAAACAAACAAAGGAGTTGTGTTGTGTCAATCTTGTTGTAAATACTCTGACCTTTTTGTTCTTGTTTCTTCTTTCTTTGTGATTGCAGAGTGGCGTCAGGGTCGAGGACAGCGCATGATCCTGCAGGACGAGGACGTCACCACAAAGATCGAAGGTGACTGGAAGAGACTGAACATGTTGGCGCATTATCAGGTATGACTGTGACTAAACATTCTATTCTGCAGACAACTGTAACCTGCACTGAACATCATATTGCCCAATATGAAAAAATAACACATTTTATCTGTTTAAAAAGACTTAAGTCAGTGTTTGTTTCCTCAAGTTGTGTGTTTGTCTAAGGTGAAAGTAAAGTTGTAGAGGTTTAAAGTTTTGTAAAGGCTTAGATCTCGAAGAAATTAGTTAAAAAAAAAAAAGTTTGTTTTGCACCGAGACTCAACCCTCTGGAGCTTGAAGTAGATTACATCTTTGTTAAGTTGTAAGTAGCTTCTGTATTTAAAGTAAGGTACCGTTCATCCCATTTCCACAGCAAAAGTTCACAAACACAATGCTGAAACGCATCCGTCACACGATGAGAAAACATTTTGATTCTGAGCACAAAGACGCTTTGATTTGTACAGAACTTTTCTTTAATATTTTCCTTTTTAATTCTGGCTTCCCTCTGTTCCGCCACCCATCATTTTTATATCAATCGTATATCCTGCTGTCTCTGACATCCTCTCAACTTACCTTCACATTTTACTCTTTGGCAGCGCAACCTGGAGATTTTAACAAGGGAAACAAAACTATCTAATAAACAATTTAGTCAGTGTGCTTTTTTATTATTCAGCTATGCAAGCTCTCAGCTGACAGGAACACACGCCCTACACACACCATCAGCACGAGCTATCTGTCAGGTGAAGATAAGTGACCAACCACAGTCACACTTGAAAATAATCCTTTATGGGCGGAGAGGAGAAGTGAACAAATCTGATGGGCTCGCTGAGGGACTTCTTCTCTTTGAAGAGACGTGCAAACTGTACAAAATATACATGTTAGTAGCGTGAGACTGGATGAAAATACACGCCTGCCTTGTCTATATTCTGTTATTAATATGAGCAGCCAGACAAGAAGTCACTTTTTCTTCAAATAGCAGTTTGCTTGGTGCTTAAATTAAATGACATTGTTAGCAAGTGTCAACAAGCTCCGAGTACGAGGTGGGAAGGGATGGATTAGAGGGCTGATTCGAATGGGAGGTAAGATAATGAAGACATAAATTATTTAATTTTTCAGGCCAGAGAATAAGGACAGACCACAAAATGTAAAAAAACGGAAACATTCAAGAAGACGAGGCAGAGGGCGAGAAATGGAGGGAGACACATTTGGTCTTCAGTCAAGGGCATCTGCAATCCTTAATTTAGCATTTCGACTCATAACTTAATCACTGAGAAGGTTCAGCTTGATTTAAAAAAAATGTAAATGTATGAATTTTTTTGTTGAAGATCTTGTCGTTTCACTAATCAAATCCATTGATGCGTTCTATCGACTGATGGGATGTCCTCCTGACATCTTATCTAAATACTGATTTTGTTTTTAGAAGCTAATATGACCAACCAGACACACTTAATAGAATCACGCGCTTTTCTTTATTCAGCTAACGTGATTTATCTGCCACTAGTCAAACTCATGCACCCATTCCGTCTGCAGTTACAGTGTGACAGTTTAAATCACAAACTCAGTGGAAAAGTTTGATTTCTTGTTCAGGAAAACATCACATCCATTTTGGCATTTGCGATATCAGATCTTTGCGTCCACGTAATGAGAGACATTTTCTCTCCTGCTCCCCTCTTTTCAGGAAACCGTGCTCTGCTTTTTGCCTTTATCCTCTCCGGCAAATGTTGTTTCCCCAAATGCCACTCCTCCTTTTCATTATGGGCCATTGTGCTTTGCTCATTTTATATCCATTCGACATGTAAGAGCAGTGATTAGGGAGCATGCTTAAGGGTGTTGGAGAGTCGGGGGGCTCCCCACAAAGGAACAACAAGACATGCCCTGTGGGCCTCCTTCTTATAATAATAAAAACATATTATGCATAAGGACCAGATTGAGTGACTGGGTGAAAAATGATACAATCTTAATAAGACCCAATCTCCCACACACACACAAACATACATGGACACATACATGCATAAGTGCACAAAAGGCCCCTGGTCCTTATTCCCGCTCCAATCCACCCACACCCTGATAGAGATCACTTCAATTAACCCTGCCTTACCCTGCAGCACGGGTAGCCAGATTACGCAGAGTGGGGATATATTGTGCGTGTGTGTATGTGTGTGTGTGTGTGTGTGTGTGTGTGTGTGCACGTGTGTGTGTGCATATGTGTGGGCATGGCTGGAACAGAGTACATCCCAGTTGCGTTAATTGAATCCTGTTTGGCTGACTGGGGAAGGAGGAGCACAAAATTGACTCATTCACTGGCACACACTTATTTACACATAGACAAACATGCACATACACTGCTTAATTCTTAACACCTTCATACACACACTCTCAAACACACACACACTCACACACACTCAACATACACACTACTCAACCCTAGAGGAAAGATATTATTGAATAGAGACCTTGGGACGTCCCCTCTCTCACAGGCCTGTATGATGCTCTGCTAAACTCTCCCTCCCCCTTGTCAGTCATCATAAGAATGTGTGGGCTGACTGGAGCACACACGAGTAATAAGATATTCTGTTTCTCCTCATGAAACCACAATAGATGGAGAGAAATATAGAAAATGACAACAGCACGGTGATCTATGGGTTTTCTGATTGGTTTTGTTAGAAATCTGCACACATAAAAAAAAACAGAATCTCTGCAAATGACTTTTATTTTCAGTGGATTTGTTTCATAAAGCATGTGTGTGTGTGTGTGTGTGTGTGTGTGTGTGTGTGTTTTCCAGGTCCCCGATAATGCAATAATGGCCTTGGTTCCCAAACAAGTTACAGCGTACAATTCAGTAAACAACTCCACTGTGTCTCGCACTTCTGCAAGTAAATATGGTAAGTCCACCTGTTTCTGCACATCTTTAAGTTAAGTGGTGTTTTTTCTTAGACCTTTTTTCTCACACACTTACCATGGTATGCCCCACATTATACCATTAAAAATACAACATAGTTTCATAATAATATTGAATTTCATCAAGATAAGAAAGAGCAACATTCCAATAAAAACCTGGAATAAACTTGTTAAGTTCTGAGGAGAGGGGGTCAGTAACATGGAGCATTTCTGCATCAAACTGTCGAGAAAACAGCTACACCTCTGTTGTAGTGTTGTTGAGTTTAGTACTGATATTATCCCAAATATTTTTAAAGCAACAATATGTAACTTTACCCTGACCCACAGCTTTGACAATGAAACTTAATGATGCATGTTAATACGTTGCACAAAACAGCAATTTTAGTAAAACCAGGTCACGTTTTCAGAGAAATGTCCTCTGGTTTTCCCTGTTATGTCCTACGACTGCTCTGCCTCAACTCTGTGATTCACGGAGGTTCCTGAAAGCAGCGTGTAGGGTGCCTGAGGACCGAAGCTGCAGCTGCAGCAGCAGGGAGATTGCTGTTTTGTGTGACATATTAACGTGCATCATTAAGTTTAAGTCAAAGATGCAATTTGTTGCCTTAACAAAGCTTTCAAACCCAGAGGAATCCATTTTGTTTTTTCAAGTAACAGTACATTTCATGTGGTCGCTTGTCAGTGGTGACAGGAACTACATCAGGTGATTCATCAGAAAGGAAGGAAGGAAATCGGCAAAAGTGACTAAACATAACAAGAATAAAACTTTAATAGCTACACTGAACGTTTCTGCCGGAGTCACATCAGACAGAATTTCATCAGCAACAGCGACTGTTTAACAATTCAGACAACAACTCCCATGCTACTTCACAACATCGTCAGACTATGTCTTTTGTTTTCGATGTTTAAAAAGAGAAGACTCTAACATCGGAAATTAAATACAGTGTGTTGAGTCAGTTGCACTTGGTGTGACTTCAGTCATGCATGTGCTCGATTATGCAACCTAAAAATTATCCTTATTACTAAAAATACACCAAAAAATTAATATGAGGAACAGTATCACTTTAACATCCACAGACATAAAAAATATAAATATACATCTATAAAATAAATATAGTTAGAGAAAGAAGGAGACAAATACACCCGTCTGAGACAGGTTATCTGGTGATGAGTGTCCCCAAGACTACATGAAACACCGCCAGGCTTGAAAAGACAAGACACAATTTAGAGTTGAAAGGGTTTTAAAAACATGACAAGAGACCAAATGGACTTCTTCTTCTTCTTCTTCTGTTATTCTGGCCTCTTGAGACTCCAAAGTACTTCCTTCTGTGTTTTTTTTCCCGCCCTGTCCGTCTGAACTGCGTCTCCTTGAACCTGAGAAACCATCAAGTTAGCTGCTGATCAAAGGGCCAGCCTCACCGGCCACAAACACTTCAGACACATCAAATGTGGTGCCACATTATAAGCATCGCCTCATCTCCATACGGTCTCACCTCGCCTCTCCAGCTCCAAATTAGACCAGATAGGACGAGGTGCTACAGAAAAAGGAGGGAGGATGCTAGCGATATCTCCCTCCACAATTTTTAAGGGATTGACTTCAAACACAAGTGTGATCCACTTCACAACTGGTGTGGTACTTGAGTGACTTTGAACTCCTTCTGAGCAGAATGGCCAAATAGCAAAAAAAAAGACAAGGCTGAATTTAATATATGCTGAAGAGGAAGGGTAAAGAAGAGAGAGAAAGTTGTGGAAAAAAGTAGAGATTTTGACAAACACTGTGTAACATCTTGAGTCAGACCATGAAAGGAGAGACCTTTGTGTCTTTGATGTAACGTTTCCATCAAAAAAACCACAAGAAAGAAAAGAATCTACTGAGAGAAAACATCCTTTGTGTGGAGCTGGATCAGAACAGAAATCTCTCTCCTGTGTACTCCTCACTCTGTACTCTCACCCTCAGCTTTCCAAGTTCTTGAATAAATAATTAACACAAAATGAATGTGCTACCCCTTTCTACAAAGATCCTGCTCACATCCTCTGACACCAAGACAACCTCATAAACAAGACAATTAGTGTCGCACTTATCAGCATCCCTCAAACAAAAAAATTTGTAAGGGATGATACCCGACGAGGTGTCCATCATCAGGAGTGAATGGACGACATAAAGGCGTGTGTGTCGGACGATTGCCTCTTCAAAGTCCATTCATTCCTGATGATGGACACCTTGGAGGGCATTATCCTGCTTATACCATGGTCTCCTACCAAAGAAAATAATAATAAGATATTAATTTACATTTTAATGCATTCGTGATCAAAATTGAAAGCTTTAAACAAGCAATAACTCTGTTTCCCTGGCAGCTTGAGTAATAACTGGAATAATCATTACAATCCCATAAGGGTCTTATGTAATGAAAACATAGTTCAGTACTCCAGTAAATAGGACGGACCGTAGATGCGTCATAGCAGCGGGAGATAAACTCGTACTGCACTTTTATGTTCAGCTGTTAGCCAGAGAGCTAACGTTATGCTAGCTAGATTCAAAGTCAGTAACAACATGCACGGTGGACAAACAGTAAATCTAATTGGCCAGAATGTTTAAAAACAGGTCCAGCTGGCCAGTCAGCCATGTCATGGCCGGCGAACATTTGCATTATCGGCTACAGCCTGAAGTTAACAGCTGCGTTACAGACAGATGGACAGTGAAACAGGACTGTAGGCTAGCGGCTAAACGCATATAAACTCAGTTACTAACCTTTTTTAAGTCAAACACAGGACTTACTCACCTTTTCATGAGATAACCATTGGACGGTTTAGCTAGAGACACTTAGTTTATCCACTTTATTTTAACTCTGTCAGAGTGTAAGCTACTTGTTGCAGCTCATGTGTTACAAGCGCCATCCTGTGGTGCTCAGAGGATATTACACTGCAGGGCCACACAGTGTTGGACATATGATATTCAAATTTTTTTCATTTAATTTATTTCTAAAGGTCGCAGAATTTGTGGCTGAAGTGCATTAATTTGGAACCGTGAACAGACTGTTTAACTGGAACTACTTGAGGAGTTTCATAGGTGTCCATATATCAAAAGTTAATTGACACCCTCCAGCCAATCAGAAATGAGTATTCATTAAGACCATGGTATAAAAGCATGGTAAAGAATACTTGATGATTGATGGCTGAAGTGTTTTATAGGAGAGACAAACATTTTCAGTCGTTCATGCTGTAATGAAATTCAAGCGGTCCACACACAGAACAACACACATTGTTTATATCTGATGTCTCCAGCTGTCTCCTCCTCCCTGAACTCTGTCCTCCCTCTTTTCTCTCTGGACAGATTGATTTCTGTGACAGTGAAAAACATTTTTTCCCCCCGCTCCTCTCTCTAAACCGAACCCACTGATCAATTTTTTTTCACACTGTGTAAACATTCATTGAGCCATGTGTTTGGAAATGTCATCGCCACTCTGGCCATTGGGTGGGCCATACATATTTCATCTCGTCTGACACCTGTTCGATTATGTGTCAGGCGGCGATGCCGTGTCGTGCCCCCGAGAGAAGAAAGCATGAAAAATTAAGCATGCACACTTTCTGAAAGTTTCATATCCAATCTCACGGACCTTTAAATTCGAAGCCACAAGCGAAAAAACTATTCTGTTGCTGACATGCAGGTTCTGGCCTCTCTTGGTGAAGCGACAGGCTTTTATTTTTAGGTTGTGTTTTGATATTTTTCTGTATTTGTGATGCTTTTTTATTTGCTTTCTTCTTGCTCACCTCACACTCTGCTCTGATGAAGGGTTGGATGTGTTTTGTTTTTTCTCAGCATGTATGATGTAGGCAGGGGAACCCCAACAAAATGAACCTTTCATTTTGTTGGATTTCATTTTAGACAACCCTAGAGCACTACTGCTACTAGTATAATTATATGGATTATAATATGGAGTCATTGTATTTCTTTTATTGGCCATGTTCGGTATGGAGTTTGGACAGCTCGCTGTTTAGCCAGGAATGACACAAGACAATGCTCTTTATCGATAGGAGTAGGACTGAAGAGGTCAAAATGAGGCCCTTATCTTAAAAGTTTGAAAATTCCCTTTAGCTGGAAATGTTTACAATAGTAAAAATTAGCTTGTATGTCCGCCTTTGGATTCATATCCGCTTAAAAAACATATTGGATTCTCCTTTGGACCATGCTTCACCTTTCCACAAAGTTTTATGAATACTGGGTCAGTAGTTTTTTAGTAGTCCTATCAACAAATAAACAAACTAAATTGAAAACACAACCTTATGGCAGAGGTAACACACACCATATGGACATTGTGGTTGTTTGGCCTTCTTTATTTAATGAGTAACATCCGTACTACATGAGCTAACGCATGTTGTTCCTCACAGAGAACATGATCAAGTACACTGGAAGCCCTGACAGCCTGCGTTCCCGTACTCCCATGATCACTCCTGACCTGGAGAGTGGGGTCAAGGTTTGGCACCTGGTGAAGAACCACGAGCACGGAGACCAGAAGGAGGGAGACCGCGGCAGCAAGATGGTCTCTGAGATCTACCTGACAAGACTTCTGGCTACCAAGGTGAGCCATCTGTGTGAGAAAACCCTCCACTGAATGTAAGTGTATGCATCAGTACTGAGTCATATTATCAGGTGATTCATTTTTCATACTAAATTTACACTTTATCTGCAACACTTTGCTGGGCTAAATTTTTTTTAGAGCTAAAATAAGAGCTTAAAACTCTGTCCTAGTTGCATTTTTTAACCACTGAATGAGGAAATGTTTCTTTCATTTGAAGCAGTTCAGGAGGTGAAAGGCTAAAAGGTCATTATAACCTTTATCCAGTTACTATGACTCAGAGATGCCTCACTTTAATTGAATATTCATGTTACTTTGGATGAGTCATCTCAGTGGAAAAGATTATTCAAATGTATTCCTCTATCCCCTCAGGTGAGAAATAGAAAATAGTTATTTCTGTTTGTTTTCTCTTTTCATTTGCTGCTACGTTGTTGGGCAGCATATCAAAAAGGGTGAAGAAGAAAAGACCCATGAAGCTAGTGAAGGTTTATTCTGTAATGAAAAACCAAATAATGCAAAAAAAAAAAAAAAAAAAGGCAATAAAATGAATCTCTTTGAATGTGCCTTGCGACAATGGCCTCCAGAAAAAAAATGGTTAATTTGGTTTGAAGGGAAAAGTGACTTTGATCCAACAGCTGAATGCAAATTTCCAATTCTCTCAGAAAGCACCACCTCCCTCTATCAGACGGAGACAGAGGCGTACACAGACGGGACAAAAAAAAAAAGTAAAAAGCTGCAATCTGAAAAAATGTCCAGGCTGTAATTTTTTGATTCAGGAACACGTCAGTTTTTGATCCGCAGCTCGCCTTTGTTTAGCAGTTCACATAGAGAACGTTGCCTCACTTCTGTGGATTCAATGTAAACTCACTGCGGCAGAATTGGAGTAAAATAATCATTCCTGAATGTCTTGTGTTGATTCAAAGACCACATTTAAACTTATATGTCAAATAGGCTCACAAGCAAACCTAATATCCTGGGCAAGTCTGCGTTATCTTTAAGTCTGGATTTTGTTCTCTCTTCATCTCTTCAATGGAGTTGTTGTAGCCATATTGAGATCTTTTGAATTTAGAAAACGTGAGATATTCCAAGTTTGATTATTATATTGACTTACATTAAGCGATAAAACTCATTATTTTTAATTGATGACTAATTGATTGTTAAAAGTTAGGCTGTATTCAGACCAAATCAGGTGATTCGGCGAAGGCACAGCTTTTCTCCTTCATTTGATTGAGGCTTGTCTGTTTTGACTGTGGTTGTCCGAGCTGCAGCAGCACAAAAAAAACCACCGCAGGCTGCACCAAAAGAAGTTCAAATCAGCTCAACTTTTTCACGGCAGCCCGGTGTGTTAAGCTGCAGCAGCGATGTTGTCATCATCACTGTAAAATCGTGACCACTCATCTTATTCCTTATCTTACAGAC
>JAQLOL010000015.1:12217741-12228737 GCA_029783665.1 Naso thynnoides | reverse complement strand
GTTATGCTGCAGCAGCGATGTTGTCATCATCACTGTAAAATCGTGACCACTCATCTTCTTCCTTATCTTACAGACACCCTAGACTCCAACCACAAGAATACAGTAATGCTTCCAGTAGTGCTAAAACCTAATGTACAATAACATAACAATTGGAGAAGATTTCCAGAAATTAGCAGATGCAGTAATGTCAATTTGGTACTGTAGTTAAAGCTGTATGGAGAGTTAATATTTGTTAGCATTAGCCACCAAAAGCTACCAAGAAAGCTGTGCCAGAAAGCCTCCAGAATTGAATAAATTAAAACAAAGTACATTTTAATTTCCCACAACTTCAACTTCTATATTTCTAAGAGGATTTTTTTCCTCTTTACAAAGTTACACAGTTTGGGCACCATCAGCAGAGCACATTGAGTTCAATGTTTGTGGAGAAAATGCAATGAAATACAGACATCATAAGCATAACAGACAGACAGCTGATTACCTCACTCTGTTTGTACTTAGGAGAACTAATGACCGTGCAGATGTTTGGACAGATGAGCAAAATCAGGTGATCATAATAAAGCAGATAACTGAGACAGTGACAGCAACAGGGCAGGAGAGGTATGACAGCGTCTGTGAAACAGGACATGATAAGCCACATATGAGAGGAAATAATAAACAAACAAAGAAACAGAAGGCAGGAGGGCAGGAGGGAGCAGCCGTCACCGTGACACACACTGTGCCGCCCTCCACACACCTACAGACGTGCACACGTGTCGCCCCCCCGCCGCTCTATTTCCCTGCCATTATCCCATTCCAGAGGGCAGGAAGGTGGCTTCTGACGGCAGACAGCACATCATCTTTCCAGATGGATTGTTTTTGTGAAATAACCAGTTTATCTTAGCTGGCCATCTCTCTTGGTGAGAAATGATTGGGCAGACAGGCAGTGTAATTGACTGCGTTTGGCTTTCACCATGCCAATAAATACCTCTCCCTGGCTACGCCGCTGACGTCTCTCGTATTAGCTCCATCAGTGTCACACTGACTGAGTGTTGGTGCGAGCCGTGCGCGCGTGTGTGTGTGAAGAGAGCGGGGAGGGGGCACAGGGAAGAAAGGATTGTGTGTGTGTGTCCATCTTTACCTCACTGCGTCTCCTTCTTCTCCTTTCTATTTCCGTTCCCTACATTCCGATTGTTTGCTTTCTTTCATTTCAACGTGGAGGCAGGCAGCATCAAAACATCCGGCTGACACATTGTGGTTAGAGTGCGGTCTAATGACGGGGTAGATCGTCCTGGAGGGAGGGGGACGTGCTGGCAGCTAAAGCTCCACCAGGGAACAAGACAACCCTGTTGGTGATGACAGTGTTGATGCAGACGTCCCTCCTGAGTGGAGTCTGTGATGTAAAATATCACATTTCATGTAATACTGTGGTATTTGCACACACATACATGCACGAACACATAAATTCTTATGTCTTCCCTGCCAGCTAATGCACATTGTCTTATGGAATGCATGTGGGCTTGATAAAGAGATATGAGATCCCATCCTCATAGAAAAACGATAAGCTGTGGGGATTGTGGGCCGCATTAGAATTATTGCCATGATTGTAGGACTAACAGGATTTGCTCCTCCCACTTTCTTCTGCACCTCTTGACTCGGTGCTTCGGTCACCGACTCCAACCCAAATTGGATTTTATTCGCCATTGCCTGTACACACCTCATCTGCCACACTCAATGGCCTCCTCTCCTGATAGGGAACCTCTGTCGTTTCATTTCCATCGCTCGCTCTCGCCTTTTTCCCATGCATCCCATCAGCTCATTCTTTACAAGAGGATTAGATTCTCTCACTCTATGTCTCTCCTCTCTCTTCTCCTCCTCCTCCTCCTGCTCCTTAAAGTCGCCAACATTAAATCAAATTAGGGTCAATGGTGCAGTGTGGGAGCTAATCCGGCAGCACAAAGAGGCTTAGGAGATGCGCCTCCTGTTCCCAGATATTATTAAAAGTCAGCTGTGAAATAACAATTTCCCCCATCAAAGCTGCAAGCAGATTTAGGGGCCCGGTCTATGAGATAGGAGTCAGACACATAAACATGGGCGCTCGGGGACAAAATGACACACACTGCACAACTCATAAACTCGCACAGGTAAAAAAATAAACAAGTTTATGCCAATCTTTCTGTCAGCGAGGGGATCGCTGTATTGCAAAAGTATTAAAGCAGTGACAGTCTCATTCCTTGGCTCTGCTGCGTCCTTTTCAACATTGAGGCTAACTTAGCAATCTGAAATTGTAGCCTTTCAAAGACCAGAGGAGAACAAAACATTTTAAGGATAAGTTTGGCTTTTTGCATGTTAAGCCTTATAATCAGGATATTAACAATCATATACAATCTTCTACAGCACTATTATGACAACAGGCGCAGTTCTGAGAGCCAGAGCTCAATGCTAACGTCACTGCTAGCTGAACTCAATGGAGGAGCATGTACACTCAGACAATCCGTCAAAAAATACAATAAACACTTGTTTGAAAAGTTGTGAATCTCACTCGGATATATAACTCAAAAGCAGCTCTTTCAGCTGCTTATTGAAAGAAACAAACAGACGTTTCTGAGTTACAATGTGCAAAAAAACGAACTTCTCCTTTAAAGCTTTGATGCACTCAGTTATGGTCTGTATCAGCCGGTGATTATCACCTGTATAATAATCATTCAGGGCCTCCTATAATCAGATTTCTGTCTCCCCTTCTCTTCTTCCATAGGGTACATTACAGAAGTTTGTGGACGACTTGTTTGAGACCATCTTCAGCACTGCCCATCGAGGAAGCGCCCTGCCTTTGGCTATCAAATACATGTTTGACTTCCTGGACGAGCAGGCCGACAAACACAACATCCACGACCCGCATGTCCGACACACATGGAAGAGCAACTGGTGAGATGAGCTGCTGAATCTATGAATGCTTAAGAAACTTGAGCTTCTGTTAACTGAAAGTTTGACAGGCACAAGATTAATTATATTACTTGTACAGCAGTGTGGTGCATTTGGCCCCATTTGTGGCCTTTTCTCTCTGCAAAGCAGACATAATCAGTACATTTTGGCACATTTCACATGGCATTGCTCTGGTATTGCCCTGTGTCAGTGCCAAGCTTCACCACACGCCTAATATTCATTAACCACAGGGGTGTGTAATCTTCATTAAAGCCAACCACAAGGGGCTAATCCAGCTGGCTGCCAAGACTCTACATCTATTATCATGGATAACTGGGCCAAAAAACGCCTGTCACTGTGGAAATCTCCGTCGTGACAAATGTACGCTCCAGGTGGAGGAAGTGCACCTCCAAATTAATATCCACTGATTAATTTAGACCATACTGACCTCTCTGAGTCCACCTTAAGAGGATGGTAGAGGTTGAATAGCCAAGAGTGCACCAGAATGCAGCAAGGAGAGAAATGGAAAGGTGAAGAAAGGGAAGTGAACTCAGTGGGAGTTAAACGCGCACTAATATCTCATTAGCCTCCTGGCCTCTGCCAGATCCCAGCATGCATCACTCAGCTCAAGGCTCATGGGAACCATGGAGATGGGAGAATAAAATTGATGTGCATTGAGGGACATGTAGAAAGATGTAGGGTGGAATAGAAAAGGAGAAGCTAAAGATAGAATATTATTTACTTTATGCTATGGTCCGAGTTATGGTCCTTGTCTGCGTCTGCGTTGTCGGGATGTTTGTGGTGTGTGTGAAGTGTTCTCTGAGAGTGTGACGGCTCTCTCTTACATTAGACTTTTAATGGAATGGGCTCTCACTAGAGGGCCGTGAATGAATAGCAATTTATCATCACACACCATCACAAAAAGCCACTTAGATCGCAAACAACAGTTTATGCTGATGCCACCACAGATATCTCTTCTGTGTGGGTTGTGCATATGACTGTGTCTTTTCTCACTGTGTGTGGTTACCCATCGCCTGTCATCGTCTCAAAGCATTGCCAACTTAGCTGCACTAATGAATTTATTCATCTGATGGTTGATAATGTTAATGCCAGCGTCCTTCCCATGCCATTGTCTTCAACTAGAGCTCCTTCATCGCACTGCTAACCTCGACTTCCCTTCATGTTTTCTCTGCTATGACTGTACATTGTAAATCCGAAGGTTAGATTATACCTCAGCTTCCCGTGCTTTAGGACCTATATTTTTACAAGTTTGCTTCTTATATCATCATCATATCACATCTTGATATTTGTAAATATGACCAGCTTATCAACCATTAGTGCTGGGTGATATAACCTAAAAATAATATCCCTGATTTTTTCATACCTCATTCAATTTTCTATTTTTAATTGATTTTTTGTTACAAAAGACTAAGGAATTATTTTTAGTCTGTTGTTTTTATTTCAGACAAACATGAATTTCCCTAATGGGCATAAAGTGCAAACCTAGCTTTGGCCAAACTAAACCTTTTTTGAATAAAGGTTTGATCAAATTACGATGAATTCCCCTTTTTAGAATTAATAAAACGCCAGCCTAACTTTTGCCAAACTTCACTTATAAAAAATTAAAGGCCAGAGTTGAGAGAGTGCCGTAGGCTACCGTATTTACCCTAATTAAAGGGAAAATCAATTTTCAGGATTTTCATTTTTTCGTATCCTCCAACAAATTAATTCAAATTTTGATTTTAAATCGATTTATTGCCCAGCTCTACCAACCGTTTGTTTTTTTTTCTTTTTCATATCACATCAAAGGCTTTATCAAGAAAGGCTTTAATCTGCATAGCTGGAATGTGTTATTTTTCTATAAAAGTTGCTTGATAATAGTTATTATAGTTAATAGATGGTTAATAGATAATAGATTCTTGCTTGCCTGGAAAGCTGCACAGAACA
Source organism: Naso thynnoides (assembly GCA_029783665.1). Taxonomy (NCBI): domain Eukaryota; kingdom Metazoa; phylum Chordata; class Actinopteri; order Acanthuriformes; family Acanthuridae; genus Naso; species Naso thynnoides. The sequence continues at coordinate 12,223,892 of JAQLOL010000015.1, read as the reverse complement.
TGAATTGTGCTTATTCACACACTCTAAGACTTGAAAGAGCCCTAAAAATGCCATTTATGATTTATTCGAGACCAGGAAATTATCAAAACCCTCACAATCCAATAAACCATTATGGGTCTATGAATTTTAATAATGCTAATTTAAGTAAATAGTCGGTGAAAATGTTAGTTGTTTCTGCATTGTGTGACAGAATTGTAATGTGTATTTGTTCGGGTGTACAGTAAGTGTGTGCATGCATGAGTCACTGGCTCCTAGTGCAACTCCAGATGGTATCTTTTGGATTAGCAGCAGTGTGTCAGCGTCTCCTCTCATCCTCATTCCTCTGTATTTGGTGTGTGTGTGTATGCTCGTGTGTGTGTGTGTGTGTCTCCTTCTGCACCGTGTGTTTGTCATGTCGGGAGGCAACAGACAGAATTTTAATTATTGTGAAAAACTGGCAGACATGCATGCTGATAACCAACTCTCTGCTGTCAAGCTGCAGTCTCAGCCCACTCAGGTTGTCAATGGCATCACTTGGACTTTAAGGGTTGAGATAAACGTCTAATTATCTTATCATTAAGTTGTACAGTGTGTATTTTACATAGAACTGTCGGATTGTTTTGAGCCCCTTTGGCTAGGCATGTAGCTTGTACAGTAGTGGATTGCAACCTCCCAGTCACACAACAGGTCATGTCTTTTTGCCTACCGAGGTCCGGTTGGAACAATGCCCGGCCAGGTCACCTTCATAAGGCTGTTAAATCAAACCTTACGGTGCTGCATGGAAAAGGTCAGGCCCGGTCAGTTCCCTCTATGTGCTGTAATGCCTCAAACGGGATGCTCTGAATCACAACATCTGTGACCCTTTGCCTGCCAGTGGCAAGAAACTTCATTAGGAATGCGACAACATCCCACAACTGCAGATTTAGAGGCTCAAAGTGTCAATCAGGGCACGCGACTGAAGGACTCCAGGGAGGCGTAGCTGGTGCGGATGTGCTTGTGTGCTCCTTTCGTTGTCTTTATTTGCTCTAGAGTTTAGAGCTTGAGCTCAGAGTAGTGTTGTTTTGCTGCCTGACACGAAGTTTGGCCAGTAGTAGTTGGTAAGTTGATAAGGATTGACTAAATTAATTTTAAATGAGCTGACACTAGTACTGCATTCGTGCTTGTGCTTAGGCTTGGGTGGTATTACAGTATCATGGTATACCAAGATATTAAAATCCTGACAGTATTATCATCCTTCCTGTCAGTTACACAGACACTCAGGGCTCTGGATTGTTACCAAAACGGTCGCATGGGCAACCTTTTTTTGAGTGTGTCTCAGTTACATTTTTATCTAGTCGCATTTGTGCAAGTACATGATCATTACAGTTTTGGGAACACAGAAACAGTGTTAGAGATGGTGAAGAAAGTAGTCATTTTTTTCTTCACTGGGGCAGTCTCTCCCTCTTCCTGCACCCTCCCCTCCCTGAGCTGCAGTCCACTCATGGAGTGTGCAGAAGCAGTAGCTAAAAACTTTTCATGGACCATTTTTACAAGTAAGTCAGTAGGAGAAGCATTCAGTCGACACAAAACTCACTCTGTAACGTTAATTAGCGAGTTGAGCCTCATAGTTACAAAACTGAGCGCTGTCACCGAAGTTTAACATTACTTTTGTTTCGTGCATCTCTCCCTTCATTCATATCAGAATACAGACACAATGCTGAGGTAACGGTCGTAACGTTAAATAATATTCTAGAAAACTTCACGCAATAGTGTAATCCTATTCGTCGCAATACCGTCACAGTCAACAGAGTGACAACACAACTCAACTTTGGGTGTTTACCTTAAGAGTGCTGCTCCCTCCCATTACATGATAAAATAAGATGATCCTTGGTCTCACAACAGAGAAATTACTGTGTAACAGCAGCAACAAAGTGGACAGCAGAGAAGAAGCAGGAAAGGAAAGTTTGCTGCCCCCCTGCGAATAAATCATGTGCTTGTGCGACCAACAGAGAAAGTTGACGGTAGAGGGTATGACGGTATGAAAAAGCACATTACCGCCCAAGCCTAACTTGTGCCTTTAAATGGGAAATGTAGTAAAAAAATCAATAAATAAAACTACTGTAATAACTGTTGCTTATAGTATTAAATGCTTCCTATTTGCGTAGTGGGTAAACATGCTGCTTTTTTTAATATATATATATATAGAAGACTTTGTGGTTCTCAATCGATGGACACAGCAGTAGGCTTTTAATAAAGGGGCCTTTTCTGACTCTGCCAGCATAATTCCTCAAGGACGAGAGTTGCCCTTGATCTTGGCAGCTGATTTTTATCCTAATCCTTGGCCAAAAGGACCGATCACGGCCATCAGAAAAAGTCCACTGTGTGCTAACTGCTAAAGAAATTCTGTTCCTTGCTTATTTGCAACACAATGGATAATGTGGATGTTATTATGGTGATCACCTTGAATGCGAATGCACAGCTCATCATTTTGGTGTCCAGTGCTGATCTGAACACAGCACACCTCAAAGCACAGGGCAGCTGGGGCAGATTGTCAACAATCAAGGGGGCACAGCAGTGGTGTTAATATCCCTTTGATCCCTGCACCTAATCCCGCTGGATTCTTTGCTTAGATTAATTTTGAAGTCATAATGCAGAGGGCTTTTTTTCTTTCTGAGTCCAAATCCTCTTTTGTTAGATTGTACATGTGAATGGCTTTGTGGGTGGTTGTGCTCGGATAAACGCTTAGTAGGATGGCAGGGGAGCACTGGTGGTATTTAAATGATTGCATTTCCGTTTGCTCCCCCATCCTTTGATATTGTGCCACACGGAGAAACTCCAATGCAGGCTCAACTGCAGTGTCTTTCCTGTTTGATTTTGGCCACATCAGCTAAAAGCGCACAGCCTGGAGAATAGCAAAGATACAGAGATCCAAGTAACACTCAGCTCTTTCTTAATACTACCTGAGCCCTTTCACTGCAACACACAGATAAAAATGGCCCTATATCTATTCATTTTGGCAGAAACAAGCCCAGCAAATAAACAGACTTGTATAGTTTTATTATTCTGGACAGGCACAAAATAGGACCCACTTGCACAAACAAGGCAATATGAACTGTGTCACCATGCGGCCCCCAGCGAGGACCCCTGGACACTGCTGGAAAAAATGAGAGCCAGCCACCACCTGGTTTTAAAGATAAAGGCTTTATTGAATTGAGCACACACATCAAATAGAGCACATCAGCAACAGCAGGGTCTGTGTACTAGCTTTGCAAAGTGAATGAATCCTCGTCCCCCTTCTGGCGCATAATATGCTCATGTCCATCGCCTGACTGGCCGTAGCAAATATAAAAATGGCATTTAGGGACTTAATCTCAGAGCGGTTCAACTGGACACAGACTGTTGTTTTACTGTAAACTATTTGTTCCTCTGTTTGTGTGGCTATTAGAGTATTTTGTCACTGAGATGGAACTGAACAGTTGCAGCAAAAGTAATTTGTATAAAAGGAGGTCTAACACAGCGGAGTACATTAACATGCATAAAATGTTATTAGTGATTTAGTCTCATTAGCTCTTTTTTTAACAGATGGCATTTTGTTTACAATTTCAGTTATGGTGAAAACAAGCTAAAACACCCACACCATTAGCACTTGGTATTGTAGGAATGTCTGGAAAATCCATTTGAATTGTTGGCACCTGCAGCACACTAACATGCCATTATTCCACTGTAATTAAAAAGTAAAACTTCTAAACTTCTAATCAAAACGACTTTGTTCTGTTTTCCCTCCCCGCTGCAGCCTACCTCTGCGTTTCTGGGTGAATGTGATCAAGAACCCCCAGTTTGTGTTTGACATCCATAAGAGCAGCATCACAGACGCCTGTCTGTCCGTGGTGGCCCAGACCTTCATGGACTCCTGCTCCACCTCAGAACACCGCCTTGGGAAGGACTCACCCTCCAACAAGCTGCTTTATGCCAAGGACATTCCCAGCTACAAGAGCTGGGTGGAGAGGTGAGATGTCGGCGAAGTGAACGTGGTACACCAGCTCTTGATCTGTGTGTGTGTGCGTATGATAGAGAGGGAGAGGGAGGGGGCGTAGGCTCTTATGTGGGTGAAAACATCAGGAAACTTGCATTAGATTTGTTTCATTCCAACACACACACAATGTGACTGTAGCACTGTGATCTATGGCCCATGAAACACAATCCAAATTACAACATGGTGGGAATGGATGGCAGCGCCCACGGCTTGAGATCTACAGTGCAGAGGAGTCGGTGTGTTGCTATGGTGCAGAAGTGAGTGTGTGTACGAGGAGGAAAAAAGGAAGAGGAAGAGATTTTTTTGAGAGTAGCAGGCAGTAGAAGCCGGTAATTTGTTAAAATGAAAGTTTTATTAAATTTATTTGTCAGCAGGAGAGGCAAAGAGGTCCTGAATAAAAGATGGAGGCGGCCTGAGTATTTATGTGTCGTCGGCTTCGTCACATGGCAAAGCCTCAGGAGGAGAATATATGTGTGCCGCTTGAATGGGCGAATCCAAATGAGGAGCTTCAGGCTCGGGGCTGCACTCATTAGTCCTGTTTGAGTCTGCAGTGTGAGGAAATGTGAACCACTGCTGATTCACGCATGGATATGTTTGAGATGTCTGCACAGAGGCTGCTCTGCAGGGGGCAGCAAAAGCAGAAATTTCAGCCTGTATTTAGTTTTTGTTTTAAGGCTTTAATTGCACATGCATCAGGCCTGTGTTGCAAGTTAGTGTAGTAATACTGTGAACTGAACATCCCACAGTGCAACAGTGTTATTGAGCTGGAAAAGCCTCGGTAATATAGCAATGATTGAGTGAAGGTGGCTCTGGTGCTGCTTCACTCTGCTGTCCAGCCGAGTCAAAGTAAGGGTCATGCCAGGGGGAGGTGACTTATACTTTTTTTAAGTAGTTTTTAAAATCTGTAGTTTTATGTTTAGTTTAAAGTATTGTACTTCACCACATTCTAAATCACATCCGTTACTGAGTTTTCAAAAATGTAGGCCTAAATAAAAAATGAAAGGAAAAAAGTTGCAGCCCGGAAACAACTGCAGTGAGTGATGGGCAGGAAAACAAACTGGCACCAAATCACATTAGTAGCCAAAAACAACTATCCGATCGCAAACAGGCCAGTTGAAACTCTGACATTTAGACCGGAAAAAAAAGCCGCGCTGCAGCAGCCACAGGTTTGGAGAGATGAGGTGAACAGAGCTGCACAGCACAGGAGCCAGTCAGATGATTTGTTAGATTCATTCGTTCACTTAATCGTTTACCAGAGAAAAAAGAAAAACTCATTCAGCATCAACGGCTTAAAAGTACCCAGTAACTAGTACTATGAGTAATTTTTGATAACAGTAATTTATACTTTTACTTTAGCACTTTTTTTTAACACTTTTACTTGTAATTTAGTAATATTTCAGCAATGTAACAGTACTTGTAGCTGAGTAAAAACTCTCAGTACTCTTTCCACCTCTGGAAGAGGATGTAAAGGGCAGAATGCAGCAGTTATTAAAGAGGACTGCAAAGGGAAAGCAAAGAAAGTGAACTCTGTAGAGGTGCAGAGTCGTCGTCTTTTTCTCTCCTTTATGCTCCAGCATGTTTGGAAGAGAGGACATCCGTACTTGGTGAGCAGGCTAATGGAAATCTGCTGCTTGTTTGCTGCATCTCTACAGACAGAACACATGTAGACACAAGTTTTACAACTCTGCAGTCAATATGCGAAGAAAATGTGCAGAGAAATGACATATTTCCACATTTGGACAAGTATGCATTTTCAGCAGTTTGTTTTTTTCTTATATTCGGGGCTGTGATTCACTGCAGTGGGCAGAGCTGTGATGTCCCACCGAGCTTTTTACTCGCTACACCATGTTGATGTCATTAATTTGGGGCTGTGAAGTGAAGTGGGCTGCTGAAATATTGACACTTGCCTCGAATTTGATGTGGGAGTTGATGGTCTCCAGACAATGACGAATCCATCACAGCTGTCGTAACGTAACGTGTTTACAACAGTGTTTGCATATGCATCAGTACATTTGCAAAACTAACATTTTTTGGCCCTTTTTGTCTAAAAAAAAACAGCTTGTGGTGCAGCTTTTATTGCAACTGTGCAACTAATGTTTGCTTTTAAAAGATGTTTGCCGTTTTGCAGTCACTTTTATAAATGGAAATATATGTTAGGTT
>JAQLOL010000015.1:12199290-12215068 GCA_029783665.1 Naso thynnoides | reverse complement strand
CACTGAGACTGCACGAGTCTTACTGCTTCGTTATTATTACAGTCATGAATATGGACATAACTACTGCACGGAGATCCCAATCACCCCCAAAATTTAATCAATTGTTCCTGGTCCCATTGCGGACATTTCCTGAAAATCTCATCCAAATCTGTCCTTAACTTTTTGAGTTATGTTGCTAACAGACGGACAGACAGACAAACAAACCCTGGCGAAAACATTACCTCCTTGGCGGAGGTAATAAAGTTGTTTAATCTCTTACCTCACTTTCATTTACCTGTCCTTATCAGCAGCCTCTGGTCTTTACGTAAATCTCTTTTTTCTCCCGCTTTATTCACCTCACTGTGCTGCTGCTCAGCTGATTAAAAGAAGCTGGCTGTCAGCGGTACATGCTGCTGTTAGGTTAATTGATTAATTGATTTTTGAGAGGAAATACAAGGAGAGAGCAAAGAGCTCCGTCTTCATTCCGCAGTGCGCGCCTCTTCATATTTTTCTGAATTAACACACTTAATGGATGCGAGCAGCCGGGTTTTAAATCTAATTGTAATTTAGAGAAGAAAAAAAAAACACCGTGTTACTCGCACTTGCTCAGATCTACACATGATGTGAGCGGCACTGGGGCGGAGTTGAGCAGTGCCACTCCAATTGTGGTCCAGACTGTTTAAAACTCCGTTCACGGCTCCACCTAAAATGTTTCGCTCCCTCTCAACGCTCCGCTTACATGCTCTGGTGTGAGCATGGTGCATCTCACCCCATTTCTCATCATCTGTGTGTGTGTGTGTGTGTGTGTGTGTGTGTGTGTGTGTGTTTGGTGGCAGCTTTGTGACATGGTTTCTCAGATCTGGTAATTATGAAGAAATTATTCATCCTTTGCATCACAAGAGAAACTGAAGAGTTATGCCACTGAGGCCCCATGTATCCCACTACACATTGTTCCTTGAGACCATGCTCACACTATCCCTCCTCTTCTTCAGTGAAAACAGTTTCATGTTGACTTTGCACAATCTTCCTGAATGTTGGATCTTATCATTTCCTGTAGTGAGTCAAGTTGAGCTGCTGCTCCGCAACATTCCAGCCTTATGGCTCCATATCTTCTTAAAGGAGAAGTTTGGGTTTTAGCACATGTAGCCCTATCATAAGGTTATTTACCATCATACACGACCATCAAGAGCAACATGATGAAGGACGGTGCAGTCTTGAGAACTCAAGCCTGCTGCTGATGTCACTGTAGCTTCCATGACAGACTGGCATGGGCGCTGAGACAGTCCTTTAAAAAACACAACACATGCTCGATTTCCAAGACGAGAAACTTACTGGGTGGTCAGTGGTGTCTGCTGATGTTCCGGAAACAATCCAAACAATCTCACTTCTGGTTTCCGGCGGTGGAGGAATATCTAAATCTGTAAGTCTATACAACAAAGTGGACTTTATAAAATGATAAATAAAACTTGATGCAAAGCATATTATGCGACGATAGAGATGGTCAGTAGGAACCGAGACTTTCCACTGACCGTTCATTTCATGTATCGGTGTCATATTGGTTTTTGCCACGGCCCCGCCCCTTTAGGGGGCTAGAATTAGTCTAGAGTCCATTTATTCTTATGGAAGAAATAAATGTGATCACAGATTATGACCAATTCTGTCACCCCATATTCACCAAGATACACAAGACATATCTTCTGAACATTCTTAACCAGAAAAATGTCATTTTTCAGACATACAAATCAGGAGAAAATTAACTTTGTTCGAGATCTGTCTCTGTCTTAGCGACACACTCTTGCGAGATTTGGGAACCGGTGCTTCCTGTCTTGCTTCACAACGGACACAAACGGACATTTAAATGGTCTTAGAGGCGAAACCATGAATTAAAAGTTCAAACTTTCGTCAAACAAATATCATGCAATGCAAAATCCATCTGCTTAAAGCTGTTCAGATTGCGTCAGAACGCCTCCAGACGAGGCAGAGGGATGATGGTTCCTAACTGTCTTCATGGGAGACGTGACTCCCCCACTTAGGAGACAGGAAATGTATACTATTTCACACCATTTGCGCAGCGTACAGTAGGGGATCTTGTGTTGACATTGGCCATCTCTGGCAAAGATTTTTGTATGTTAACATTAATGGACACCATTGACCACTCGGTAAGTTTCTAGTCTTTGAAATCGAGCATGTACTCTTGTTTCTGAAGGATTGTCTCAGTGCCCATGGCAATCCATTGTAGCAGTGATGTCAGCAATGAGCTAGAACATTCAAGACACCATTGTTCTTCATAATGTGGCTGTTGACTATTGTAAGTGATGTGTATGTGGAAATGATCGAAAATAACCTTATGATAGGGTTTAACATGCTATAAACTGAACTTCCCCTTTGACTGTTTTGCTTAATCGTGCGTCTGTTCTGCAACATTTCATTTGGTTGTTTTTATGAGAGCCTTAGCTCACTCCCCGCCCTTCGGTTTTATTCTTTAATCACCTCAGTACATCAGGCAGGCTTCCATCTAGAAAGGGCAGCCCTCTGCCAGGCTTACCACCTAATCCATCAGCGGCCCGTCCGTCAGCTCTCCACGCTGCACACTCCCCAGTCTTGCTCACCACGTGCCATTTCACTCCTTGTCACTCTTCTCTGCTGAGCTGTTGAAACATTCGACATCACTGCCTGTCTGCTCCTCTATTTGTTGCCAAAATAACCTTATCCAGGGCACTTAGGGTACAGGTGACGTCAGCAGCTATCACTATGTTCAAGGTGTGATGCTGCGGTGACGGACAGGAAGCATTAGATGTAGTTTTCTCCATTATGAATTTCTGTGATAGGCAGGAAAGTGTTTAAAACCTGCTGCTCCTGTCTGCATGGCAAAGCTGATCGACGGAAGCCATGCAAGTTAAGATGAGACGGATGGTAAGAAGCATCCTGTTTATAGTCTTAGCTTCCATGCTCATCATCCGATAGACCAAATCCCCTCTCTCAATTGACACTTAAGGTGAGATAGGCAGGTAAGCCTGTCCTGTGAGGATGAATCTATCAAACAACCACATGCTTTTCTCTTCGTGTCAGCTGATTCACATAATAGACGATGCTCTGCAGCTCCTGATTACCCATAGAGTTGTCGGTTGAATGACACAAAGCAGTCTGCTTCCTCTTGAAGCATTACGTCTCAACCTTCCTGCCTTTTTTGAGATTTTTTTACGTGTAAGTAAGGCAGAATGTTTCTCCGTAGCATTTCAGTAACACCAGCTAAGCCTCAGTCTGTCTGAATGGTGGTTACAGCCAGGGGAGGGAGACTGGAGGGGGATAAACTGCTCCCTTCTGATGGGATCGAGAGCTGCCCATGTGCCTAGCGGATCACTGGCTGATAATAATGTGGCACAAAAGCCCAACACGCTACTAAATCCCCTGTCTGGGGCCGCTGGTGTGTCATATCAAGTCCCCTCAGGCCTCTCTCCTCTTTCTGTGTGGCGGCCATGGGACATCTCCACTCCTCTATTTTCCACTTAATGGGCTGCCTCCATCCCCAACCTGCAGCCATTCTAATATGTGTTTCTTGAGTTACTCACTTTTGCTCACCTCACTGATTCTCCTCTTGTCAGTGGAGCAAAGTGGTTGTGGCAGGTCGTTGTGAGGAATGGGGGGGATGTTAAAATGCTCGTGTGCACGTGTTCACGCAGAGATGGCTGCTGAGGCAAAGAACCTATTCCAAAGTTTGCTCATGCACGTCCTGATATGAACCTGAGGGAAGAAAATCTATCAACCGACCACAAGGATTGACTGCTGACAAGATATTGCATTGTTCTGATAATTGTTTTTATTATTTTTACGTGTGCGGTCGTATTATACGTTAGTGGTCATGGCAATTGTAAATAAAATGTCAAAGCAGCATCGTGACTTCTGAACAGTGTGCAGTTGTTGTCGGGGTAACGGGCCGTCATAAGCCATTTGAAAGACAGAAAAATGTTTCTTACCACATGCTGCTATGCAAGTCATCCATCTCATTATCCTCCGAAATTTCGCTCTTTTGATTGAACGGAGCTTGCTCTTTCTTCGAATGGGTCTCCAGTACCGCTACGAGACTGTATTTGCACCTTAAACGCTGTCAGAACTGCCACTCGTAATTTCCCCCGCAGCCTCCATGTTTTAACCGGGAAAGAAGTAGAAAAGGCGCGCAATAAAAAAAAATACTACACCCCAGTCACTGAGATGCAGATTCGCACGGGACTGGTATTATCATAGGACGTCTATGTTTGGCGAAATATGGCAGGTAATTTGCGGTGGAATTTTTACTTTACAAATTACAGACATGGCGCATTCGCACGGGATCAAGATCACAGACATCCTCCGCAATTACTACAAATTACCAGAGGTTCCCAGGTAATACTAATCCCGTGCGAATAGGGCTTTGGAAGGCAATAATAAGGCGCTGGCTTCTCAAAGAACCTCCCACTCAAACAATGGATAGACCTGTAGATACATATTTGTATTAAAAAAACAGTTCCTGTGCTTACTTTTGTTTCAATTGCTTGACCTTATGCCCTCTGTTTTAAAAATTGAAAAAATAAAATATTAAAAAAACACAAAACACAAAACCAGGAAAAACACAGTAAAGGTAAATCTCAAAAAGGCTTGAAAGGCAGCTCTCTAAGTTTGCTGCCAGCAGCTGTAGTCAGAATTGACAACAGTGGATTCCAGTGTCTATCTGGACAGAACACATAAAAAGGTTTTCCAAAATTTTCCATTTTCCAAAAAAAAAAAACCCTATTCCCTCACCTATAACTTGATTGATTCTGTATTTTTTCCCTGTAGAGTGAATAAGCTAGAGAAGGTGATACTTCTGCAGCAGGGATATGAGACTATGTATCCAAGATGACTTAAGTGCTGTCCTTCACAAAGAGGGAAGCTGCAATCTTTTAATAGCCGCCTTTCGAGCTTAGTTGCACTTTTGATGTTCAAAAGATGGCTTGGAGTGCCCCTAAACTATTTTAGATTTTCTACAGTAATTATTAAATAAGTACAGGGTAAACATTTTGGGGCATCTTTTTTAATGAAAAACCCGATTTAAAAGTAATGATTGCAGGTTTTTTTTTGTCAAGTATTTATTAATGTGTTTGTGTGTGTGTTTGCCTCACTGTCCTCCTGGCAGATTGTGTGTGCATTGGAGCAGGACGATGCAGCCAGAAAACAGAGGCTGGCCTTCAAGCTGGAGCAGGTGGTGGCCTTCATGAGTCTGGAGAGCTGAGGACCGCACTTCCCAGGGCGCACTGGGAAGAGACCCCATCAGAAACCGAGCCGTGCCTGAGCGAAGACCTGTCCCCATCTTTTTCATCATGTGACTTCTTCCTCCGCCTTTCAAAGTCGACTTCTTCCTCGACCTTTTTTCTGCTTCCTCTTCCCCGAGAGATATTTTGTTTTCCTCATCCACTCTGCTGCATAGACTAGTTTACCTGAATATATCTGAAGGGTTGTTCGGGCTGAGGCTGACGTCTCCCACAGTGCAATGCGGGAGATCGCTCAGCTTCACCACAGGGAGAGCCTCAAGGGGGGATTGCTTGAAAGCTGGCCATATTGGCAAACTTCAGTCCCCCTGCTGGAAGAAAAGAGGGGAAAAACATTTTTGTGTTGCCTTCAAGAATTTACACTGATAATTCTTTAAAAACCACGGTGTTGGGTGTCCATTTTGTTGAGAACTTTTTAAAAATACGATAGTTAAAGTTACACCATCTCTAGAGTCCAGTTTATTGTAGTTGTATATTCAATATACGGAATCAAGAGGAAACATCAACAACGATGACTGCAAGCCAAATGAACACCTCTGAAGAAAATTAATGCAAGGATGGTTTGCCAAGTTTACACTGTACCTACAAGCGAAGCATACATATCTGCGAAATTTGGGGGCGAGTCCACGCAAACCTAGAATGTTCTTGTGTTCTTTCAATGTAGCTGGAGTTGTATTTAAGAAAAAGACTGATAGGGGTAGGGAAGGATTAGTGCTTCTCTGAACTGCTCCTTTATTGAAACGTGACTGACATGAAAACTTTACAAACCAGGGCATCCCCAGTCTATACCCCTCTGCAACATTCGCACATTTCTCCCTGCCCAGCGTACATTTACTTCAAAGAAAATGCTCATGATTTCTGCTTCCATACGGCTTATGCGGCTACTGCAAAATTAACCTATTAGACAAAACTCTGGGGGCCCCCGACCCAAGTTGGATCCTCTCTAAGAAGCACACAAACAACTCTTGAAGACAGTGTTTTGACTGCTAATCCCAACACCAGGAGCAGTCTTTGTCCGGCTCTTGCCACTTCCAATCTTGTGCCGCCACTGCGACGGTCTATCAAAGCACACACACACACACACATACACGAACGCACAGACACACACAATCAGCAGCTGCCCAAGATCCTGACTGCCCAGATATCTACGCAGACCCTGGAGGGGGTAAAGGGAAGAGCTGACTGAAATGCACCGGGTAAGAAACTGCTTGATCATTGAAAAGATGAAAAATGAGTCGATGTGGTGCGGCCACATGATGGCTGACTGCTCCCTAAAGGGGCTCTGTTGTGAGAGTAGCACTTCTTTCCCAGGATGTTCTTGTTTAAAGACTTTTGTGCGGAGAAATCAAACAAGATGGACTTAGTCGGTCAGCCAAAAACCAAAGGAGCTTGAAATTTTCAAAACGGTCAAAAATGTATTTGTAAAGTGCCACTGAGGAACTGACAAAAAAGGACTATGTAAAAGACAACCACTTCTGGGACAAAAAAAAAAAAAAAATTGTGACTGGAACTTTAAGAAACCTGTGTGATTTTTCTGACCTCAGTGTGTCGAGGTGAGAGGCTCTGTGGGCGAGGTGATCCGATCCTCCTTTCTCTTTCCATCGTCCCGGGTCTCTCCAGCTCTCGGCACACCGTTCGCCCTCGTGTCCGGCTCCTGACTTACCAGTTCTCTTTTCTGTTTTTGCACAAGCGTTGGAGACGGTAGCTAGTTGCATATGGCAAAACCCCAACTCTTGAGCGTGTAACTGTTGAGACGCTCTTGTCTGTATTAGTGTAGTTGTCCTCAGTGGCGGCAGGGGGCGGCCTTCTCCAAGCCTCAAAAAAAAAACAAAAAAAAAAAACAAAGAAGAAAAAAAAGAAAAAAAGCAGAAAGCAGAGCAGAAACAGAACAAGAAGTGAGCATCAGGGCAGGATAAACAGAAAATGATAGACTTTAAAAATAGGACTTGTTGGAGAGAGCGATTGAAAGAGACGATGGAGGCGCCCTCCGTACCTTTTGACCTCTGCCCTTTCTTTTGCCTTGACAACGTGCCCCATGTGGTGATGTGAATGTGTGAAGACCGCCCTAGGTCCACCTTGGGTCCTTTATTGGCTTTTTAAGCGCATGTAAAACGTAAACAATTTAAGAAACTTATTTAAAAAAAAGTGAAAAATAAGAAAATTAAGCCTTGCAATGATGATGTGGATGTGTTCTTTTATCTTTCTTTTGCTTGGAAGAATTGAGACGGAAGAAGTGGGTTGTTCATGTAATAAAAACTATAACTTTTGTTTAAGGTGGAACCTTTATCCAGTTCAGCCCCTCCTGCAGAACCTCATGCCCATGGTTTTTGTAAAGTGTTAGATGCTAAATAAAACAGATATTATATACCCTTGCATGTTAAACCTATTTGGATGGTATGAAATGGAACTGCCTTGCTCAAGATATTTACTTCTAATACTACTAGGGACTTAAAAGTCATTCACAAGCTAACTGTTCATTTCAAGATTAATGATCTCACATGAACCTCGTTTCGAATTTTGTTGTCCTTCCATCGCAGACCATCAGTGTTTCTGTGACAGCTGTGTCCCTCTGTGGTTTATGTTTTGGTACACAGAAGATGCAAGTTGAGTCTTGCTCTGTTTTTGCTGCTATTACATCTTGTTTTGTGCGGTGTTACAATTATTTCGTCATAATTACTTTCTTTTTTCCACATTAGTTGAACCCAGAACTATTGCAGTCAACTTAAAGGACCATACTAGTGGCACTACATGTCATCGTCCTTTGTCAGCAATGGCCATAAGATTAAAAAAAAAAACACACATTTTGCCCAAATAGCTTTATCTAAGAGATATGGTGTCTGTTAATGTTCAATAAACGTTAGGGCTGGGTAATGGCAAGGATTTCCCGGTACAATACAGATCAGGATACACGATATGATTGTATCATAATCACTGCAGTACAATGACTAAAGAGATATACTGCGATATTTCACATAGCTCACTGAAAATGTAAAAACAGCTCAAATGCAAGTTGCTTTGTACAGCCTGGGTAGTCTAAGTACATCTTATCGTATTATAATAATTCAGTGGGCAAATTGAGTCAGAACAAATAAATTAAAAAATTTTCCTCCAGTTTAATTGAACATTATTGGACAGTTACCAAACACACTGATGTAGCTGCCATTTCATCAAAATGAAAAATTAAATTTAAGTGCACTCTTGTACTGTAACTTGACACACTGAAATTGAAAGTATGAAAATGACATGGAAAAGTGTTCTTTCAGGGCTGCTTTTTGGCAAGGACGTCACGGTACGATACGGATATCACAAAAATAAGTATTGCGTTATATTGCCATATCAAATTTTTTTTTAGCACAGTCCTAATCAGCGTTACAGAAAGTAGCTGAAAATGTGTGACAATGTTAGTTAAAAAGAACATCCGTGTCGAAATTCTTCACGCTAATATTCGAGCTCGGAAGGCAGCATTTGTAAGGAACTATTTTTCCAGGCTTAATAAATTTCGTCTCAGCATCTCCCAGCTCCCCTCCCTCTTGCTCTCAGCGATTTTTGACCAAATAAACGCAGACATTCTCTTTAGAAGGGCAAATTACCTATACCTAGCAACTATTATGTGTCCGGTAGTGTTTCTATACCCTATTTCAACATGAATGGCAGTGAATGGGGTTTAAAAATGCAGCCGTAGATCTGCTTAGGTATACACATAGTCCAATTTTAACAACACTTGTAAAAGATAGGCGTGATCTCTGCTAATGGTGAGAAGTCAGAAAAAATAGACTAGTATGGTCCTTTCAGTCGATTGGCTTAAACCTTGAAAACAAACCAGTGCCGGTTCACAGTGTGTTTACCATGTGCCACACCAATTCAAATGGTACTATCTGTTTCAGTTCTCTGGAAAAACACATGGAAGACACAATGCATTCATGTGATTCATACAGATAAATAGTTTTCTAATAATACAAGTATGTTAGGCTTGATAGTAGGCTTCTGTTTAAGACTGAGTTTGGCAAGTGACTGTTTGTCTTTAGTCAGTTTGTCAAATGTTTGTGAGTTATCCACCTCATTGTCCATGAATTACTGCCTGCAGGTATACAGTATAATGAATGTCTGTTGTTTCAACTTGGAGGGGTACATTCACAGGGTGATTGCTGGGCAAGTTACGTAGTAAACATATCAAACTTATTCTCAACTGTTATCGGAAATAGAGGGGAATAATGATTGATTTTGTGACTGGATGATTAATTCATGCGAGGCTTGCATTGATATTTTAAGAAATGTGGTAGAAAAACACCTTTAGACAATTTTAAAGAACCTCTTTCATTCATGTAGCCAATGTTTACTGTGTCTAGATACCCAAAGTTTCCCCTCACTGCCGTGTGTTAGTGCATAACACAAGGTTAGAGTCCTGGACGGTCATTGTGAATCTGCCCCCCGGTGTAACATCCTGTCTTTAGTTCCTTCCTGCCCCCGTCCCGTCCACCGCAACAAAGGCTGTCTGCGAGTAGCCACCCTGTGTTGCCGAGAGCACAGATAAAGTTTCCACCTTGAAAAGTTTTGTAGGAACTAAAAATGTCCTCCTAGCTCAGTGTTATAGCAGGTGTTACAGAAACATGCTAGAAAAGACTTTTACTAGACCATATTTGAAAGATAAAGAGTATCTTATCGAGAGATAAAAACGAAACCTGGGGGATATAAGGCGAGCTTCTCTAACTTTGTTATAATTAATTGTATACCTGTGTATGTAAATATAATGCATTCCTATTTTGCAGTCAAGAACAAAATACTATTTGTAATATAGAATAAACTTTATTATGAAACCAAGCCTTTCATGATTGTTTTTGGTCTTTGTGTTTGCTTGCAGGCGGCTGTCATGTTGGAGTCCAACATATTACAGCTCTCACTCACAATACAACGCTGTCAGGATACTGTGTCTCCATAATAATAAAGTAATTCTGCGATACTTTATACATTTTAAGACATTAATCCACCATGCATCGCATTATCTTCAATTTAAGAAGAAAAAAAACAAACTAAAAAGTTTTCTAAGTAGAAATTATGTATTTATTCCATGCAGTGTGGTGTCAGCTGGACAGATTGTTAGCTTACTGCCTCTTCTGGACACACACTCTGCAACTTGTCTGTTTCCCATGTGCCATCATTCTCAACAGCCAAACTGCCGGAAAGCAGATAAATGAGGAGTGACTCTAGGGAGTCAAATTAGCAGAGGAAAACAATCAGAGCACGTGCATGTCTTTAATTAAAATACTGATATTTGGTGCCAGAACATCAATAACTAAAATAAAAGACTATAACAGGATACATGCGGTTTACTTCCTGTACGTGTTTTTTAATTCTAAAATTACATGAAGTGCTCATCTGTGTCTAAAAATAACCATGTAGTAAATAAACAAGTCACAACAAGCACACAGGAATGCTTAGAGTCGTTGGAAAGTTTTTCTGATGACTTTAGGTGGGGGCAGGCTAGCACTTCCCATTGACTACCAGTGTTTGAGCTAAGCTAATTAGCTCTGCCCATCTCTTCCTTGTTACTGCACACTCAGTTGAAAGAATGGCATCTGTCTTGTCTGGAACTCGAAAGGAAAGCAGTTATTAAAATCGCCCCTTACTTTAGTGCGAAACAAAAGTCTCCTGCAAGATGCACACAAAATAATTAAACATCTAGTCAGCCTCCAAGCCTTCATCACATGCTAACTGTGGGTGGAGCTTTGCCAACACTTTGGTCAAGTCATCAAATTTGATCAAAAACTTGAAAAACAAAATTAATTAATGACTAAGTTGTTCTCCTCTGAACAGCGCAACAAAACTCCCACAAAAGACTTGGAGAAGTGTTCAAAGAGTGTGAGAGTACAAGTCGTTACAACCGCTTCAGATTAAATGGTATGGACCAGAGTGTTCAGGTATTTCAAGGCCGTCTCAGATTCCTCACAGTCCGCTGCCAAACTGAGGGGAAAAAAACCCCTAAGAAGATTGGCCGCACAAAGATGCAAAACAGAGTAATTTCTGTTGTACTCTAATATTTGTAATTACTTTCTGTGCCGGTGCCTGTCGGGATAAACAAGAAAAATTACTAGACTGTAGATAAGCGCAAGACTTCTTCCATTAAAAGAAAATCCTCTGCTTTTTAGAAGCATAATGGTCCAAATCACTTTTTCACTTTGTAAAGTACCCAAATTATTCAAACTATGCTTTTGTCCAATTAATTCAAAGTCTCAGAAACAATACGCCGTTTTATTCTACATTGTTTAAAAAGTTTTTGCCAGCTTCTCTCTCCATCCTAATGAGGAAAGCTTGAAGAAACAAACTGGATTCTGCAGGGCCAAATGTAAATCAAACAGATGTAAATTCAATACATCTTCCTACTTTGACAACTTTTCTATCCCCGTCTTCCAAGTTGGATTTGGTGGTTATAAACTGGCTGATGGAGTTTTTAATTAATGAGTCAGGCCTGGACCTCTCATTGTGTCTGGCTCTAACTCAGCCTGTTAAGTCTCCAAATTCCGCTAAACTCTTAATCTGAGTTAGTTAAATAAGCTCTGTGATGTAAATCCATGGATCTTATTTCTATTGTCAAGAGGTGGGTTACAAAAGCTTCTGTGGTATAATGAGGTGTTACCTGACGTGATGTAACCTTAGTCGTTCTAACGAAGGCAGAGCAAATATCCGCCGCCAAAATAATTAGGAAACAACAGCATTGGTAAAGATTAGCTGAACCCCTAAGCTTCTTCCTCTTGAAGCCAATCTAGCGGGAAATCAAAGGGGAAATCCCTGCCTCTGAGCATGTATCAGTCAACAAGGCTTAGCCGTAGCTCTGCAGAAACACACTGGTTTATTTTACTCTATAATCTGCATTTTTCAATAATACATCACACATCAAAGGCGGTTAAGGCGCTAATTTTCTGATTTCTTCAAGTGGCCCGTAAGCTTCGTTATCTCCCAAAACACAGCTTCTACTGCGACTTCCTGCAACTTGTTCAAGTGACACAGCTGCACAATAAGGACTAGGCCGTCCTGAAACACCTTCCCAGAGACACACAGGACTTTAAAAGTCAGAGGTAAGGTGAAAAAAAAAGACAAGTAAATGGAAAACAGGAGTGACAGATAAGGAAATAGAAAGTTCTGTGTAGCAAAGGAGGGCAGAGGTGGTGTGAAGTGTGGAAAACAGAGTGACAACCCGCTGGAGGGGGGGGGGGATGCCCACAGACGGGAGGCTGCGGCACTCCAGAAGGCTGAGTGGCTGACGGGGACGAGAGATTGAATTGGCCCAGTGTCACCCTCCATATAACAGCCAGTGAACTGGGAGTAATGGGTGAGAAATGGAAAGAAGGAAGGTGGAAGGAGAGGGAGAGAACGAGAGGTGGCGAGAGGAGAGAGGTCCGCCGAGTGTCACCCTAATTTTCTGATCAGTGAGGTGGGGATAATGGAGGGAGGAGGGAGGCGACTCAGAGGGGTGATGGGCTTGGATGGAGGTAGCGGAGGGGGCAGGATGATAGAGAGCCGACTATGATTGCTTTGCACCAGGGGTGGCTTTCCACACTCCCATGATCACTGCAGCCCTTTCACCCCCAGACCCCCACCCTGCCATCACTTACACACACACACACACACCGAATCTGTCCACATGGAGATGGAGCGATGCACCGACGAGGATGAAAAGAAAGGATTTTGGTGCTTTGCTGGCAATCAGTGTTATAGAGGGCATGCAGGGTTACAGGATCGGATGATCAATAAGGCTGAAGCTGCAGCTTTGGGGATCTGAACCCTTATTCAACCTGTGGCCACCTCAGCTTAACAGACTTATCTTCAAGACAAGAGACTATTAGATTTACTGTCAACAGAGCAATCCAAAAGATTAATATCACTCCATGAGCAGCTGGGGCAAAGTTCCCCTACGGAAAAAACAAACAAAACACGTTTGAGTAACAGGTGCAGGAAGGAAACTAATGTTTCAGAAAAACAGGATTGCACATAAACGTACAGCTCAGTTCTCTTGGAGCATAAAAACACTTACAGCTCGGTAATAGTTTGACCTGACCGATGGTGCCAGCCTGTCTCATGTTTGCGATGCATTGCGCATACAGTATTTGACCCAAAATATACCTTTTTAAAAATACTTTTTATAGCAGAAACACTTGTGTTTAGGTTAATGCATTATTCTCTGTCTGGCTCTTGAACGCACCATCATTTAATCAGGTCAGCTCCTCCAAGGCCTGTCACCTGTGGCGTCATGGCCGCCTCTCTTTGTTCCTGCCTGTTTGTTGCCACTTGGGCCACAGTCTTTAACTCTGACGTACGTAATGCAGTCATAAGGTTATTTTGAGGTTTCTTCAGTGATTTAAAGGTTGTTCAAAGTTCTTACATGAAAATTTAGTGACTGAGTTGCGTTTGTTTGCTGTCTTCCTGGTGTCATATGGCGTCTGCTTGGCTGAGTTTTGGTGATTCCAAAGTTTGTTTTTTTGCTGTCGATGTACGGAGCACATGTGAAGTGGTACTGTACTGTAATCTTAATATTTACGTCTTGCTCCTGTCTGCATTGCAGGGATGTGTACTCCCTCAAGTCTGCTGAGCTAATGCACTTTGTGTCAAGATGTGGCTCTTTTTATCTGGTAGTAGGTTGAGTTTGCTGTTTTGCCTTTGTTGTGCTCTTCCAGTGTTTCTGCCTTGAAGTTTGAAGCCAGTGTTGCCTCCTCTGCTGTAACCATCTTGACTGTGAAACTGATTGTATATCAAAGTGGAACCAACTGGTTTGTTGTTGTTTTTTGGAGGGGAGGGGGTGCTTTGATTAATGCTTTTTGTTACAGCAGAGCACTGGGAAACTGATGCATTCATCTGCAGTGAACATCAGTTGTCATTAGTACCTGTGTTTAGTTGTTGCGCTCTTGGAGCACAGTTGCCTCCTCACTCATCAGTACCAATACATGGCAACTCTTGTTATATGTGCACTCTCCATATATGAGCTACCAGACTCATTTTTTTTGTAAAGACCTCAAAGTGCTATGACATAAGGGAGATGGATGTCTGGATATAGATGCCAAAGTTTGGACAGTTTTGAGATTTAAAATATTTCTGTACATTCATATAAGTGAGACAAGAATGAGGAGAAATTAATGGAAAATTTTGTGAGTGGATGTTAGAACCAAAGGAGAAAAGGATCACCTTCAACCACCAGACGTACTCTAACTCCCTCTCTCCCCTCTCAGGTGTGTTTCAGGGAGGTCATGACGTGCTGGTTTGTGCCTGCCTGACCCTAACCCTCCTTCACCTGCCTGATGGGTGATGGTTGCTGATGTCATCGTCGCCTTTGTGGGTTAAACTCTCACACTGCAGCTTTGTGCCAACGCAACTTCAGGACCCTCATCTCTCTGAGATATCACTTCATTCTTTTCCACAGCTCTTAAATTTTACATATATTTTTTTGTTTTTTACACTGACAACAGCTGACCTGCATAGCAAAATAAATGCTTTAATACTCTGAGAAATAAATTGGTTCTACACTGTGTCTTTTTTACTGTCTGCTTGGCCTTTTTTTTTTTGGTACTTTTACAGTTTTATTTGAAGAAAGTTCCCATTTAGTTTGTTACTGACATCAAGAGAAATGTAGAAAGCAATATCAAGATTCATTCAGAGTGTGGAACCAACAGAAAAATGGAGGAAATCTAGAGAGTCCGACAGATGAGTTCAAATAATCACAAACAAATATTATGCCTCTCTAAATACTTATAAAAAAGGAATGCAGGAAAACTTTTTTTTATATATAAACAAATTTCTTTTATCAGATGGAAGATGCTTTCATTATGTCTTTCGTGGTGTAGTGACAGTGTCACAGGACTTTACTTTCAGAGGTTTTAGGTTCAAAACCCATTGATGACACTTTTACTCTGTCTTCTCAAATGCAAACTGCTGCATTCATGACAACAGACTGGCCCCAATATGCATCCCTTGGCAGTGTAGTGGTGAAGTATTTGTCTTTCATCCCTTAAATTCTTGGTTCAAATCCAACCACCAACAGCTTTGTCTTCTTGAATTGTCATTGCTGTGGCATAAATTATCAGAAATGTCAGTTAACGACTGACCTTCAAGAGTCAATCCACAGCTGAGACCAATATGACTATGCAAGAGCTGCTGTGTTTGACAAAACTTAACGAACTTTACGAACATTTGACATATTATACATTGTCAACCAATTCAAGAAATGTAATGAAAGTGAAAAATCTAAAAAAACGTCAGTCAGTAGCTGACATTTCAATAAAGAATAAATGTTTTTATCATATTGATTTAAAAATGGTTAAATATTCTTTAATAAAGTTATTTGTTATTTGTTTGCAAAACAGTCTTTGTACAGTTATATTTGTGCAAAATCAGTCTTTAATCCACATAAATAAGGTCTATTTTTCATTTCAGGTGTAAATAAAAATATCGGCAATATCTCATCGATATCTGTAAAAATACTGACGATACTACCGATATTTCAAAATAGGTAAAAATTAGGGTTAGCGCTCAAA
>JAQLOL010000015.1:12184666-12197728 GCA_029783665.1 Naso thynnoides | reverse complement strand
AAACTGAGAAACAAATCTGACAACACAATGTGGCCCTGCAGGCATTGGCCAGCAATGGGGTGGGGTAAGAAAATACTCATCGTGGCGTTGTCGTGAAGTCCATGTGGTGAACTTAAAGTTTGTATTTCAAGGCGCTGACAGCTGACGACAGCTTGCTGAGAGGATACAGATTGTAAAAGGGTAGAAACGATGGCAGGAAGATCGTCCTCTAATCCAATTCAGCGGCAGCCATTTGAATAATTGATGTGGGGACATAAATTGGTCCATTCCAGATGTCCCCTGCTCCCTTAATCAATACTGATTCCCTTAATCAATGGTTGGCTGGCCAGCCCAAGGCTTTGGCTGTTCTCCTCCCACACAGCCACGCTGCAGCCAAAGCTTCCCACAGTTTGAGTCACAGGTGGTTGGCTGCAAAGTGGCTGTTTGCGGTGATATGCTCTGGGTAATTGAGGCCCCTTACCCGGCAGGGTTCGGGTGGTGGGAGTGGCTGTGGAGACTGCAAATTGGTCTGGCGGCACATGGCTTCCACTGGGAAATGGCTGCAGAGCAATTCCAAGATTGCCTTGAAAAGAAAACTTTCGTCACGTACAGATGGAATCAACAAATTAAAACACAGAAAGACAGCGTGTTGGGAGCTCGCTTAAGTGATCATCAACTGGGAAGATAGAGAGACTTACCTACTGGTTCACCCTGGATTCAAAACCCTAACCTGCTCATTTCAGTGCAAATAATCTTCAACTGTAAGGGCTGATGAATGTGAGTGAGCACACACACACACACGCACGCACACACAGAGGCAGATAATGGTGGGCAGAGGGAGCTGTGTGCCAGGATGCCAGGAAAGAGTGGAGCACTGCAGTATGTGACAGCTGGGTGGCACAGCTGGGGGAGACAGATAACCCTCAGTCTGTAAGAGCTGACAAAACAGCCACATCCCTCCTCAGAAGACTGAACACAACGTCACCTGGCTTCTGCTCTCGTCCTCAGCCTCCCTCTGTACCCGGCGCTCTTGTTGTCCCTCTAAATGCCTCTCTCTTTCAAGCGGCCTCTCATTTTCTAACTTCACAATCCCCGCGCCCGTTACATCCCTCAGCCTTTCAGTGTCCTCTTCATATCTGTCTCTTTTCCAAATGTTGCCAGAGGCTGACAGGACACCGTCAGAGTACACCTGGCCAGAGCAGTCCTGTGGCTGTCAGCAGGACTCTGCACTGATACATCAATGTTCCTGCTTTTTTTTGGCTCTAAACACATCTCTGTCTGCCCCCAGACTTACAGAAATCAACAGGTGGAAAGGACAGGAAAAGAACAAATGCTTTAGCCAACTGATCAAACATACTGCTGATTAGGAAGTGGGTGTATATCTAAAAAAAATCAAAGGTGTATTAATAGATTTTTAGGAACCAGGGAGAGTAAACAAAGTCTGGACAAATTATCCAACAATTAAAAGAATATTTTGGTTACATTCAAATGTGGACAAGTAAAAATAATAATAATAAAAAAGAAAAAATACATCCACAGTTTTTAGAAAGGTGGGAAATAAAAATATTGCTCACTCGCTCTTCTTTTACCTCTGTTTGGTCTCAGATTCTGAGACAAATCCACTGAACCTGACCAAAGCAACAGACTGTGTCAGTTTCCTGTGATTTTTGCACTTTGAGTGACATTAACTGTTAAGTTATTTATTTATTTATTTCGAACATGTTAAAATAAACTAAAACAAACTGTAGAAGCAGCAAAACAAAACAAATAGACCATATTGAATAAACTTTCTGTAAACAAAATAAGAAGCAGTCGATGGTCGAAAAGGGTGGAGGATGAGGTCAAGGAAAAAACTTGAACAAAATGTTCAAAAAAAAAGAGAGAAAGAGAGCATTAGCATAAAACAACAACAACATCACAACAGCAACAACAACATCTTGTTTCAAATGACATTACTGCACCTCTTTGTTCATCCATCCTGTATCTATTCAATAAGTTGTTTAAATATTTGTTTAAACTTACTTAGTGTTCTACATGTTTTCATTCTCTCACCACAGCTCTTCCACAGACTCTCACTGATGTGTAATGAAGTTTAGCATTTGTCCTGTCTGACTGTTAAACATACATATTCCTTCTGTTCTTCTTCTGTCCTTCCTTCTGTTCTGTGTTTGTATTGTATGTCCCCCACACTTCCACACAGGATGCGATGTACGGCAGTATGAAGGAAGCGTACAAGGTGTACAGTGTACTGATGTAAATATCAAAAAATGAATACAAATATTAAAAAATGTACTTATAATTGCAAGTTAATGGTTATACATACCAAATACAGACATTATTGTGTTTTGCACAGTTAGAACCTGTTGAAGTCAGTCAGGAACATTGTGTCTCGTACGACGATGGTCCGTAGGCGTGTGGCAAACACTGCTGATGCTGTCCCTCAACCAATCCTCTAGTCTAATGTCAGCTGAGGTATGTAAGCGCGCTTGATCACATGCATGTTGATCTGTGAAACTTGCATGTAAACCATATGTTTGTTTATGCTCTCTGCAGCGTCCAGCAGTCTCCTACGTGGCCCTCGGCTCTGCAGCCCTGCTTGGAGCTGCCTGGCTCTCTGACAGCATCGCTTGCAGGGAGGTGTCGCTATAATCGATTTACTCAGCAATCACAGATCTGCACGCAGCGACCTTCAACAAGTCCTTGAACGCAATCTCTCTCCGCTGATCAAAAGCCATCAGCAGCAAGTGATAAATGAATTGGTTGTTTATGTGTGCACTTAAAGTCACAATGGCGGCAATTTGTTGATAGTGTAGCTGTAGAGGTGATTATCATGCTGCACAGCAAATGCCAACTAAACGACAAGCAAATTACTCTGAATTTTGTACAGTGCGGAAACACATACAGTGAGGAGAGAGACTGTAAAGTGAGGTTGTTTCTTTTAAAGTTATGGAACATTAAAGATAGGAACTAAGTTCCTTTTTTTAAAAGGCAGCTGCAGCAGCAATAACCTGGGCTGCCTTACTGACAAAAACATTCTAGACTGTGGTAGAAAAGCTTTTTAACCTCATACTGGTATTTCCTCCCAGTCCTGTGCTACGTAAATCTCTATAATGTTTGGTGTTTATTTGAGTGGCTACCTGCAGGGAAAAAAATGGGTGAAGGCTTGCTGTCTTCTGTCACAGAGGAGATATGGCAGAGCGAGACACTTGTTGTGAGACTCTCGCTCACTGTCAGCATCCATCTGTTTACCTCGCTGCCAAAATGGTGGTGGTGATGGAAAACAAGCGTTCTCTTCAAAGGCCGTTAAAAATGAATGAGGGGAATGAGCAGATCACGACGGGCTTTCTGCAGCACTCAGGCCATTTCATGCCGCAGGGTGAGAGATCACCACTCCCACTGTAAAACATTGCACTGTAACAAGATAATATCAAATCCCCCCACTGCTCCGAGACAGAAACACACACACGGCTAATGAGCCAAGCAATTAACTTCCAAACGTGCAACAAAACTTTGTCACAGGGGAGATAAACAGACCTGCTGTCTGTGCGTGAGGAAATACAAATGACTGCAACCCCTATTTAATCAGTCTGAAGAGCGGAGAGCGAGCCGGAGGAGTGGGTTTTGGGACTCAATCTACTAATCGATCATCTTGACACAGGTGTTGACAGCCTGTCATCAGGAGGTGACAGTGTTATGTCCAACAGCTCGTCACAGGAGTGTATGTGACAGATCTGGCGTTGAGTTTGACTCTTAATGGGCCCTCGGGTCACACCGCAGCCAGCCAGAGTGTCGTTTAGGGGTCCAGAGGTCGCAAGTGGTCTACCGAGAGCACGCAGCCTCGGCAGTAACCAGGGACATCATTGTCAGAGAGCAGGGAGAAGGTGTGTGGGTGTGGGTGTGTGTGTGTGTGTGTGCGCTGTGGCAGCGTGCAGATGGAGGGGGCTGTCTGAAAGGAAAAAGAACAGATTGACGAGCGGAGAGGGAAATGCACTTTTCAAATGTCACCTTGCTTTGCCACCCTTTACGCTGAGAGAAGGAACAGAGTGAAAATAGAGCACCCACAGAAAATAGCTTGAGGAGGAGAGAAGAAAGAACATGACTTCTCATTTTTAGAACTTCATGGCACATTGTGAGCGGAGAAGAGAACTCTGATTTTCTGGTGTGCTTTGATGGTTTTAACACCTTGTAAAGCACAGTATTTATAAGCTTAAACATCCTCACCCTTCCCTCAGTCTTCAATTTATTCTAATTAAAATGTATATAATACACAGTCAGTGAGGCTGGACACAGGTGGTATTAACATAAGTCCTGGGTGATCCGATCCCAAGTGGACAATGCTGAGTATGGGCGTTTACAGGGCTTCCGCTTGTGGTCAGATGTCACCCCCCGGCTCTACATGCAAATAACGCCCACATATTTCTGTTTGCAAAGACCAAATGCTTTTTTTGTTTTAAACAAGCAGAACAACTGTAGTAGCCAGCTTGCTTGGACAAACCGGCACATTTTTCACATAAAGAAAGAAATAACGGAGTATGTAACTGCCAAATTTATAGTTAAAGTTTATGTCAAAGGGAGTCTGGAGGAGAAAATGAAACAGTAACTGTTTGTTGTATTTGTCCTCAGAAATAAGTCGGAACCGTGTGTTCACACAGCTGCGACGTGTTGGCAGGTTAGACTGTGGCCTAACGTGGAAAGAGGTGACTTAAACACACACACACGGAGAGAGTCGCATGCACATCCAGTTCAGCTCTTTGAGTGTTTATGCAGAAAGTCTGAAGTTAGTAACTTTTGTAGTATTCCTGTTTTAACTCAATGAAAATTACTTGCAAGTCAGCATCGTTTGAAAACAGACATCAGCCCCCTTGCAGTCACCGAGGAATGCTGATTTGAACTTCTCCAGCAGCTGCTGTTTTCCCTTGATTGAGCCCCTCAGATTACCTCCTCACCAAGATGAAGGAGGAACCCATTTTGATGGTGATGGTGATGTCATCCTTGCTGAGGAAAACTTTCTGAAAGTCCAACATGCCGACTTCTACAAAAAAGGGATTCATATAAAACATGACTGCTGGACTAAATGTGTAAATGTAGGAGGGAATTTTAATGACAAATAGATATGCTGACTTTTTATTGAACTGATTTATTCCATTAGAGGCCACGAATTTCTCGATTACGGCTCCTAATAACCTCAACTTAAAGGGATACACCAACATTTTTTTTTGGTCATTTGCCTCCTTCCCAACTTCACATAAAGCGCTAATCTGAGTCTTAAAATAACCTAACATGGTAAATAAACAAGTCACAACAAGCACGCAGGATCGTTTAGAGTTGTTGGAAAGTTTATCTGATGACTTTAGGTGGGGGCAGGCTAGCACTTACCATTGACTACCAGTGTTTAAGCAAAGCTAATTAGCAGTGGGCGAGCTCTGCCCGTCTCTTTCTTGTTACTGCACACACAGTCAAAAGAATGGGATCTATATTCTTGTCTGGAGCTTGGTAAGGAGGTCAATAACAAAAAGAAAAATAAAGTTGACTTTTTTCCCTTTAAGCAAAGTCCAAAGCAAAAAGCTCACTTAGAAAAGGTTGTTCAAACTAACAAATTGTTCAAAGTTTTTTTGTGGAACTGGCACTGTACCCTTTCACTAGGAAACACCTGACTGGTAAAGTGGATCCACACACATTGTTTAAAAGTATATCATTGATTCCAGTTGAGGCCGTTGTGTGATTTGTGATCTATCTGCTCTGTGCCAGAGAGGAAGTTTGACACTGGCTCCCCCCGCACTTCAAAAACACATCAATCAAGTCAGTCAAAAATGTCAGAGACCTTCCACTTGTCATGGCGGGCTACTTTGCAGTGATTGATGGTCTGGTGGTCGTCTCCCCCAGACACTGGCCCTCCAGCATCCCCTCTCTTACCCATGCATCAATTTGCACATGTGAAAAATAAGAAATGATAACATTTTGAAGAATGATTCACAATATCCCCCAGCAATTCAGATAAACAATTCCCTTTTTACGAAAAAGGAGGGAGCAAAACAGAGACAGACGGCAACAGAGGGGGGGAGAGAGAGATGTGCCAGCGCCGCTTTCTATATTGACATTTATGGCTTAGAGGCTGTGTGAAAATGTGTGTGAGAGTGACTGTGTGTGTGTCTTTAGAGGAGAAGATGCTTTGAATATTTGATGTATGTTGAAGGCTGCAGTGGCCTCTATAGGCAGCGTGTGTATACAAAGACCCATTAAGCAGCGTTCTCATGGGAAAGGTGTGATAGGGAGAGATTCTGGCTGCCAGCTCTGTCTATGCACATATCTGTCCATACTGACTCAAACTGGCCTCAGTATGAACACCCTGGAGGCATTTTTCTCTCCCTTCCTTTCCTCATTTATTTGTCTTTCACAGAATCTTTTCAACTCTCTCTTCTTCCATCTGCCACTTTCTAAAATGTTGTCACTCATTTCTTGTCTCGTCTTTTTCCCCCTCATCCTTGCGTCTCCTGCTAACACGATTTGTCTGTTTCGCTCAGCATCCACATGCGCCCTCTCTCCAGCATTCTGTTTTACATGCTGTTACCTTCCGTCCATCGCTCCATAATGCCGCTCTCCCCCCTCCTCTCCTCCCTCCCTCCCTGCCTCATCCTCTCGCTCAGAACTGTCAAATGGCTTCATGAAATGAGCTGGAGAGATGATGAGAGAGATTGCAATCCTAATGGTGTGACATGAAGCATTGTCCCAGGCCCCTTTGATTAATGAATTTCGCAGAGTACTTGCTCTGCGGTGAACCATGCTAATTAGGCACGGCAACCCAAACAAAGATGTCTCCTGCTAATTGAGGTGAGGTCAGGGGGACTGAGGGGAGCGTGGACATGCCTGTGACAGTGTGTGTGTGTGTGTGTCAGAGAGGGAAAGCTCTAACTCATCTGTCTGTGGCCTGCGTGTGTGTGTGTTTGCATGTGTGTCCCTATGGGAATTGACTTGATACCCTCTTTGGGGAGCCGGTAATGGTGGTCTTTCCCTCTCTGTATTTGCTTTTGCGGCAGCAGACAGACGGTTAGTGGATGACCTTGTTTCCCAAGTGCAATGAGACTTGTCCCCTACACTGTAGCACGCTTACCATCCCGCTATTGCCATTATAATTCTAGTGGGGATCCATGTGAGGTCAGTGCGAAAATTGAAAAAGCAAGGGCAAACCACTCACTTCATACTCAGATTACATAAGCTCACTTGCGCATTGATTCCATCCATTTATTGCAATGGATCCGTGCAGTAACAGTCAGGTTGCATACCGCCCAGTTCAGTCTCTTAAATAAACATTATTGACATGTTTAGAGCCAATCCAAACAACCTCTGCTGTTTAGCCTCCTATCATTGATATTATTGGCATGTTTACATTAACTGAGAGGCCGTGCATCTGTCATTCCCAGGATATCCATTCACAATTGATCGGGAAATAATCAGAGAAATGCCTTTAGAGAACAGTATGCTCTCAGGTCATCAGGGACATGAGAGTCAGGTAGAAGAAGGGCTGAGGAAGTTTGGAGGGAGGAAAGGAAAAAATGAACAGACTTTTACATGAATAGCAAGACAGGCCAGAAATTTGAAATCAAAGCGCAAAAAATGCCTTTACACACATGAACACAATAACTCTTTAACGAATCAAGGCGAGGCTGCATACTGAACACAGCGCCAGCCACGGATGTGACAATCTTTTATTTAAAAAACATGATTCACTGATGATTAAACTCTCTATGGCAGCTTTACAGCTATGAAGTGTGCAGTGTGCTGGAGCATTAATGTTGGGCAAGAAGTTCAATGATAGTGTTTACAAGTCAGAAAAAGATAAGATACCATAAACAACTGGTTTGTGAAAGAGCAGGCTGGAGTGAACACAAAGGCAACACATTGGCCTCAGGCAGCTGGTGAGCTGTGACAAAAATGTTTTTTTACAATTAAATAATTTTTTGTTTAAATTAGAGCTTTTAAAGTTTATATGAACACGTTAACGAAAATTCCTTTTAATCACGCGTACGTTCATTATGACCCTTGGCCCGCCCCATAGTTTGAGAAAACAGGAAGTGATGCAGTCGCCTTTGTAACCAGATAAACAACTTGTATAAAGACAAGAAAGGTACAGTGGAGAGTTACTGTATTCTGGTCAGTATTTGTTGTAGTCTGTATTATACTGGGACACTATTACACTCTGAGTGTTTAATATGACACTTATGACTAACAGTCAATGAGATGAGATGAGACTGAGGGAGCTTTAGTAGCTCACTGCAACAACAGACACGAGCACTCGAGCCCTGATCACAACAGACTAAACATAGCAGAGCACCGTGTGTTTGATCAAAATGTATCACAGTAATTGTCATTGTTTTGGATTGCTGCAATAATAATAAACATCCATTTGCATAAAGCAAGCATATTTGTTGGAAGAGAGTTTAAATCTTGAAAAATATCCCTTCAAGGTACATTTAGAACTAAAAAAAAAAAGTGCAACTAATTTGTGATTAATTGCAAGTTAACTATGGACAATCATGCGATTAATTGCAATTCAATTGACAGCCCTACTTTAAATACAGTACATTAAAAATGTGAAAAATGCTCCGTGCAATTTCTCAGACCCCAGACTGAAGCCCTCAGCGATGCTTTGGCTCTTTTGTCTAAGCAGCAGCTCAAACCTAAAGACTACATATCAATCATAAAAGACAAAGAAAAGCAGCAAATCCTGACATTTAAGAAGCTGAAACTAGCAAATGTTTGACATTTTTCATGTAATTTTAATTTAGTTTGCTAGTTAATTAATAAACTAGGTTTTGCAGTCTGGTTAGCAGTAAACTGAGTCTTGTGGGGAGTAAATAAAAGATGCTTGTTTACATTTGTTCTGTCACAGATCTGACAAAATGCTTCATGAGGCCATTAGTCAGTTTTAAGTGTGACAGAACTGTGCTGCTGCTGGTTACCACGGGAAAAACGTTCAACCGAGACCAACAGATTCAAAAACTCTATTTTTTTTCAGGTGTTATCCACATGTTTGTTTAATTTTTTGTTTACTGAGCAAAAAAAAATCTTTATATCCATTTATATCACTACCATGTTAACCAGTAACACATACTGTGCACACATTTACGGAATGAAGGGCCTCTAGCTGGACTGTCAGTGTATATAAAGGGTATTCAAAATGCAGTGGTCAGGTAATATGAGTCAAGACAAAGTTCCTCATTAAAGTGAATATCAGTCATATTTACATACTGGCATCACAGGAGCCGACGCTCGACCGTTTTCATGATGAGATGAGGAGAGGTTTGCTGACAGCGGCGAGACACATTCTTGACAAGCACCGCCCTCAGTGGTCTATTTCACAGAACCTTGAGCAAAATGTTGCCTTGGTAACTCAAGGTGCACTATCTCATTTGTCACACGGGGGTCGGGGGTGTGGGTTTAGATGGGGGGAGGAACTAAGGGCCATTAAAGCTCCACTGGGAGGGCTCATGCATATTTAAGTGGGACAGATTAAAGGTTGGTCGTCTGGAAGTCGTGTGTGCCAACCAAGACCGAACCTTCTTCTGTGACATGTCATTAACCCTTTAATTGACTAATGGCTGTTGAGGTTGCAGATATGAGCTAATGCAGCCATTTCTCAATGCAAATGTTGGCAGTGTGTGCACACCACGCTTCAGCAATGAGCTTCAAAAGTGCTGGGTCGTGACAAATGGACAAGAGGTGAAAAGGTCAAACCGGCACTTTGAGCTTTTTTTAAAATTTCTTTTTTTTTTTTTACTGAAGGCCTACCTTAAGTCTGTCAGAGCAAAACTGATTAACTAGGGCTGTTTCTTAAATAACTTTATCTCTCTGCTTTTTCAGGCTTACGTCAGTTCCTGACATTATTAATGTTGCTGGAATCATCTCCAAAAACAGAACCAAAACAGTTGTCATATTTTTGATTTATCAGTAGTTGAATGATCTTTGGTACGGGGATGCACCCGAGCTGATCTGGCAAACTGGAATCAGATCTTTGAAATTGGCAAATACAGTTTGCCATGTGTTCATTCCACATTCAAAATTTCAATTGTGCATTAATATCATTATAAAATTCTGAATGAATGGGAAGAAGGTGTGTATAAGCTTTTTTCCTACCCTTCTGCTAGTACTAGTGAACCGATCCAGTGAGCGCTGAGGGTCACAGACCGATGGTGCCAACAACACCCACCGAGCTGCGTATCTCCACGCTGGCCTGCGAACGCCTCAGTCACAGCTGGCTGATGGGGCCAAGGAAAGGGAAGTCTTGGGCTGAAACTGCTGCCTCGGCAACCCAACCCCGGATGAGCAGTTGACGATGGATGGATGATCCTGAAGCGAAACTGAACAACTTTTGTGATTTAACTTTGTCCTTATGATGTGTAACCTGTTTAAACAGTGTGACAGTGGTTGAAAAAAAACAACATTTGCTGCTAAATTGGCCTCCAATAAGCCCTGTTTTTACCATGATATGAAAAAATGAAATGAAAAATCCTGATCCTGATGTCCTGATTGGCTGGTCTGCGCTGCTCTTCTTAACAGTGGGTGACGTTGGTACAAGCTGAGACAGACCAGTTTACTCTGCTGCAACTTTCCCTGCAACCACTGGACTTAAAAGAAAGAGAGACAACAAACGAAATAAAATGCGAGCTGGTGCAAACTGCTGAAGCGGATTTGCTTCCCAGCGAGTGTCATGCTACAGCTAACATTAGCTTAATGGCTCGTTTGCAGAAGTTACCTTCTGCATCTTTAGTAAATCCCATGTGTTACAGTGTAAACATTTTAAATTTGTTCAAAAGTGTACTGATATCCGATCTGTACTCTGTATAGGCAAATGCCCTGGGTTTAGACGGTGCATTCATCAAAATAATACTTCTCAGAACTGTAGATTTAAGACCTGGTACTTCCACTTGAGTCTTGATTATGTTTAAACTTATCCTGTCACATAAGAACTAAACATTTAGGTCAAGATTTGCCCCTTTAAAATTAGAGAACAATCAGCGAGACTTTGCTCAGTTGCACATATTTAATTATCCTCATGTAGTGACTTGCAATGAACTTGCAGCGCTCTTATTAAGACTTGTGACTTGACTTGTCCTCAAGGATTGAGACTTTCACGGACAAGACATAAGACACAACTTGGCTTCTGCTCTAATTGACCTGGACTTGATTCAAAAAGACAGAACTATAACGTGCTTGTCTCTTTCCGTCTGCTTGATCCCCGCTCTCTGTGCACTCCCATTCCTGTGATGATTTTGTACATTTGCCAGAAAAGATATTCTGATTTCAGTCATTTTTTCTTCCAAACTTTCCCAAGGCAGTGATTGTCAGAACAGGCCTGTGTGAGCCCAGAGGGGAGTCAGAGGAAAACATCAAACATGCAGCCAACAGGACAGGGAGAAGGAGTGGAAACATTTCTTCACCTGTCACGACTGTCAGAACGTCTGTATTTGTGACTGTCTGGCTGCTTCTGTGTCGCTGCACATCTGTAAAGACATCCAGCGAGCTTTCCTCTTCCCATATGCGGATGGGGCTTTGTGTTTATGCAAAGGAGAATAACTGGGAGAGAGCGAGACTGGTGTGTCTGTGCATAAGCATGCAAGTGCAATATCTCCCACATCTCAAATCTCCTCTTAATCTTGTTATAATTGCCTGGCGAGCCTCTCTGCTATCATCCACCTTAATGCCTCCTCTTCCACTTGACCTTGCGCTTTACATTCACCTCCACAACAATAAAACATTTCACAGTCCATGAGGCAGAAACGAAACTTCAAAGGTAAAACACCAGATAAACTCTTGTACTTTCTCCCTTTGGAGTAATTGAGCAGTGTAAGCCTTAATAAGGGGAGAGGAAGAACATATTTTTTTAGGGTAGTAGACTCAAAGGTTTATTAAAAATTAAGGAATAACCTGTAATACTGAGAAAATAAACTTAGAATTGAACTTACTGAACAGACTATAAGGTCTTCATCTGAAAAAGTAAACTGAGAACATCTGCTGCCTTCTACTTAATTCAAAGATTTTGGCCTGATAACCTGTGGTAGGTCAAAGAGAAATCCTTCCGTCGTCTGCAGCCTCTTTGAACAATGACAGGAGTCTGTTTGATCAGCATGACTGCAGTCTGAAAGACCAGCCAAATTTGGGGAGAAGGCCCAACATCGATGACCCATGGCGACCGACCTCAGGGCCGCTTCAGCCAGAACCAGAGACCCGACTCGTCCAGCTTCAGAGCAGTGACCTCAACCGCCACCTGCAGCATCCAACAGCAAAATGTCAACCTCACAGAACATGAAAAGACAAAGTTCAGTTTAAATTCTGAAAAGTGTTTAATATCAGAGTTGCAAAATTACTGCTTTTGTTTAGAAGAGCTGTTTTATTATTATTTTCTGTTTTCATGTCTCTGATTAAATCTGATTAAATTTCAAAGCCTGCCACTGCTGTCATTTAGATATTCTTACGTATTCACTGGGTAAACTCTTTGTTGCAAATTAATTCAGCTTCATTTATTAGACTTACAGTGTAACACTCATAGTTTTTTGTTACGGGGAAACAAACCACAGCGCACAGTACTTTTTTTTTTTTTTTTCAGAATCAGCCCAGAGTCACACCAAAACATGTAATAGATCCGTGAATCCAAAGCATGTCAGTGACATGTTAAAAAGTGCACACATGTACGAAGGGGCAGTTCCAGCAGGGGGCGATAATGACAGCAAAAAGGATAAATGTCGCACAAAGAGCAACGAAGTGGACGTTCGGAGGGGGCGGGTGAGGATGGATGGCTGAACATAGCACTCACTTTTCCCGAGCAGACTGCGGTTTACGTCACATCAGAGAGCAAAACCCTGTAGATTTCTCTAATGTCACCTGTGAGCCTATAGACGTGTGGTGGTGACTGTGTCTGCAGAGCCCCGCCCTCTGCCTGTATTTTGATATTTTGGTTTATTCGGGTTGTTTCTGGGTGGGGAGTGGGTGCATTTCTCCCAGCCAATGACAACAGGCAGATGAGGTTGGGAATGGAAAAAAAAAAAAAAAAAAGCAACTGGACCCCATTCAGACCGGAGAAAAATGTGA
>JAQLOL010000015.1:12130292-12140413 GCA_029783665.1 Naso thynnoides | reverse complement strand
CAATGAGCAAAAGGCTAAAAGATTTTGATGAGGGACTGGTTTGCAGGTGAGCCTAATGAATTCAGGTATTTTATCAACTGGGATTTGGATCCAAAATGGAAGCGGCTGTGGGGAGTCGACCCTGTTTACAAGGGGGCGAGAGCCAATCCACATGATCGGGACTGCAGCTGATCAAAGCGTTTTTTTGATAGCTCGACATCGACTATATAAAGCCTCATCAGTTTCCAACCCTTTGTTTATTCGCTCTGAGCACCCCTGCTCTGTCAAAATTAGGGGTGTAAGAAAATACCAAGGCATATCCACATTGCAATAATATGTTTTACAATGTTATATTGATTCTTAAGAACACTGTATCAGTTTTTAATTGATAGTTTTTGTGACAGTGGGTTATTTAGTTTTTCTTTACCCCTGACAGCTACTGCACAAAAACTGTTCCTGTGATATTCTGATTGCACAAAAAAAAACGTAATTTCTCCGATGTTAATGTGGTCTGTTCTTTATACAGACAGTTGTACTAAATAGGATTGAAAAAAATGCAATAAACTGCCTTGTGATAGTATCGCATGTACCCGTACAGGTATCATATCGCCGTTTTCATGTCAGCACACAGCCCTGGTTAAAATACTGTGAGGTATCCTAACAAACAGTGTTGTGAGCAGGTGAGCGGTGGCCAATTGTCTCAATTAATGATCTGAATTCAAAAAGACTTTAATAGACTCCAGTTGAGCCTGGGGCCAAAAAAATAGGATCAGGACATCCCTGTCAACAGTGGTATTTTAATGTGTAATTCAATATCACAGTTGAATACATTTGGCGGGGGGTGCTATAACTCTGAGTTGAAGTTCGCAGGCGGTGAAGTCATCATTTCTCACCCAGCAGCTTCCCCTGAAATATCAATCCTGGCATGCTAATGTAATTATGAAACTTTTTTGGATCCCTAACAATGGAGAACGTAACCTGAACAACACGCTATCAAGCGGTGAGACGCTTAATCCATTTTCCCTTTCTGCTGAGCACGAACCGAACACGCATGGTACATTGATTACTACAAATCTACTGTATTTGGCACAGCTCAAACTATACGTGTGCACGCTCCCACTGGACCTAACCTTCAGGGAAGCAAGACTTGCCTTAACAAAGTGGAAAATAATTTCCAATACATATTAATGAAGCAGAGTTGAATCGATGCCCTTGGAACTTTATGAGAGTGTGTGCCAATTCAGTGCTGCGACAGCAGCAAAGTGCATGTGTGGCTCAGGTTTTGGGGGGGGTAGGGGCTGGGGTGGGGGCAGGAGTGCGAGCTGGCTTGGCTCAACAATAAGAGCCCTCATCTATCATGCTGAGCTCAGAGTGTGATGGGGCCTCATAGGTCCACGTGAGTGACCCTGACTATGAAAAAGCCTATCAAGTCTGGATAGAAGGACGAGCAGTGTGTGAGTGCCTCATCATCACTGTATGTGTAAGCAGTTTTAAATGGTGGGTTAATGGTTCAAAACACAGCGAGGGATCCCATCGCCGGGGTTTGGATGTGCGAATGCTCACATGCACATATTTGTGTTAACTACTAAATGTGTCCGCGCTTGCCCATGAACACACACATGTACACACTGTAAAATTCTGCCTCTGCAGCAAATCGCTCGCACCAGCTTGTTCATCAAGGGCCACGAGTGTGTATTGGACAGAGTGAGAATTACAACCCCTGCAGCACTCGTGGATGACACAGCCACTTACAGCTTAACCAATAGGCCATTTGCACTCAATGAATCACATATTTAAACACATTAATAACTGAGGCCACTGGCTACTGTTCAGACGGGAACAAAACCAGGTAAGGCGACAGGCAATCGTGAATGCACTCACCTGTAATTTAAAATCGTGCCTACAGCCACAGAGGAGCAAAACTGTGAGTTTTTGAGGCTTTTCAGGGATTAGTAACTGCAAGTTTGTACATGCAGAAGGTATTTAGAATCAGTTTACTGGGTCTCACAGGCATGAATTAAAATATGCATGACATTTTGATTTTCCAGAAAAGAAAGATGCTGGACTGTAATTAAAAAGTGTCTAGCTGTGGTAACAACACACACACACACACACACATACAAAATACAGCATCCTTAAGCTTGTTGTTATTCCTGCGCTGTGTTGCCACTGCATGATCATGTTGATACCCTGGGGCAATTTGTTATGGACATCAGAGGAGCAGCGAAGGTCGCAAGCAAGACAAAGTATCCAGCCGGCCTATCATCGCCAATGCTGATTCAGCACTTTCAAAGCCAACACTTGCCCGTGCAGAAAAAAGAAAGAAGACGAAAAAGAGAGAAGAGGAACAGGGACAGAGCGAAGGGATGAACAGGCTCGGGGACATGCAGGCAAACGTCCATCTTAAATTCAAATTAAGACAGAGGGCAGAAAATATCATGGGGTTTAATTTCCATCTTGGATAACAGGTGATTTGAATATTTTTGAAAGTTTGAAAAACAGTTTTAAGTCCAGGGCATCTCATTCAAAAAGTCCAGCTCACAGGATTTAGTGGCATCTAGCTGTGAGGTTTAAGACTGCAACCAACTAAATCTTTCTTCCCTTAAAGGTGTGTAGGAGAACCTATGGTGGCCACAAATTCTGAAAAAACATGTAAGAGCCCTTTTTGGAGGCAGTGTTTGGTTTGTCCATTCAGGGCTACTGTAGAAACACGGCTTTGCAACATGTAAGATATAAAGGGCTCATTCATAATATTGCTTTTCCATTACATGCTACCGGCTCTACTTTACTCTACTCGCCGCTGGCTTTTATTACTTTTCTGAATGTCATTTTCCATTACAAGACAGTACCCAAAACAGTGTAGCTGGTCGTCATAGCAACGATTCTCCCAAACTGGTCACTGGTCTGCAGTGTTACCTTTTAGTACCTGCTCAGCTTTTTTGGCACCTTGATGGAGTAGGGACATATAATGGGAAAGTAAATTACGCTAATGAAAAGAGAACAATTTTTGAATCATAAGAATTTAAAAATAATTTTAAAAAAAAACAACACAACTCTTGGGCCTGACCGATGTATTGTTTTGCTGATTCTATCTATAAATCAGTTTGTTCTCAGATATGTAGCCACATTAAATTGTCTTTTAAGGCTGGAAAAATGCACAGACTAGTGATTTAAAATGGTGTGATTACCCAGGTAGCACAATTAATTGAAATTTATTTAATTTTTTTTTTTTAAATAAAGAAATTTAATTGAAATCACAGTATGGACTACTGCAAATTTTAAATCGCAGAAGTGCACAATATTTGTAAAAGAAGATATGTGTATGATAAAACACAACAGAAACTTAGAAAAACATCTTTGTTTGGTACAGATCTCTGCAAAAATTACACCATAATCTATTTGATAAGTTTTTCAGTGAAAATGAGAATAATTGTATCACAATCGCAATATCAATCCAAGTGATCGCAATTAGATGTTTTTCAAATTCGTGCAGCCCCTTACAAAGTTTTTCATAGTTCACCTTCAAGTGTAAACTGTTTAGGGTACTGATGTTTGGAATAAAGTGTGTTAAATTTCAAAATATCTTTTCTTCATTTCAGTATTTGCTCACCACATTCAGCTGTAATTGGCCAATATGTTTGATATTAGACTTTTCATGCTTCCTTATAATTATATCTGCTGCAAAAATCCAATATCGGTCGCCCTAGAGGACTCATCTGACTTCTCCCCATTCATCAATTCATTCAGCGCAATCATGCGTAAAGGCCAAACAGTTTGAAAAAACATCAGATGACATTTCATACTCAATTTACAAATAAAAATAACACTGAGCCATCTGACTGATATTGAGCTGGAGCAGCTTCTGCATAATCCATATCTTCATTAGCTCGAAGCCTTACAATCCTCAGCTTTTATTCTATTTATAGAAGTTACAGTCGGTAACTCTCATGGGTTAGTGGGATCTTTAAACCTGTGCATGTGACAAATTTGTCTTTCAATTTATTATCCGTTGACCATTATGCAAGAACTGATAAGGACACAAATTCAAAAGCATAAGACAGAAATTTCTGCTGAATCGTGTTATGAAGGATTATCGGCGCTGCGGCCTCTTTTTTATTCTAATTAACACACACAGCAGTGTCACAAACCCTCGCTGCCCCTTTAATAGTCCGTCAAAGCTGGCCAGATATCCACATTCTCCACAAGTGGGATTAAATGGGTACATCTTGTCATAAACTCGATATTTTCTGACCACTAAAAGGTACAGAAAGGTTGAGTATTGGTAAAATAATAAAATATTTGACAGTGACAGTGCGACCTCTAAGAGGCACCGGATGGAACGAGGCTAACTGAAGCTCTTCGGGGCAAGAATGAGACGCAGTGAGAGCGCTTTTTTCTCCGCAAGAGGTTGAAGAGAGATTGAAAGACAGAGAGAAGGCAAGAGTGGGAAAAAACTTCCACAGGGGAGAGGGAGACAGGAAGAGTGAGGAGTATTTAGGTCTCTTTAGTGCTGAGTTGCAGCCACTACTTGATTGGGTGCTTTGGGAGGAAATGGAAAAGCTCTCCAGCCAGGTGCTTATCTCTGACCAGAGCTTACAGAGTCAACCGACCGCCAAACTGCTTTACCCTGACAGGCAGACACTCGCAGGGTAAGTTCCAATCAGCCTGCAAAGAGCAATGTCCAGGAAAGA
Organism: Naso thynnoides; assembly: GCA_029783665.1. Lineage (NCBI taxonomy): Eukaryota > Metazoa > Chordata > Actinopteri > Acanthuriformes > Acanthuridae > Naso > Naso thynnoides. The sequence continues at coordinate 12,135,743 of JAQLOL010000015.1, read as the reverse complement.
TATTTCCACCAAGCTAGTCTAACTTTTCAGTAGCTGTTATGTGCTTTCTGAACTTCTGTGTGAGTTCAGAACACCGACATGTCTGTTTCAAGCACCTATTTTAACCAATAATGCTACATGGCAGAGCAACACTACGCACGTTTGATACACAAAAGGTAGACGGAGGACAGCAGTGCAGCTCCTGCCATAACCTTTGGACAGCCTTCAGCTGGATTAAAAATATTGCAATCTGATGTTGTTGGAGGGGTACAGAACACGGGAAAAGAGGCAACAACTAAGACCAGATGTTCACTCTGAACACTGAACTTTCACTGTGAGTAGGGCTGTGCTAAAAAATCAATACGGCAAGAAATCACGATATTTATTTTGGTGATATCTGTACTGTAAAGAGACCCATGTATCATGATGGTGTTGGGAAGTCCTTGCCAAAACCCAGCCTTAAAGTTCAATGACATATTTTCATATTATCAATTTCCGTGTGTCCACAGTTTCGGTGTGTCCAGTTAAAGTGCAAGAGTGCACTGAAATTTAATTTTTGTCATTTTGATGTTATGCCAGCTGTATCTGTGTGCTTGGTAATTTTCCAATACCATTCAAATAAATTGAAAAAGAAATTTTGAATGAAATTGTTTTGACTCAATTTGTCAGTTAAATTATCAATATAATGAGATGTGATGTGTGAAGACCACCCAGATCTTACACATCAGTTTTCACATTTTCAGTGAACTATTTTAAATATCACAGTAATATGGCAATATGAATCGAATCGCCATGTATCGTGATGCGTATCATATCCTGAAGTTCTCGCCAATACCCAGCCTTGACTGTGAGGGCGCAAGAACTTTGTGAAGTCCATGTTGACGAGACAGATGCATCTTCTCTAACATAAAGTGCCACTCTAATAGTTTATATGTGCAGTTTTTTTTTTAATTATGCCTTTAGACAAATCTACATTTAGGAGTTATAAGCACTAAATTTGTTTCTCCTCAGCAAACCTTTCCACATTGATCAAGATGTCAAATCAGCGTTGGTCCTCGAGGTTGAAGTTCTTTTGAAGTCAGTTTTTCATGGAAAAGAACAAAAAAAAAAGCCCAACAGCAATTTCTACTGTCCATAGACGAGATCGGTACACGTTTATAACTGTGTTCATCCAGTTACACCATTATCAAACTTCTTTTTTTTCTAATGACTAGTTCCCTTTTTGTTCAGATGTCGGCAAACCTTCAGATTGAAATCGTGGTGTGATGTCTAATGGACTTGTTGGCCTGAATTCATGCCCAGAAAATATTTGCTGGGTACCTAAAAGAAAATTCGTCATATACTATTTGGATAATTGCTCAAGAGATTCCTCACTGATAAAAGGTTTTCTCTCCCTCTCAACGTCTAATTCATTTACTTTTACAGTTTAATGTCACAGGGACACTGCAGAATGAGAGACATTTCTGTAAATGTGCAGTTTAGCCATTATGGCTAAACTGCAGCGCTAGATGTTGGGGACATCTAGCGAGAAAAACACAACGTCATACAATACTTTGAGTCCATGTATCAGCACATGAATCCATCATTCTGGCAGCCTTTTTCATTTAATCTGAACTTTTTACTCCATTATGGACACAGACTTTTTAATGGAGGAAATAAAGTTCTAATTTGTCTGGAGAGCATTTGGGTGGATAGCCAAAATAAAATCAATATAATGGAAACAGCACTTTAATATGCTCTCAGCAATGCTACTGCTAAACTGTAATGTGCATTTGCATTACAGGGTGATTACTTCTTGGAGTGTTCAATGAAACATGACTTATTACTTAAATACAGAAACAACAATGCTGAACATCAGCACATTCTCTGTCGTCATGGTTCTCTGTCTAACGTATTTTCTCTGTGAAAACCTGCAGTAAGTCTTTGATGCTCTGCGATCCCATTATCCCTGCATGTCTGAGATGTGTTGACAGTCCCGCAGTGGGGCGGCGGAGCCACGGGGTAGCTGGATGGTTGGGGGGCTACTGATAGCGAAGAAGAAAGAAAAGGTAGGGTCCAGAGAGAGCAGAGGGAAAAAGAAAGGCAGATCGAGAGTAAGATAGAGAGGTGTGGTGTGTGAGGCTACAGGCCTCTGTGTCCAACAGGGGATTACAGATGGTCCTCAGAATTAAATCAAAACTGTGCTGACTGCCAAGGAATGGGCTCTGCGACACATCGGGAGCCACATGAGAGGGGGGTAAGACTGGCGCAGAGGGAGGAGGCTGAAGGCGCGGGCTGTAGCCATAAAGTGAAAATCGCCTTCAAATGAGTTTTTGAAATATCTAAAAATAAATTGCCTTTGAAAAAGCTCAACAGACAGCTGATATGCAGGCTGGATGGGGGCCGACTGAAAAGTTGCCCTCTCCCTCCATTTCTCCTCGTCTCAGCCTCTTCTATAGCTTGGCATCATTCATTCGCTCACGTCTCATTCCCTTCCTCGCTCGCTCTCACTCGCGGACACAGACGCCGGCGCACACGCAGGTACCACACTAACACATGGGTTTAAACAAAGGTCAGGGCTCTCATTTAGCTACCAATTAACAACAGTTGGATTAGAAAGCGAACAAAGCACCTTCCTCTGGCTGATGATGTTTATCTACACAATACTTGTACTGTACATGGAGATTCATTCCAAGGGCCCAGCAGATGGTGGGGTCTATTTTTAGAAGAAAAGATTGAATAATGTATAATCACTTCTGTCTGCTCATCATTTCCTTTGCACATGCTGCGTATCATACCCCACACACAGATAGTATTGACTCTACCTGACACACAGAGCTGAACTTTACTCTGAAAATGGAATTAAGTCCTTAAAGCTTCAAATCTGCGATCATCATGTCATTTGCTTATTGAATCTGGAAAGCTCTGGAGTTTTTGCGACTGCAGCCCGCATCTTCTCACTCAGGTGGCCACACTAACGCGCTGCCGTTTTTGAAGTGAGCCTGAAGTCGCTATCTCCTTCCCAGCCCCTGCAGAGATTAACTTCTAAGTACGGTGTGAAGATTAAAATGCGGCATCTATAAAATGCAAATGTGTCGAGTGACTTTACAAGACTTTTCAAAGACTTTCCTAAAAGTGGGCAAACTACAACTGTTGGTAATCTGCACTGGTAAACACACAAGTTAATGTCTGCAATAAAATGTTGAGTCTGATGTTTCATTCCATTCATTTATCATGACGACACCCATTAATCAACATTATGGCAAATGTACCAATCACTGGCGGACTCAAGGGGTGGGCAGAGGGGGCGATTGCCCCCCCAGGTGCCCCTTTAGTTGGATAAAGCACTAAAGTGCCCTGTCTAGATTGGTGAACAAGAGAGAAAGTGCCCTTTTAACTGCTTTTCTCCTAGTAAAAACATGACTAAGTACCCCCTAGGGAGACCTTTTATTCAATAAATTATGATGATGTGCCCTCAAGAACAAGAAAATATGATAATATATCTAAATGGGTGCCCTTCTAGTGGCAAAAACATGATGCACCACCCTGTAAGGTACACTTCCAATGAAAAAGGGTGCTGTCATGAAGTGCTCAGGTGCCCCAATGGTTCCAGAAAACACACTGAAATGCCCTCTGCAATGGCAAAAAAGAAAGGAAGCGTCCCATGGCCCAATGTCATGCAGTAGGTGCCTTTTTTATTTTTTTGCCCCTGCCCTCCAAACAACCTGAGTCTGCAACTGTTAGTAAGGAAGCTTATTTAATTTTGAAGGGATGTTTTGAGGCCTATGATGTGATCAGAAGTTAACAAGACATCTTCAGAAAGCAACAGCAGCATAACGAGACAAGACAGAGTGCAGGCCATGCAAACTGCAGGAAACCTGGTAATTTTTCTTTCAAATCATTAAAGGCAAATCCTTACAAAATAGAACCTACATCACGCACCTACCTAATGGCCCAAATGTTGGATAGCACAAACCCAAATTGTCCCATTTGTTCAGATTTATAAACACTTTGTCGCGCACACTCTGCTCATTCCTGAGGCACAAAATTAATTAGATGTCCCAAGGCTTCCTGTTTGTGTGTTATTGCTTTCCCTTTGTCATCTCAGAGACGCTCTCACACCACAGTATAAACCAGATGCAGCCAGACCCAAACTAAAAAAAAAATGATGCATCTTCTGACAAAAATCACCAAGTGTCCTCCTCTCAGAGGTGAAAATCAGGAGTGAGGTTGCCATCGACCACTGATTAGCAACACAGAGGCTTGTTGGCCTGTGGAGAGGTAACACTGCTTATCTTTAATAGTGCAAAAACACACCTGTATGCCTCAATACAGGATTTAATAAGTCAAATTAAATCAGCAGCTAAACATCAAAGGACGCAGCAACATGCTCTAAGCAAACTAGTGAACTGCGCGCCACTTATACTCTATGGTGACCTGCTCCAATAAATCGTTGAAGAGAAGTGTCATCGTTTGCCATCCAAATCAGTCTGCCAATGCTAATATATGTTTTGTTTTTTGTTTTGTTTTTTTGCTCCTGAATATCTGTATCAGCATCCGGCCCAAAAATCCCATATCGACAGAGTCTTAAAATAACTTAATGGAGGTTGTACCCACTGCCACCACCCATGTTACCAAGAAACTTTGTTGGCGTCAGTGGAAGCCCCTTATTACTCCCCTTCCACCCGCTTGCTTACTCTTGTCTTTAAACTAAAATCTGCTCGACTGGCACTGCCAAGGAGAAATGTCTCAGCTTTCTGCCACCTCTGACATGACAAATGCTACTGCATCATTATTTGTTATTCACATTGCTTCTTTTTGTGCTTCTAAATAAGCTGAGCACAGATTGTTGAGGACAGCACAAACACAAATGTCGGAGGAAAGACCAAAAGACAGTTGTCGGATCGAATCTGCATTCTGTGGACAGCAGCGGATGATAAAGTGAGTTGGCATCGAAAGGTGTTGGATTTTTGGCATGCAGGCCTCTGTGCTGCTATGCTTTGTCCAATATTTAACTACAGGCTGTTACAAGCCGTCCATTTTCAGGCTCGGGAAGTTAAACTGGATACTTTTTAGCACAACATTACTAACATCAGAAGCGAGAGACATTTAGAGCTCTGTGAAAAAGGGTATGTCAGCTGTCAACAAGGTTCCATATTCTAGCAGAGCACAATAAACAATTATCTTGCAAAGAAATAGAGGAAGTTCCTAGCATGGCGACGATCAGGGGACCATGGGACTGAAGTAGGGCCCCATGGATTTATTGGTTTACTGATATTATCAGCTATCGCACATATATGGTGGATATATTTTTTCAGATATGAGCAGATTTTAAAATTGTGTTTTAAGGCTGAAAAAAATGCTTGGACTAATGATTTCAAATGTGTGTAATTATGTGGTTTGTCCAGCAGAGGGCAGTTTGTTATATCCTGGCTCCATTACATACAGTTGTCACAAGTATTTAATAACTGCATTCAGCCAATATTATATATA
>JAQLOL010000015.1:12071629-12087509 GCA_029783665.1 Naso thynnoides | reverse complement strand
CTCAGTTCATTTCAGACGCTGTGATGCATGTCGTTGGTGGTTCATGCTAATTAAACCCCATCATATCACATGAGTGACCCCTTTTAATTACACACCGCCTGCTAATAATATAAATATATTGACTAATACAGCTTAAAGTTATATAAGGATGAGAAAGAGTAACCTCACAACCTGTAATACTTCAAACACACATACAAGCGAGAAGTGAGAAAATGTAGGTGAGAAAAGAGCTAATAGTCTCCCCTGTCAAAGGTGACAATTTGTTTTATTTTAAAGTAACTAATTGATATTAGTTGTTAAGGTGACCTGGATGAAGGATGAATAAAACTGGCTCTTTTTTATGTCAGTATCTGCAAAATGATATCAGTACACCCCTTCAGCTTTTTCTGATGTCATTAATAATCCTGGATGATTAAGATGTTGATCTGAAGTCTCATCAGCTCCAACAGGTGAGGAGAACTTTGACTTACATCGTCAGGAAAGATGTGTAACCGCTGCATCATGGTCCGTCGCTGCAGATTTCGGGGCAGCATGCCATAAACCGCTAACTTCACAATCTGTGGAGAGGAAGAAAATTAAAACATTTGACATGTTGTTTCCTGTTAAAAAAGAGTCTATAGCAACCTTGAATACTTTTCCTGTATTTATCTAGCTGCTTCTCAACGGGATGCTGGGTGCATGACTGTGAATTACACTTGGAGAGAGTGACTGCACCGAGACATTGGACAGATATATTGGAAAGAGATGTTGGACAGAGGCAGTGCTGACAAATCATTCATCTATCCAATTCTATTTCTCCCTCTGCACGCGCCAACCCTCCAAACCTCATTTTAACTAAAACGCCATCAGGACCCACGTCTGTGCAGTCGCTGGCTGGACTGAAGCCTGCATCAACAAAGAGCCAACAGCAGAGTAAATGTCTCTCCTGGTTTTGTAAACTACAGATTGGAAACCAGTACAGGTGATCCACTAACATGCAAACAGCATGTTGACAGCATCTTGATTAGCCCACAGGGGCCGCATGTGGTGCTGTATAGCTCCAGTGTTAAATGATTCTGAACAGTGCCACAGTTATTGTAAAACATAATAATCACAGCTGATCTGTACAACTCAGAATTCATTTTCAACAATCCCTGTGTCCCTGTTGCATTTTTCTTTAAAACCAATTCAGTTGAGGATTCTTGGAACATTGATGCATATCAAGCAAACCAGCCTGCTTTTCCACAAGGTTTGAGCAAAACTACTGTAATAGGATATGTCAGAAGACGTTACACAATGCACAGTGACCTGTGTAGAATATGACGTGAGCACCTTCGTTCCCAAGGCAAACCTGCAATTGTATCGGTTCAAGTTGGGAGCCAACTCATAAAATTATGAACCGATTTATTTTTTAGTTAAAATGTTTCAGTGATTCAAAATCAGGTGTGCAAATTAGAACAGAACTGGTTCCACGCTGGTTGAAAGGGCCTTCGTGATTATTCTAAATAAGATTTATGCATGTTGTGCACGTGGATCAGACAGAGAAAAAACTCATACAAATGTTGAATTATAAAAACAGACAATATCCTTATTTAATAATAAAATGTATGTGAAGACGAATGGGATACCAGTAAACTTTTAAAAATGACTGCTAAATCCCCGTCTACAGTAAAAACACACTTAACACACTGTTTCATGTCAGTGAATAACAGCCACAAGAGCTGCACCTGAAGTCCACTGAGAGACATCAGTAAAAAATATATTCTACAAAATATTTTAATTAAATGACACACTCTAAATTTCTTCAATTTAAAGAATAAAGTTGTTATTTTATGTGTTTGTCGAGGTCAACAAAAGTTAAACACCAAAATCAACAATGTGTTCTGGCAAACCCAACTGCTACCCTGTCTAAGGCGATTAACCCCAAACCCATTTTTTTACAACTGGGGGCGTGATTTAAAGAAGAAGAAGAAAAAAAAGTGACTAATATATGTTGAACTTTCTAAATAAAAGCTTATTCACATTAGTTGTATGGATGTTGTATGTGACGCTGACTAAAAAAATCAAGTGCAGTGTCAGCTTGCACTTTCCTGGACAAATGTGTCACTCAGCTAATTTAATGGTTTCAAGACAACAATAAAAGACTTTGGCACAAACAATATGCACAAAATACTTGTAGTGTCGTCGGTTCATTGTTGGTTTTGGGTCTTTTTGATCAGAAGGAAAACACAGGTTGCACATATTATCACCAGATTCGTCTTTGAAGCTCACAAGTTATTGTTTCCCTCTCTTTTATTAAAAGTCTTCATGTTTTGTACCACCGAAGTCAATTGCCAGTGATTTGTCAAGCACAGTATGTAGGTCACATTAAGCTTTGAATGTCATTATCACTCTGAGTGTAACAGTGACGAGACCATAACCCCGAAACTATGAATATGCAATACAAGTGAAACTGCAGGATTTATCCTCGAACTGACATCCTCGCTTTGAGTTTCAGGATGCACTGAGCGCCGCCATCACCAGCACAAATCCACTGCTGCTTAATCCCTGTTCTCTGCATGTCACATTAATATGCGCAAGCAGCAGAGACTGTATGAAAGAGGGATAAATGTCAGACCACAAAACACCTACGTGGCAGACATAAAAATTAGACTAATCTCCAAGAATGTGGGTTAAATCGACGTACAGTAACTAAAATCCATGGTGTAAGGTGCTGGTTGTGACAGTGGTGTGGCTGAGATTTAACATTTCTCTCTAAATAGCAGAAAAAAATCAAGAACACTGATTGATGACACTTACAGCTTTTGGGTCTTTGTGATGCAGCTGAGCAGCTGTGAGTTGTTTGAATCCACCTGGATACCTTTGGGGAAAAAAAGGCAAACTGAGTCAGTCCTTACTGTTCATGACAAACTGACAGGAGAGTTTTGGCCTTTTTCCAACAAGTATCAGATTATTAAGAACACTGAGCTTTAACACACCTGAGCCTTCTCTTGTATTCCTTTTACCGCTAGTAAATATACAGGATATAAAAATGAAAGTATGCACAAACCAGACATGACAAAGAGGAACATCCTCTGCTTAATCCGATTGATAAAAATATTTAAGGAGCTTTTTTTTTTTTTTATCTGCACTTTAATTATTCATTTTTTCCTCTCTTACACAAAGGGAAAATATTGGCCACTTGTAGGGAACCATAATGCATTTTAAAGAATTTTTAGCAGTCGGGAGATATTGGAGCATCTAATGCAGACCTCAGTGGGCCCCTTAAGAAAATAAATAAATAAAATACGAGCAAACCTCAGAAAAATCCCTAACGTTTCAAATCTATGATGAACATCCATAAAGTATGATAGATGAAAAAGACTGATTATTTATTCCAAATAGTTAATGTCATCAATCTGTCAATCAGGAATAAAAATGCAACACAACTCCAGAGGACCACATAAACTTCATAGTTTGCAGTAAGTCTGGGCGAAATGGCCAAAATCCAGTATTCCAGTATTTTTGGCCAAATACATCACTATCAATGATGTGACAGTATTGTAGGTATGGCTCTTTGTGCTTTCATAAAATATTAAGCAGTGACATTTTTGGTAGATAATCATCAGTAATGTGGATTTAATGACTAAGTGGGTGAAGATAAATGTTAGAACAGTCTGGTAAATTCAGAAAATTACATTGCTTCACTGTAAAGCAACCTTTAAAACCACAAAAAGATAACACATGTGCAATATCACAATATAACAATAACCAAAATCTACAAAAATGTCTAGTTGTATATCACAATATTGATAAAATATAGATATATTGCCCAGTCCTAGTTTGCAGGTAGAAAAAACACAAGTGGGTCACTGCTGCTCCTCCCGTGCAGTTTGAAAAATATTCTACAAATACACTGAGACAAAGAGGCAACGGAAACACAGGGGAAGACGACAGGGAGAGTGAAGTATTATATAAGGCAGAATGCACTTACCCCGTGTGTGATGAGTAGACTTTCTGCTCCCATTTGTTTCCAGAGAAAGCTATGTGTCTGCTGTTTATTACTACTACATGGTCACCACAGTCACCTGCGAACATATCCAATGTTTGTTTTAAGACTTTGACACTTGAGACAGACAGGTACAGAAACAGCTGGTATGCCAACAATAATACCAAAGATCACAGCTAGTTTCCTTAATAATCCTCTGCTGCCACCAGGTGGCTGATCCAAGCAACAGCAACCACAAACTAAGGGTGGGTTGTGTTTCCATAACAAGAGAAAATCAAACAGTTACTTAAATAGAGCATCAGAGTTATGTCGGAGATAGAAAGCAAAACATGATTTATATGAATGTTCTGTGACAGACTGGACTCACTCAGTGCATGATAGATGGGCTTGTGTTTTCCCTGTAATCTAACCGAACACGCGGTCGCGATCTTCCCAGGAGGCTGCATCCTGGCATCAATCAGGAACCAAGAACGTGCGAAGGTGGCCCATTGCTGGGAGAGGACAGAGAGAAAGAAGGTGTTCTATAAACTGACAGGTATGAGGTCATCACAGGATTCATGGAATGAGAAACAACAGAGACCTGCTTGTTCCGTGACACATTTGTATAAGTCGTTTTTGACTTTGTTTCTTATTTGAAGCTTTTAATTGGAAGATGAAAGATTTCAACAGAAGAAAAATGTAAGTTATTTGTACGTGTTGTTGTACTCTTCCTGTAAAAAAAAAAAGTAGAAGACTCCATAACCTTGACGAAATAAAAATGCACCCAGCGTGAAACCCTACACCCAAACAAACTAAACACAACTAAATTATCCTTGGACAAACATTCTTGCACTGATTCAAAAAAAAAGAAAAAGAAAATACAACCAGTATTATTTATTTTGCTATCAATTCAAATTTTCTGTCAATCTATAAACAAGTAGAAATGAACTTTTCTTTATAATAGCCACAGAATGCCCCAAAACTAGAGTTCAACAGAGTACTATTTAACAGGGTCAACTTTAATTTACAAGAGCTGACAGGAAAAAATAACAGAATTATGTGTAAGGCTTCTTTTAAACAATAGCGTTAGGCTAATTGTATCACACACCTTGAAGAGTGACTGTAGCTAATTCAGTGGTCTGTCCACTCATCGTGGTCCCTTATGCACATCGACGGTTGTCACCACTAGGGGGCGGTGACGCTGGTGGTCCAAGAACTGACTTTGGTTTGCTATTTCTCGTGCTAAGCCGAATATATGAGATCTACTTGGTCCTTGCGGTCCGTTCATGGTCCACGAGGACTACACTTGGTAGATTTATTCAGCTACTATAAAGATTAATTGCAATATAAAGCGCAACAATAACAATAAATGCATAATCGAAGGTGATGTCTGATATTTTTCGGCTAACAGCGTGGTGAATATGGCCAGAGAAGGGAGAAGGCGGATGGAGACCACGCAGACCAGTAACTAACTGGACCGGACCACCAGCTTCAGCTCCCAGAGTGATGTAAACGAGTAATCGGTGTCTGAAACCCCGGTTAACGTGACTGGACAGACTGCCGAATTGGCTAACCGTGGCTAACGAGTTGGTTAGCACCGCTCGTTGGCAACGAGTTATGACCTGCCTTCCATTAACCTACGCACAAATGACGGCCAGCCTGTGAAATAAAATAACATCATGTAATATAATGTGTATGGTTACCTGGGCAGATCTGGAGAAACTTGACATGTTGATGACACCGTCGTTACAAGTGCATCCTCAAAACATTTGACCCTCAGCATGGGTGACGGTCCGTTGGGTGTTTCTGCTCGGTTGTATACGACTTGTGACGTTCCGCTGTTGTTACTTTATTTATATTAACCTAAAATATCAAAACTTGCCTTTAATTTATGGCCACACTTATGTTAAATGTTAAAACATCTCAACGACAAGAACTCATGCATTCAAAATTTAAAAAATAGATATTTATTTAATTTATCATCAATAAAAAGTTTCTACCCGGTCGTATTTTGACGTCGCACCTTTGCGTAGTTACCAGACTTCCTTCACACGCCAGAAAGAGCGCGGGGAAATTTGACAGTCATCGAACATTGCTACAAAGTAACTTGGTTTTGTCTTTAACGTTTTGGAAGAGGGATAGTTTGCGATAGTTTGTTAGCCGATTGAAAGAGCCGGGTTTTTTTTTAGAAATTCAGACGTTATCGGTGTAACGTACCGTCTGACTCAGCATGAGAACTTTAGAGGAGGTCCGGGCCACACTGCAGATCGCCAAGCTCAAAGAGGAGGATCTACAGAAAACGATTCACTGTCTGTCTTTTGGGGAAAACGTTTCATCCGCAGATTATTGTCTGATGGAGCTCGACGACACACTGTGCCAACAAATAGAAGCTGGGCAAAGGTGAGGTACTGTGGCGTCACGTGACTTATTGAGTCTTCAGCGGCAGTGAAGTAACGACGCTGGCGCGCTTCTGTTCTGCGCTATTCTGTTCTGTTATGATGTCTAATAATTTCATTAACCATTAGTGTACAGACTGGAAAAATGTTTTTCTCTTTAAGTGATAAATAAAATGAAAGTACTCTTGACAAGATTCCCAAAGCTAGAACAAGAAATGCTTGTTTTACGTGGCAAACATTCAAACCCCAAAGATTATTTAATCTACAATCCAACAAAAATAAATAAATAAAATAAAGCAAAATGAAATTTCTCTTTTTTAAGAGAGTGGAGCCAGTAAATTATTTTTATTTTAATGACAAATACATTTTCAAAATATTTTGTTATCTAAATCTCTGCCTTTTTTCTTTTTTTTTTTGCTAACTCAGGTGACATAACATTTAGGCTGCAGCGTTGCCAGAAGATGCATGATATGAATGGATGTAAATGTAGAAAAATGTGAAAAATCCTACTTTACAGTGAGTTTCTCTCTTTCCAGTCTAGTGATTCGAGGGGATAAGGATGAGCATGCAGTTCTCTGCAGTGGTGACAAGACCTATGATCTAAAAATAGCCGACACGTCCAACCTGCTGCTGTTTGTACCAGGATGCAGTACGCCAGATCAACTGACAAACAGCCAGGACAGCTCTCATGTGGTGCATGCCCAGGTACAGACACCACACACACAACCCACTACCTTCTTCATTTGCACATAACAGTTCCTGGTATTTCTGAACCTCGTACACTCACTATATCTCGCTTCTGTTGTAGATCTCGGGATTTTGTAACAGCTACTGGGAACTGAGAAAACAGCGCCCGAAACTTAAGAAACTGAGGAAGCTTTTAATGGAGAATCCTTATGAAGGACCTGCTTTAGGAGGGCAGGAGGAGAATACAGAAAACAGGGTAAATATATTTTACCATGATGTCATTAATTATAACATCCTGTGCGACTGTGTGTAAGATAAGATAAGATAAGATGTTCCTTTATTAGTCCCACAGTGGGGGAATTTACAGTATTACAGCAGCAAAAGAGGGCATCAGTAAAAACAGACATAAAATAGCAAATGAAATCTAAACAATATAAACAAGTAATATAGAAAAAATCTGAACAATTTAAACAGGTCAAATGCAGAAACTAGCAACCTAAATGTAGAAGATGGGAGTGGTAACAATATATTGCACATAGGTTATTGCACATAGATTGATATTGCACATAGAGTATCAATACACCTGACTGATTAATAATCAATTGGTTCTCTTGTTTGATTAGTTCTCTTGTTTAAAATTGCGATTGAAAACATTTGTTACAAATTTAGAAATGTAAGGCTGCATTACTCTGATAAAGTAATTGAAATAGTTACATTACTTATTACATTTTACATACAGAAACTATTCGTGTGTAACCTATTACATTTCCAGGGTAACCTTCCCAACCCTGGAAATTACAGATTTTCGCTCAAATGAGACTGAGGCCTCTGCCTCAGAGCCTCGTTTTACTCTGTTTTACCAGCTAAGAGCTTGTGCTGCATTGCGTGACACTGTTACAAGTTACATCATCGTGCACCAAACCGCAGTGCACTCTTCCAATCATCACATTCATCTGTCTGACTTTGAACCTGATTGGATGTCATTAAAACCATCCAATCTAGGCAGTCAGGCTGCGGTGTGAGTGCTCGCGCCCAGTCCTGGGGGCAATATGTTTAGTGGTGGAAGATCACTGGGCAGCGCTATTGATTCTCTGCAGGCGGTGGACAAGGATGCAGCCCGGGCTTCTGTGGCCCGGCTCCATGGGGGTCACTGCAGGGTGAGAAGGGAGGGGGGGGGTTAGTCATTCTTGTTGCCTGGAGTCGTGCAGGCAGACTCTAGGGCAGAGCTTTAATCTCCACTAATCGTTTCTTAATACGTGCATCCCGGGCCCTACACCCCCGCACACATGCACACACCCACACAGGCACGCACACATATGTACGAACTGCTCGCGGTCCAAGCCCCCATTTCCTCTAACAAGAGATAATCTCCAACCCCTCGTTCTGAGCATTGGGTTGGGTCACAACTTTAAAAAAAAACAAAAAACATCCTTCTCATACAAGGGAGTGGAAAAATTGAAATGCTGTTCCTTAAAGATGAATACTTGTATTTCTGTCGGTGCCAATACAGGAAAATGAATTCCTTCTACAGCTGACTCATGTTTGTCCCACCAGTGTGAGGCAGAAACAGATTTGTCATCTGTGAAAATTCAAAACTGCAACATAAGTAATTTCTTTTTTAAAAAAAACGAGCACACGGTTGACCTCAGTGCAAGGCCTCGTGCAGAGTTTCCCCGAATCCTGAGCGTCAGCAGACATGTTGGTGATGAAGTGTCTTCCGCGTAATGTAGTCTAATAGTCTAATAATGGCATCCTCACCTTCTCAGCTCACACCTCTGTCCACCTCCAGCCCAGACACTGCGTAAGAACGATGATAATCTCATTTCACTAATGCTCTGCAGGCTGCATTAGAGCACAGGCGAAGTACTGTCTCAGCCCAACTCTACCCACCCAGGAAACAGTGTATGCATGTGTGTGTGTGTGTGTGTGTGTGCGTGTGTGTGTGTACGTGTGAGTGTGTGGGAGAGAGACACAGAGGGAGAGAGAGATGGAGAAAGGGGCCAGGGGGGCTGTGGGATAGAGGGGGCTCTGAAAAATGCGGTGTAACCTGAGCTGCTCGGCCCATCTGGAGAAACAAGGGTTATCCCACAATGCACTTTGCTGCAGAGAAGATCGTTAGAGGGAGTCTGACACATGGATCAGTCTTTTGGAAGTATTTATTTGCATCACAGATAAGAGAATTTGTATGATAAAAAAGCGAGATGACATTTGAGAGACAGAGACAGAGAGAGAGAAACTCAGCAGGTGCACACACACACACACACACACACACACACACGACACTTATGTTGCACTCATGTTGCATGTATACGTGCTATACAAGTCATATGTGCCTGATATGTTCTGTAACACGAGACACAAGTACAGTTAACCTGAATGAGCCGTCTGGTGAATACCTGCAAAAGCTGAGTCCTTTGTCAATAACTCCATGGATCGCCACAATTTCAGCACTTACCCACCGTCCTCTTGTTTAAACGGTCGACGTGCACAAAAGCAACAGAGCCTCTGCGCAGGTCCGGTGACGACGTCCAGATCAAATATAGCTAGCCTGCAGGCAAACTGGTAACAATACAAATCATATTAGCTAAGGCTGAAGTGTGGGCTATAAAGCAGGATTTATGCATAGGCAGATAAAGAGGTTTTAATCCCCAGATCCCCCTGTCACCTACATTAGCAGACCCTGACCCAGATATATGGAGCTCAGTATGCAGCAGCTTTTCAAGCCATAGCGAACCAAACCAACATCAGAGAAAGACTCCCTCGCTCTCCACCCTTTTTCGTTTGGGAAGGGAGGAGGGAAAAAGGCCGCATTGAAAGAGTGGTGTAAGATGACACCGCACCGTTTGCCAATTATGCCAAAGAGCTAAGAGAGGAACCCCCTGATGGTTGGCTGAAGGCAGAATAGCTGAACCTTTATACGACCAGCCCTCACGCTGCCGAGCTGCACTCACTGGATCTGACTCTGCTGGTCAAACCTGACGATGAGACTGACTATTGACCAGAGGCATCCATTATCATCACTGAAGGAATTACAAGCCATCAGTTTCTTCCATTAAATGCATGAAGGGATGCAGCTAATGATTATCTGCATTATTGATTAAGCAAATTCTTTTTTTCTTGGTAAAATGCAAATTATTCTAGTCTACAAAATTGGACTGTGATAAAATTTTCTTTAAAGTTATTGCCTGTTTTGTCCAACCAACAGTCTCCAAAACTCTGAGATATAACCTTAAACGCTGATGTCCTGCCAGCTGATCATCTAATTGTGTATTGAGTTCTTTCTTAGCATGAAAAGCTTGAACACTGGCATGACATCATCGGGGTTTTGGGTAGAAGATGGTTTCCAAGCCTCATCATCTGAGAAAGCGATGTACAGTATAAGGTAACGTTTTGGGATGTGCTGATTGACGTCTTTGCATTGATTGCACTGGAAACTCTTGTTTCAAGAAACACTGGAATTGATTTTTGACTCCATGTCTCATTTTCTTGGGTGTTTTTATGGTCGTTACCCATCCTCTTCCTCCTATTATTTGTCTCCAATATGTTTCAAGCAAACAGCATATCAGATTTAAGCAGAATTGACGAAATGTTAGGGACATGTCTTCTTCTTGTTGGTACTGAGTTGCTGTCCTTGACACAATCTGTATTTTCAAAGCTTAAAAAGTCCTTTGACTCCATATGTATCTCCATACATTGCTATTTGCGCTCCTCCGTTGTCTCGTCCTCAGTGTCCCTCTTGAAAAGTGTCGTTCAAGTTTTGACTTTGGTAAAATCTTGGCTGAACTCTCTATACAACCTGTCCTTCAAAGAGTCACTGGAGCTTTGAGGCCGGGGTGCGCAGGGGAGGAACAGAGTTTCACCCCGCCCTTCACCACCGTCAGCCACTCACTCACTCACTGACTATAAAGTCAAAGATGTTTTTCAATCTGAGGACTCGACGGCTGTTATTCTTCTTGGTTGCGTTTTCAGCTGGCGGACGCTCTCAAGCAGTAGTTGGCAAGTCTAGAACCACCGGATCCATCTACCTCACCAGTGTGAGTTCTACCATTGCCAAACACCACTAGAGAGCTGCTGGGCCTTTTCAGACCCACATGAGCAAGCACAGACATGTTTTTCTCCGGACACAGAGTGATTCAGATTGATACGAGGAAGCCTCTTAGATGAGATGGCATGAATTTACATTTGAAACGCTCAGCAAGAGGAGATACCCAGAGAAGGCGGACTGTTTTTTGGCTCTCTTGTGCTGATAGCATCCGTCTGGGTTGAGTGAGACAGGCATGTAAGAGTCAACATGTCCTCACAACTTTGGTTGACATCCTCTACAAGTTCTTGTGCTGTCAGGTAAGGAGATGAAATTACATGAAAGGACAATAGGAAGGAGAAAATGACTTACAGGAGACAGTAAAGAGAATACGGGGGTCAATCATGAGTAATTTTTATCAAAAAGGCACCAAAACATGTAATAACACAGACAAGATTACAATCCACGATTATGCAAGAGTGACGAAAGTCTGTCTTGTCCTATATTGGCACTACACATAATTGCTCAAAGTATATATACAGAAGCAAAAATGTGCTAGTGCCAAAATGGGCAAAGAAGAGGAGCGGCTGGGGCATCCAAATGCAAGCAGCTGCTGTTATAGAAGCACATCAGGACAGAGAGATGTCGATGTATCCAGCGAGACGTGCGCAACCCAGCACATGCAACTGCACCAGAGTCATTACATCACATTCACCCCACCCACAAGCACAGGAGAGCAGAGGCAGAGACAGCGAGCCGCTACGGACACGGGCATCATCAAGTGGTTCTTTCTCTGCTCTGTTTATGGCCCTATGGTAATTCACTGATAGTGAGCTCTCACAGTGAATTCTACCAGTGCCATACACAGAACAGGAGTCATTATCACCCCAACACCTAGGCCGACCTGTGAGGACAGTCAGCACGGCGAAGCAAAACTATGCAAATCAGACCATGGACCCTCATTGAGCAGAAACAACAGCCTGAGGAGAGAGAGAAAGTGAGAGAGGAGGGGAAGAAACGATGTGAAACAGGAAGCTTCACCAGCCTTCAACATGTCCACAGCGTTGCAGTGACGCAGCTGAGCTCAAGATGCACCGCACTGCAGAGGATGCTTCCACACATTGAGTAACAGGTCAAAGGCTACCGTGCCTCAAAGTGGCACGGTAAATATAAGTGCCGTCAATCCTCGGAGTAGAAAAACATCCTCGATCACTGCTAATCACCTAAACCGCCACCTTTAGATTTCTAGGAAATCAGAATTAAGGTTGACTGACAGCGTGTCATACGGTTGTAGCAGGCAAGTTGAATATTTTGTTTGTTTAAAGGGCTTCCAACACAGCTGAGGGACTTTTACAAGACTGTTCCGCAAAAAAAAAAAGCCCAGAATGCCAAAATCTGCCAACACATCCTGCATCACGACACCCCACTTTTTAATTGTTGCTGTCTTTTAGATTAATTGTCAGCAGCACGGCTTGTTTTTTTTCCGCTTTGCATTGCAATATTGGACTAAGCATTGCGTAAGAGTCCTCTGTAAAACACGATAAGACTGCCACAGTTTTTCATTCACATTTGATAATTCAAATTGGATTCCAGTGAATGCAAATGATAAAATGCACACAGATGAATGTTCAGTAATTAGTACTCTTTTATGAGGAGACAATGCACTCAAATATTAAACCCACTAATGAAGCATAAGGTTGGTAGTAAAGAGGGCCCTGTTGGTTTATGGGTAATCTCTTTACATCTTGGCCCTGCCCTCCCCCTACACCCCCAAGTTGTCCAAAAGGTGACACCCTAAACTTGACCTCTTAATTCTCTCTGTAAATTAGTGTTGCTGCATTTTCTTTGAGGCCGCATGACAGAGACAACCTGTCACCTCGTCTAGCCGCAATCTCTGCAGATTATAATGAAAATATGCTGTACAAATGCAAGCAGAGGGGGAAATTGCCTCAAAACCAAACCTGGATTATTTCTTTTTTGACCAAAGTTGGGCAGAAATAGTTTAGACATCCTAGTTTGAAAGGGATGTTAGTTAAAAACAGAAATGTGAAAACAGAATATAGAAGCTCCGAAGGCTTGGCGTGATGTTAGGACACACAGCAAAGCCAGCTGCATTTTTTTTTCTCATCTCTGTAAATCACAAATCCCAGAAAATGGCTGCCGCCACACTGACGCTGCACCAAACTGCTCCAACATATCTGTCCAGTGAGCATGCACATAAAAAAATGCAAAAAATACAGAATCCTGCCACTGTCTCCCTCAGTTCAGCTCATCGTTAACGGCTCAGTATGAATATCAAGTCCACACAAATTCTAAAACACAATACTGCAGCCGAGTGATGACCTCCAGTCCATCTCCTGACCTTGGACGCGTCGAAAAAGCATCTTTGCGCTGCAGAAAATCTGAACAGAAGAGGCGAACCGTCCTCAGACGCCCCACCCTTGCTTCAGCCATTAGCTCCCTCACCACGGGCCCTGCAGTGCACGGAGCTCCCATTGATCCCAGCGATCAAACCGTGTACTAAGTGATTCCTCAGACGCCCAAATGGCTCCCTGAGCAAGAATCCCATTGCCATTTCCTGGAGAAATCAATACCACTAAAAAGCCAAGTCGAAAAGAACCTGTGTCCTTTGAAGGTTTGCCCATGTCTTGTTTTTCCAGAGCTTAATTAGTTAAGAATGGAGCTTCATTTTTAATTTCATTATGTAAGAGGCAGCAGAAGAAAAACAGTGCATTACTTCTGCAAGGGCAGGAGAAAAAAAAAGCTCACTTATATCAAATATTAAATTAATATGACACAAAATATGTGTATATGTTGACCTAATGCCTATTTTTAATCTCTCTGTAAATATTGACTTTGTTTGGGGAGCTTTGACACACAAAGTCATGTTGTCTTCAAGGCCAGCTGTCAAAACACAAATACTGCAGCAGCCTATATTAACTGGACCCACCCTTTTTTTTCATGAAGAGATTGAGTGATGCAGGTTCATGCAAAAATGTATATATGAGATTTTAATTCTTCCAGTAGGCTGAAATATTTGGCTTCCTCTCACACTGTCAAATGTGACTAATTACCCAGATTATCTTCTAAAGAACAATAGTAATACTATGAATTATAAAAGAATTCTGTGCATATACTAATAAAAATATAATTTCACAGCCCAGTGTTGCAAGGAAATTAAATAGGCCTATAGAAAAAGAAATATTTAAAAAGATACTGGCAGATAAATAAAGTAGCCACTGTTATTCATTCCCCCCCTCCTCATTAAAAACGCTTTATTCTCCTGAAATGTTACCACCGCACGGCCCGCACCGCCTTTTGTCTCTGCCACCGTTAATTCGGAGCAGCTCCAAAGCCCCTGCAGCTAATCGCATTTGTCTGAATAGGGAGTCTACAAGTCCTCAACTTCACGGTTATTTCAGGAGGATTTATCACCTCCTTTAAGACCTGCAGCACGATTTCAGTTCTCTGCCAGTCATTCAACCTGACGTGTGCGTCTGCAGAAACAGGCCCTCGGCTCAGGGATGAGGGAAGGAAAGGAAATCCTGTAAAAAAAAAATGATTTGAATTCTTTGAATTTTCTTTGCGAATTTACAGAAAGTTTTTAATTATGAAGGCTGGCCATATTCTCACTCTAAAAAAAATCGAACTTGTAGCCCACCAATAGCGCCTTTTATCACTTTTAAAAATCATTATTTCTATATATTTTACATCCTGATTATCCTCTGACATCGTAAAAACATAAATAAAAAACAAGACACCAAACTCAGTATTAATCCAATGGATTAAGCTGCTAGAACTGCGTCGCTTCGACTGTATTCCTTCAGTATTTACTGGGGGGAAAAAAGCAGGTGCAGTGGGATTAAGACAGAGACTACCAGCGACATCCAGCATATTACTAAAAAAAAAAAAATCAGATCTACCGATTAAAATGCGCACAGAGGCTTTTACCGTTAAAGTATTTATGGTGGACAATTTTGGAATTTGCCAAACTGCAGCCTCATTTTCTTTTTTTAACCAAATACAACCAGTTCGGATTATTTGTGGGTCAAGCCAGAAGGTTGTGGCCTGAGAGGAAAAAAAAAGTCTCACAGTTTTATTGCAATTAAATTTGTTTTCTTATTTCAAATCGTTTTAATCCCCCCCAAAAAACTCCACAGAGCTGCGGGGCATTTTGTTTTCAGGGTGAACAAACTGGCATCCGGTTCAAATCACAGTAACATCTCATTTTTATGCCATCTGAACGCGCAGGTTCCAACTCTGACGCGTCGCTCCTCCAGAACAGATCCACAAGCTTTAAATCTTTCATCAACAGGCGAACTGGAGCAAATAACGTAAAATATCAAATGTAGTTCATACCTTCGTCCCGGTCCATCGCCGTGCGCCATACCTGAAGCTACAAACTGCTCTGAAGTTGGACCCGTCAGACATTTTAGTCCTTAACCTTTTATTATCTTTTACGGAGTTCATCTTGAAGTGCTGAGGCGACGCAAGGCTCCGCTCCGTGTTGCCCGCAGCGGCACTGCGGATTTACAATGAAACAAAAGAAATCCAAACGGCGTCGTGAACTTCCTGAGTATCAAATGTCAATTTCAGCCCCTGCGCTCCTCTCCTCTCCCAGCGGCTCCCTCTCTCTCTCTCTCTCTCTCTCTCTCTCTCTCTCCAAACTCAACCTCCTCCCTTTTTTACCTGCGCGTCCGAGCTGCACACTGGCAGAAGGGAAGGTGCTCCGCGCACCTTTTTAAAGGCGCAGGGGCACAAAGGAGCAACGAGCTTGTGCGGGGACAAAACCAGAGCTCCGAAAAATGCGCAAATGCTTTAATATTCTGC
>JAQLOL010000015.1:12054524-12071618 GCA_029783665.1 Naso thynnoides | reverse complement strand
AATGCTTTAATATTCTGCGCTCGAATCGTTCAAAAAATGCAGCTGCCGGGACTCTTAAACTAAGACATGTGAATTTATAAAATAAGTTATCTTTAATTTTACTGTAAATTTTTACAGATGTGTTCATTTTTATATTAAAGGAGTCACAACCTGTCCTGTTTTAGAAGACAAATAATCCAATCGGATCTTTGAAATGCTGCGTTCACGGTGAAATAAGCAACCCTTGACCTCTGAGGGTACAAACCGTACCTGTGCGTACCTGTGTTCCTAACAGTGGACGTCTTTCAAGGAGCGGGACACAGACAGCTTCCATCCAGACTCCCTGCTCTCGGTTCAGGCTGTGCGTCCACGGGTTTGTCCGGTAGAGGAGGACACGTTTAAAAGCGTCTCACCCGCACCAATAATCCAAACTGCCTGCGTGCCTCCCGTCCTGTGCGCTCACGACCTCTGCGGCCTCGTCTATTTAAGGTGGATCTCTTTGGAGGCGAGGGGGACCTTAAAAAGTGGTGCCGCGTTGACCCGAGGACTGCAGCAGTCTGAGCGGGTGAGGGTTGGTTTTGTCTCTCCGGATTAAACGATTTCCTGACGAATAATTTGGACCAACCCCCCGTTTCGACCGTCCCAACCTGAGAAAACACGGAGCCCTTTTCTCCTGTTAGGACATCCTGATCATTTCATTTTTTAATTTTATTTTACATTTTTTGATGAAGACATTCAGTTACGCTTTGTTAATTTAGTGAGAAGAATCGAAAAAAATAGGAATTGCGCCTTTAAATTACGCAACAAATAAAAGGATCCAATTTTAAAAAATGAACTTTATCAGAGTCTCATTTGCTTTCAGCACATTCCAATAATACTGACACACAAAATCAACTATTAAAGGATTTTACTGACCTATATTTTACTGTCTTTAGCCTGTGTTTTATTCTTAAAGGAAGATCTCATGTCACTCGTCATGTGCTGCATGCTGAAGGAAACACATTCTGCTGCAGGTCAGTGTTTGCACATTGCTCTGTGTCACACAGGGCTAATGCATGGTTTTATATTCGCTTTAAAAGCTGAAGGCCTTTGCAGGCAGCAGAGAGGAGGCCTGCAGGCCTGTGGTTTCTGGATGGGTCAGTAGTTTACAGTTAACCCCCCCACCCCCACCCCCACCCACAGACCGCATGCCGTCTCTATGGAGACACAGAAAGAGACTGATGGAGACGACCTACGATTTAAATCCCACTTTTATCCATGACGGGCCTGTGAATTCTGCTAGAAAATGAGCTGAAAACAGGCTGCACCCAGAAACGGACTGCCGTCTAATTGCTGGAGTAAACAGAAGATTAGACAGCTCATTAGGGTCCAGCGCAACATGGCACACGCTGCATTTTTCAGACATTAAACCAAGTGCGTCAGATCGGCTGTTTGGCGCATCTTCTCCCAGCCCCCTCAGCCCGGGATTAATTTTAGCCGGCGGATGCTGTTGAGGCTGCAGGTCTTGGGTCGAGATGCTGCGGGATCAAATGACCACGTCCAGATGGCTAATGATTATCAAATACTGCATTTAAAGCCCGCACTAGTGGTTACTGCGCGCACATTGCGTAACATTTCCTGTCCGTGCAGAGCAGGAGAAATACCTCTGCTGAAACATTTCTGCTGCCTGGCACATGCAGCGGCCACAGTGCGCACACGTTCTGTCTCTTTGCGCACTGATATGTCACCAAATCTCCTCTGTCAAACCCATACGACCTGAGCTCGTCCTGACGGAGGCCGGGCGTCCTCTCGGGCCTTCAGGGGGCCTGTTGCTCCTCATCCGTAGCTGCAGAGGGGCCCTTGCTGGAGTGAGAGCCTGAGGGCCAGTGTCCCTGCTGCTTCACGGCAGGATGCTTAATATATGAGCGCCAGCTCTGCCCATGCTCCTCTCGGATGGCCAACGAGAGTCCATTTACCTGCTGTTGATAATTAGGCAGATAACTAGTTGGATAAAACTCCTCTAATATTTAGAGGCGATGGGGCTGGGTTCGGTTACACTCCTTTCAGGCTGGACAGCGACAGTGAAATCAATCCGCGGCAGCTCGTCGTTGCTGCTCAGCGTCGCGGAGCCCGAAGCCTCTTGCAGGCATTGATGTGGTTTCCACCTGGAGGAGCTGAAACCGGAGCCGCGGATCATCTGTGCGAGAGGCCGGCGTGTATGGGAGATGGTTATCCAGCTATGAATATTTAAAACGCTCATTTGGGTCTTTGGTGTCGTGCGGGCGTCGGATGGAAACAGGTGCCAGCGGAGGGATAAGGTGGACGCCGCGCGTTCGTGCCGCCGTCCGCCTCCCGTGAACGGATCCGGGGCATGTGATAGGACTCCGGATGAAATAATAATGCGAAGATTCAGTCTGATGCTCCGAGAGAAAAAACTCTATGACAACAATAGAGATCAGTTTACCGATGATGCTAGAAATGAAGCATGCTCATCATGAATCCCTGCATAATGTTTCAAAAGAGACGGAAGTTATCCTCCAGGATTTAATAATCTTGTGTCAGGCAAAATGTTACAGAGAACACGCAGAAAAATCATAATTATAAATAATTGTTGGATATTTGTAGCCCATCCGTCAAAAATAGGTCAAAAAAACAAAAACATGATCATATTTTTGTGGGAAATTAATTCTAAATTATTATTCTTAATATGAAATGGTGATATATTTTTTGCTCTGACTGGCTTTTCCTCTGCAGAGGATTATTCAACAGGGGATTATTTCAAATACTGCCCTCAGCAAACACAGAATCATCTCTGAGGAAAATAAGATTCAAGAAAATGTGTTAAAACATGTTTCACATGAGAGCGAAATTTAGATCCACATGATGACATGTGAAGCCACAAAATAAATTACAAAAGGAAACACGTCAGTTAAAGGAGCTAACAACAACAACAACAACAAATAATAATTTAAAAATGCAAATGTTGCAGAAATTCTAACAGAAATTGCACAACTGCACAAAAAAATGCAACAGCAAAGATAAAAATAAGGTCTGAAACTAATGCAAACAGCACTGAAAAAGCAGATGCAGGCCGATAGAAAACTGATCAAAGCAGGCGACTATTTGATTGATATTTGTATTGATGATACTGACATAAAAAAAACATATGTTTCTCTGTTTTTTTCACACACTGTCCCACTAAACCACCCTCTGCAGAACACAAGCACCGTCCCCCTGCTGTCTGCCCCTCACTCTGGTCCCCTTGTTGCAGCAGAGCAGTGAACAGTGGGGGCATGTTCGTCAGTGGGTCATCTATTAGTAAAAAGCGCAGATTATTGTGTTTCTTGCTGCTGCTGCTGCTGCTGCACCACCACTACAGTCTCATCCACCCCCCTCATTTGCCAGTGAAACAGAGCCTGTAACCTGAGAGGGCCCTCTGCCTGTCACCCAGCCCCAGCTTGAGAAACCCAACACAAAGCCTGCATGACAGCGAAGGCTCACCCGGATCAGTTGCCGGGGCTCTCAGCTCACCAGCAGATGTGTTTTTGGAGAACATTAAAGAGATTAAGAGTGAAAAAAAGTAACCAAATCAGTTTGGCAACATGTTATTTTTGGTCATGATTGCACCGTGTGGATCTGTGGAGGCATCATGCCGTAAAACAAGCCGTGATTTTTTACTCCATGTCCTAATTTGTACTGACTTTTTTCTCAACATGCATGAGTAGGCCTTTCCTTTGAGTCTGAGGCCTTCATTAAAGAATGGACGCACTTATTGCTAAAAGCTTTTGCTGTGGAAAACACTGCAGCCAAGAGTGAGTGATCGTAACTTGCAGCAGACAGCCCATGAGCCTAATGTGGAGCCTCGGGGCATCATAATGCCTTAAAAGGCCACAGCGGCACAGGTCACCTGACCGCCCTGCTCAGTGCGGCCCAATCAGACAGCTGGCATTACGTCATGGAGGCCCACAGTTTGTCTTGACCAACGCACTGCGGATAAAACAGAAGCTCTAAATATTTCATTGAGATTCTCAGGTTGCTGGACTTGTGGAGGTCAGGACTGTGAAGAGACAGATCACATCGTCCTGTCCTGCCGCCCTCCATCCACTCTCCTCCGCCTCCTCCTCCTCCTCCTCCTCCTCCTCCTCTTTTGATGCAGTAAAGCAGGGTGAAGACAGAAGGTTGGGTTTTTACAGCCTCAGTTCTCAGCTACGGTTCTTCAAATGAAGTACAATGAGAGTGAGGTTGCTGTCGTTCACACTCCGGTAATTTTTGCAAATAAATGTCAGTATTTGTGTCGGTGAGCTTGTCTTCTGTGGCTCCAATCTGCAGTCGTTTACTTGTTTTGCAGGCCTCTTTTTGTATGAGATGAAAATGACGTCAATATTAGAATGTGAAAAAGCAGCTCCAGACACTGAAAACCGCATTTAAAAGTTTGACATAGGTTTTGCAAGACTGTAAAAAAGATTTGAAGCTTTGCAAAAAGTTTGGATAGGCTGAAAACAGATTCAAATCTCTGCAAACAGGAGATTATAATCAAGTCTTCCTTCTTCAAAACCGCAACACCTTTTCTACCGTGTTGGGCCCACACATTCTCAGAGCTTCAGATTTGTCACTGTTCTCTCACTGTGTTAGTTTGTGTTCCTCGATTCAAACCTTGCAAACGGTGACCTGGAAACAGATGTGCATAAGTTTTGAAAGCGCAAAACGTTTTTTTCAAACTGCATCTGCAGTTTTGCAGACTAATTTTTTTCAGAGCCCAGTTTTCAGAGATTTGGTCACACGGCTGCAAGCTTTCGAGTCACGTGATTATTGGTTCCGTTCTCTCACAGGTTTGATTTGAAACTGACACGTGTCGATCACCTGACTGACATTCTTGGGCGGACTGAAGACCCTCCAGGGCCTGATTTGGACATGCTGCAGCTTGTGGCCTGGCACTGAACGCACAGAGAAAGGTGTGCATGAAATATACAACTAAACAAAAAGCAACCGCGATCA
Organism: Naso thynnoides; assembly: GCA_029783665.1. Taxonomy (NCBI): domain Eukaryota; kingdom Metazoa; phylum Chordata; class Actinopteri; order Acanthuriformes; family Acanthuridae; genus Naso; species Naso thynnoides. The sequence continues at coordinate 12,066,665 of JAQLOL010000015.1, read as the reverse complement.
TTCGTCCAAAAACATCTGAGAAATATCAGACCGGAGAGTAATTTCATGTTTGTGCGCTGCAGCAGAAATGAAGACAGAGAGAGGGAGCAGATTGATGCGTGACAGAATACATTTTTCCGAGGAGAGGGGATTAAACAGCCTTATGTCACAGCATTTATTCCCCCCTGCTGTGATTATGCAGAGGGGGGGTGCAGCTGAGGGATAGAGGACGATGCATGAGGCAGCGCCCTCATCTGGCTCTCTTGTGAAACTGCATCTGTCATTGCATGCAGAGGATGCCCTCACAGCATGGTTAATCTCACAGGCCAGTGTCCCCTTCAAAATAAAACGGCAGACAGAAGCATGGACACAGATCTACATAACTCTCGTGCAAAGCTGTAGAAACACCCACCAGCACTTTGAACTTTTGAGACAACTCCCACTTGATGTCAAAGGCCACAGTAGCAGATAAATGTTGGCTCCGAAGGAAGCTCAGGAGGCAGTGCTGTGCGTTAGAGAGGCTGCAGTCATTCATCATCCTCATTTTATAATGGAAGTACCGGGGCTCTCTCCTCAGTATCACGTTTCACAGCACTCACACTACGCACTCATCAGCCAGACAGTGGCTCATATTGTATAAACTGACTGAGACGGTCGTGACAGGAGTGTAGTGCCACACTGACACCTTGTGGAAGAGCTGCTACTACAGGCCAATTTTCTGGAAAACACAAAACCTGATTTTTTTTAAATAGATTGAGTGTGGAAACTGACTGTGAGGGGACCTTTGAATCTGTTCAGCTGCAGCGTAAGGCTTCCTGTCTTCAGTCCTGGAAATAAATTTCCAATACAAGTATTCAATTATCCATTATTTGCAATGTGCTTATTCTTTGCAGGGTCACTGGGAGCTGAAGCTGGGCCCAGCTGACATTGGGTGCACAGGGAGGTTTACCATAGATAGGTCACATGACATTCATTGTAAGGCTAAGGTCAAAAGTTCACAGAATAATGCAATTGTTTCTTATTTTGTCCTCTGAGGGCGACTGTATATTTCGGCTGAGATCTCCTAGAACACCTCAGCTTGGCAGTGTGCATTTGAATAAATGTCTTTTTTTTCTGGACTTGTGACTCAAAACATTTTCTAGAAACATGTAATACAACAGAAAAAGGAAAAAAAAAAACAAATTCACAGGTTCCAACTTTTATAAAACATAGGAAAAAAACAAGAAATGTTGGTGTTAAAAGTTTGTGAAATCAAATGAGATTTGTTTGAAAAACTCCAGAGATTTTTTTTTTTTTTTTTGCAGCCGCAGCAGCAGATTGGAATCATGAGCCTCAGACAAAGACCATTTATACACATTGAATGTTTTATTAAAAAAGAAGTTATAACAGTTTATTTTATACACAACTATTTATGAGGTTATAAGCCTATTAATAGAGAGCATTTTGTCTTTTTGACAAGCATGCCCACTTCACAATGCAAAGAAAAAAACAGGAGAAGGAGGGCAAAGAGGGTGATAAAAATAAGACCAAGGATGGACTTTTTCAAAACAAAAAATAAACCTTTTGACTTTTTAACCCTCAAGTATCACACACTAGGTAACAAATACATAGTTTCTATAAAAAAAACTGCCATTTTCCATGCTGCGTGTGCCTGCTAAATCCCCTGATAGCAGCAGTAGGCCAGCACGGGGCACAAATCCACACGAGCACAAGACAGAATGGGAGGTGTGCACCAAGCGGGCCTCGACTCCACACCAGAAGCATGCAAGTGCACGAGGGGACACAGTCAACACATGTGGGGAGGTGATACTACGGGATCAGGGTGCTGGCTCTCTGCAGCTGTGCTGATAAAACAGAGAATGGGCCCCGGCCGTCCTGTCGGCGAATTGAGGAGAGAACAGTCCATTGGCTTTGCCGAGGCCCTTCATCCTCACTGTGTGTGTCCGGCGGGCTGTGGGGGCGTGTGTGTGTGAGTACAGTTGTTGGGCTGGACTCGACAGTCTCTGCAGGTTTGCAGTTAGAACTCTGAGCCCCCCCCCCCTCCCCATCAATCCCATCATGTTAATTAGTCACTGTTTGAGCTGTGGGTAATTAAGACGTTGTTATCTGTACACCTGCAGTCTCAGAGCAGAGGGGGTGGAGGGGAGAAAGCCAAAAGGAAAAAAAAATTAAATAAAAGCACAAGAAACAAGTTTTTCCATACTCCTTCAAAAATAATTTAGAATTTAAGTTGCAATAGGAAGCATGATCGTTCACTGGCTTGAGATTTTCTTTAGCTCTTGACTTGAGTGAAGACCACCTGAAACATAGAGGCAGTGATTATTTCTATCTGCTAAATGTGAGAGAAAGAGAACAGATGAGGCTGCTGAAAGGTTATCGTCACCAGAGCAACACCACAGCTGAGGAGTTCAGAAATTTATTGCCCAGCAGATGCAAATAATAATGCCGAAAACCAAATGATGATGTCACCCAAACTCTTTTTTTTTTTTTTTGGAAAAAGACAAAAAATATCATTAGTTCCCTGTTGCACCGCTGCATCGTAATGTGCTATTTTATTACAATTCTCAGCTCAGATAGACTGTTGTTCTCAGCACTTAAGAAATACTGCACAACAAAGTAAAAGAAAAATTCCTATCAGAATTAATTAAAGCAAAAACTCAGGTTGTCATCAGTGTAATAATTTAGCTGATATCTTTCACCAGTGGCGCCAGATGACCAAAGATTAAAAACAAAAAAAGGAAGTTTACCAAATACATATTTATAGGCAGCTTAGGGAGAAGACCAGGGCCTGACAGATATATTTGTTTGCAGATATTGGCCTATTGCAGATATATCAGTATTGCTGTATCTGTTCTCTGAAATGCGGCCATATTAAAACTGCTTTAAAAGGCCAGAAAAATGCTTAAACTGATGATTTAAAATGTTGTAATGATGTAGTTTGTCCAGCAGAGGGCGGTTAATTTTTTTCATACCTGATGAGTGTTTACTGTTCAGTGCACGGATGTTTGGAATCAAGTTTATTGAAATGTAGGAAATCCTGCCTCCATTACATATCTTTGTCACGGGTATCTGATAACCACATTTAGTCGTCATCATACCGCTCAATGTATCAGGTAACGGAATTTTCTTGTGTCCTAATATCGGTATCTGCATCTGACCCAATACTCCAATATCCGTCAGGCCCCGGAGAAAACACAAGCCGACTGTGAGGGTGAGAATCTTTGTTCTGTTCGGGTGGATGTGGATCAAACACTTCACTGCAAACACTCTGAGCACATGGAAAACATTCAGTAGCTTTATACTGCCTTCAGCACGTTGAAGAGCATGAAGTTAGCTCCGCAACAGTTCAACATGGCTGCATCCTGCTGCAAGCTAACCTCCAGCTAACATTCAAAACTCCCCCCCTTGGGCTGGATGAATAGGAGACATTATCCCGTAACTTTTTTAACAGTCGCACTCCTCGGATAAATACCGGAAATTAAAAAACAAATCAAGTGGATCAAGTGGGAGTGTCTCTGTTCTAAGTCGGCATTCAAATGCGGTGATTGCGAGCGGAGGATTTAGAATCGTGCTCTCTTGGAAAAAAGGGGCCGAACCACGCTTTTCATTTCTGTACAGTTGGATCTATCAGGCTCACTACAGGTCAAACATTACCCTAGTTTGAAATCACTCACACTCATCTGTACAACTGTGAATCTGCGAGGAGAGGACGAGCAGGCATGTCTATGGAGCATCTTACATATAACCACACAAGAGACGCTAACTAAAAAAATCAGATGAGCAAATGAATGCTTTATCAGGTAAGTATACCAAAACTAGCTAACTCTATCTGTAATACAGCCATATAGCATATGTTGTTTAGTTGAAGTCAACACCCAGCAAATCTAACTATCCTGACATGTCAAAAAACACAGTTCCAACAAATATTAGCATGATTTCCATCCTTTCAAGAAGTCCGGTGTGAAAATGTGAATCACGATGCAAGATGTGACCGACTATATTTCTGACCTGAGCCGTAAAACCTTAGCTCAAATAAACCCAACGCCACTCAGCCCCGGGTAGTTCCTCTCATCTGCAACAAAGTGAAAATGTGGATGTCAAAATTACAAGTTGCACTGGATCAAACTGCAGGACGATGAGAATAAAAGTCGGATGAGTACAAACGATGTGCTTTTCTAGCTACTGTTGACCTTCATGGCTTTTTGGAGACATGGTTTTTGGGGGATTTCTTCAATGGTCACCTTCCGTTTGGGATGAGGCACAGAAGAGGGAGTCGAGATCAAAAGGTGAGTAGGAGTCAGCCTCGACTCTCCCACTCAGGATCACAATCTGCCACAAAGCAACCAGTGATTCTTACTGCAATGCAAAAGGTTTTCTAGGTAGTTTGACTGCCATGTTAGCCTCGGCGAGCAACACTCGGGTCAGTGTTTTGGGTTCAACAGAGTTTTCATGAGGCTACAGAAAGGTGTGTTATTATCACTGTACAAGGTGGATGCTGTACATAAAAAAACAAAAGAAAAATCCAAACGTGTTGACCCCCCCATCGAGCAAAAAATGTACACAAAATAAAAGGAGGGAAAAACGGAAAAAAAAAATAAAAAAATCAAAGCTGCGATTGCAATCTCTTTCCACACATCATGAATTTACATCTCAACTCGCCACACTGAATCAACAATGATAACACTTTTTTTTTTTAAGATAAGAAGTCAAATCTGTACATAAATTAATGTTAAATTAATTCCCCTCAATAAAATGCTACAAGCCAAAACATCAAATATTGGGCTCTTATTTTGTAGTCTCCAAATCAAGATCCTGGTTCACAGACATCAAGTGTGGGAGTCCGGTTGATGCAGTCAGGTTACATACCACAGGTCAGACCGATATGAAGGGCATGCATAGGAGCGAGCTCCGGCTAACAGCGGAATGTAAGGAGGACCAAAACTACACAAACCTGAATCAATGACTCACTTTGTTTTTTCCTTTTCAGATCGACTCCGTAACCATATGACCATTTCTGTTGCTTTTTACTAAAATAAAAACAGACTTTGATGCTGGTTTTCTAAATTCACAAAAATAGCTAGTAATTACATTCTTTTTCTTCCTGGAAAATTGCTCTTGAGCATTAACACTATTATAAATTTACAGAAGCGCAGCGGATTCTGAGACTTCCTGCACGAGGACAAATGGCGGTCACTTGTGTTTTTGAGAGGAAAGCGGAAAACTGGCGCGAGCTGCCTGAAATCTGAAATTCATACATGGTCAGATGGTTAAAGGGTAGCTCTGGTCGATTTTCTGTTCCCATCATGCCAAGTGAGTCTGACCAGAATCTCCACAGACGCATCAGAAGCCACTTTCACCTTCATTGCCTTCGCCATACAGATTATGCAGCAGCCTTATATTGCACAAATCAACACTAAAAGCACCGAACACATCTTCACGTCACGTCACTGACCCAGTACAGAGACGTGTTTGACTAATCTGCTTTTCTTGACCTCGTCAAGCACTTTTTTTTGGCACTGCACGGCTGCACGCGTAGGCAGCTGCGGCAGGTCGACAAAGAGTAACAAAACGTTTAGTAACACGTCTCGGAGGCATCCAAACTGAAGGCATATTTCTTTAATAACATGACTCCAAAAGTGTGCTTAAAAGATGCTCGGGAAGCATTCAGGGTTGATTTATGTGTGTCTGTTGGCACTATTCTTTTTGGATCTTTCTGTAAGATGTGCTAATGTGTGATTGTGCGCCTTTCTCGACTGCGGGATAACATCGTCGAGCTGTACGACCATTCAAGCAAGACCTCAGGAGCTCTGCAGGGGTCAGCTGGTCAGAATCAATTAGCAATGAGGAAACAGAAAGGAAATCAGGATTCAGGTCAATCTAAAAAAAAAATCATATTTTATAGGATATATTATATTTCTTTAAAAGTTTAATTTGAGCAAAAGAAAGAGATGTTCACGGGGACATTTCCTGCCTACGACTACGTGACGCCTTAAAAATGCAGAGATGGCAGGGAGAGGATGTGAGAGCAATCGCGACATCTGTGTGTGGAGAAACAGCTACAGAATGGGAGGGGGTGTCAAACACACCAAAGGCTAGATATCCATAAAAATCCTTGTTTAGTATTAATAATAATAATAATAATAATAAAAAAATCAACTTGTTTAAATATGAATATTATAAGTCTGCTTTCTCATGGTTAGGAAATCAAATATAGTCTCTGTGGGAGTTAAAGGAGGGGGGCGGGATGGGGGAGCCCTCCTATCACTACAACTCCATGTCCTGGGCCTCGTCTTCTGAGAAATCAGACATGGAGCTTTCAGATGAAGAGTCGCCTGCACCCTCCTCCTGCTCCTTCAGAGCCTCCTCTGTTGCATATTTCTGGATGTACTCTGTGAGGGAAAGAGAGACAGAGAAAAAGAATAAATAGAGATCAGATTTACTTAATTTGTCAGATATTAAAGCTGCAGTAGGTAATTTTGGGCTAAACATCGATAACTTTTTTGTGTTCTATTTGGAAAATGTGTCATAATACCCATAGACAGCTGTTAGTAAGTGACTTAGTCTGAGAGTATTGCGAGATCTCTGTGTTTTCCCATCATGCCTCTGTGTTCAAGACCGCTAAAAAAATCATATCGCTCCCGTTCTACTTGCCCTATCAGTGACCCTCTTTGTACCCTCTGATCTGATTGGCCGGTCTACGCTGCACGTTTTAGCGACAGGCGATGTTGGTGCGAGCTCATTAGCTGTTCGTGCTTTACGCTCTGACTCGCCTCTGCAAACAACAGAGCGTCTGCCAGCGAGACCGTCATTCAGCTCGAGCTGCAACTTTCCCTGCGACCGTTTCATCTCTGTTTAAACTGGACTTAAAAGAGAGAACAACGACAAACAAAATAAAACAATCAAGCGCAAACAGACGCAGCAGAGTTGCTTCCTAACGAGTCTCATGCTACAGCTAATGTTAGCTTGATAGCTACCAACTGCAACTTTAAATATAGGCCAAATTCTTCTTTCTGCTAAAGAATCTGAAGGGATTTGGGATCTAAACTCAGGAGATTTTTGAGTGGGTTGAACCTTTGATTTTCTGCTTGTACTCCTCTGGCCGGTGGAGGTACATGGCGGCTGCATCTCCATTCAGGGGGTCGATGGGGTTTGGGTAAGCCAGCAGCTGGGGCAGGAACGACTCAAAGATGTTGGTCAGATCTGGGGAAGAAGACGACAGATAAACACGTTACCAACTGCAAGAAATGAGTGATCGGAATGTTTTTAATACGGTGATCATTTCATGGCAGTTATAATCTGGAGGAAACTGATGAAGAAATACTCAACCAATTTTCTGCCTGTTAAAGGACCAATATACAACCCTTGGCACTGTTGACTGGCCACACACTGACCACACAAAGGGATCTAACGGAGGACGGATGTTGTACACGCTAGCAACGAGAACACAAATGTAAAATCCTCATCCTGATCCACAGAGACTAGAACAACACTAATCCTTTTCACTAGCTCCCTGCTAGCAGGCCTCAGCTTACTCTCAGAGCTGAGGCCTGGCAGCAAAACCTGCAGTTCTGCTCTCATCTCCTAGGTGTCACTGTTGGCTCCATCAGGTTGGGAAGACAAACACTTCCCGGCTGTCTGTTTCACAGTGTTATCATGTTTAGGCGATTTAATCAGTTGCTTTTGTTTGCTCTTGCTTCATAGAGACTCTGCACAGACAATGCTTGGTTGATTGGCCTATTTTTTCCCCCCGTGTTTGACCAAACTGATTCTCTTTTCTCAAACACTCAGACACAACAAAATGAGCAGCAGTCGTAAGAGTGCACAAATATGGTCCACACAACGGATGACATTAATTCTGGAGGAAAAAAAGACCAAGCTACCTCACTTACAAACATCAGTGACAGTAAAATCGACAAGCCAATTTTTACCTCTTTAAATCTAAACACTGGAATCAAAGTTGATTCTGAATTAAGTTGCTTGAGAACCATTTGGGGTTTTTAAAGTCCTCCTGGGAGTCATATTCAGACTCTGAGGAGTGAAAATAAATAGGGAGGGATGCTGAAACATCTGCTAGGGATATTACTGTGCAGCCATTTATATTGCTCAGTGCTCAACAGCTATGTTAGCCCTGTGGAGGAGCTGCGGTGAGAAATTAATGGGGAAATCTGGAGAGGGGCAGAAAGAGACACGGGAAGAGTGAGAAGAACAACTGGGCGACAAACAGAAAGTACAATCGCTGCCATCAGGATCATGTGGGCATGTCGCCACCTCTCACAGCTGACCAACAAAATCATTTGTGTCAAAGGTGAATGTTTGCTGACCTTACTCAGCGAGGTCATTACCTCCTTGGTTGTTACTTCTGCTCGAAGTAAGTGGATTGGGGACAAACGTGCACAGCTAATTAATGTGCCAGGCTTTTGCTAGCGAAAGGCTCGCATTCAACTTTTTGGTATTGATGGCACTGTGTCAAGTTCCTCGCACATCATCACACGCATGAGGAAACTTAATATGGACGCATAGGCAGCGGGGCTACTCACCATAAAGGGCTGTCCATGTCTGGTTGATGACATCTAAGCAGACTGTCCCTGACCTGGGAAAGTGAGAAGAAAACAGAGTCAGGGACGTGAGGCTAAAGGGAATCTGTGTCAGACGTGTCCCAGCTCAGGGACACCTCTGCTACACTGACTGTGTCAACTGTTCCGACAAGGCGTGTCCCTCTGCAGAGAAATGCAGCTTTCTTTTGACCCAAGTTACAAAAGTTCAACGATGACATGACCCCTTTACATCCGATACGACTTGCGAGGCAGCTTTAAGTAGATTTTTTTGCCGACTTACAGGTCTGGTGGTTGCACTGAGATGGTTAATACACAGTCTTACTTCAAAAAGACCAATGGTAAAGCAAGGTTTGAACAATGGACAGCTGACACACTAAACATGCTCAGAAGCACAAATCTTGATAGAAAAGCTTTCAGCTAAATTATTTCTAGTTTACCTTGAACATTTTTTTAACCGCCGTCTGCCACGTGTGGAATTAAAATGTCATAATCTGTGATGTAATATGAAAGACCCCGCAGTTCATCTACTGGTGTTTCCTGGTTAAAAATATAAAACTTGCACAGTGCACATTTTTTATGGTCTTTGTGAGTCAAGAGTGCGCCTCCTTGGGGAGGAGGCACAGGTTCAGCCTGTCCATCAGGTCCTCCCGGGGACCAACCTTGACGGACTGTGTCCTTCAGAGGATCTGGCCTTTAAGCAGTGGATTAACAAGCCCAGAGAAAACAAGAGCTTGTCCAGCTTCGATATTTGTGTGATTTGCTGCGGCTTATATAATTTAAAGTATAAATCTGTAACACTTTCTATGAAGCCTGTCTCTTAGGAACACACATACTATGCTTTATAGATGGTTATGGTTACCCTAACCCTGCTAATAACTATGATTATACAGCACTATAGGCACATTATAACTACGTTCATAATGCTTCGTAAATGCATGCTTTAAGCAGAGTGTTACATGTAAACCTTTTAAATTCCATAAAACAAGAAAAACAATACCAAAAACTTTGTAATTAAAAATCTTTGTGAATTATTTCAGCCAATGCTTTCAGTTTACAACATTACATGACAGACAATGATCACTGTATGAGCTTTAGACGAGTGTTTACGGTGCTTTATGTAACATTTTAGCAGCATTTACAGCACAACAGTACAGCGTATTTTATGCACAGGGCTGCTGTCCAGTTTAAACTGTGCTATGAAAGTACAAGAGTGAAAGGCAGCGTTATAAATGCGACTGAAAGACATAAAAAGGGTTTCCGTACCACATGGATGAAAACCATAAATCCTGACCAAATGATACTTGTGCTATATATAAACGCTGTCCTTCGTCTTGTGACCCATCAGTTAAGACTGGGTCAAACAAATTGAAGCAAATATGACAACATTTAGCTCCTTTAAGGACAAATAATGATCTCCACTGTAGCCTCAGAAACCAATCACAGACATTGACACTTCAAACACATGATCAACTCACGCTTCGTCAATGTTGGGATGAAAAATCTTGTTCATGAATCCTGAAAAGGCAGAGGTCGAGATGAGTACAGAGCAAAAAAAGGAAGTGTAAAACGAGAACATATGATTCATGCGATCAATCTCCTACCTATTGACGGTGATTTGAAAGGATATTTGTCAGGAAGATCTACCCGCACCTTCCACACGCCTCCTTCGTACGGTGCTGAACAGAAGGAGGAAACACAAAATAACGTCAAGGAACTGATGAGGACATTGAATAACATTTTTCATCCTTCATGCACCTCAATGAATTTCAACAATGTTGAGTTTTATCAGTTTTCCGCACTTCCTCCTCCTCTGCACAGAAACACAACAGAACGAGGCCCACTTGAGAAATAAGCTCGGATACCACTTTTCCCTTTGCTATTTTCTTTTATTTTATGCATTAATATATTTCAGCCCTGGAGAATTCTCTTCTTTCAAATCGCTCCGTATAATACACTGACATCAAAGAGGAAGCGAATGAGATTGTGCGAGTGTGTGATGCTCTCCCAGAATAGCGTGTGTGTAACAGGGCCTTTACGTGCCGTACTGTAACCGACTCGCAGCACATCAAGATGACTGGAAACGCACTTGAGGATGAACGTGCGTGCACGTGGACAGACAAAAGGATATTTTTATTTGGCATAGTTTTAAGGAATCATAAACAGGGTCTAACACCTACTTCCTCTTTTTACTGATACATAAGTGGCGGTTATTTTAGTGCGGCAGATGTTGCGAACAGTGTATGAAAGGAGTATTTCCTGCTGATGAGGCCATTCTCTTCACCAAATTCCCCCCCCAAAGCCTGGCTCCTCTGGTTTACACTTTGTGGCCTCAGGCCTGGTTTCAATCCATTTCACCTTCCCGGCCTGCTGGGACTAACCTCCCTTTATGTTCCTAACAAGAAGATGACTGAGATTCCTCTGCTGGCTGACCCAAGGAGAACGTTCACTGCCACTTTATGCTCCATTTAAGACTTTCAGTAAACATGAGATACGGTCAGATTATCAGTTTTTAATAGCAATATCATTCTGGCTCCACAGCCAGTATAAAATATTTTATGCTTAGATGTTTGGTCAGAATTGGGGGATTAAAGGGAGAACATAAGATCCCAAGTGGCGGAAACACAAATAAATGTTTCCTTATTTGTTTCACAAATCTTGGAATAAGGATAAAAAAACACAACCTCAAACCTCTGGCCACGTTCTGGAACACAGTAATTAGCCCGAATGACGATTCAGCAGCAATTAGCAAAGGTGTTGAATGTATAAGGACAAAAACAAAACAAAACAACAGCAACAACAACAACAAAAGGAGATTTTTTTTTTTGCTAAATCAGAAACGATCACTATAATCATTATAAGGTGATTATAATAATGATAATAATGATCTTTTTGCAGAATTATCAATAGCAAGAGCTCGAGGATTTAAGGCAGAGACAATCAGTGCTGCTTCTCTACTACAGGAAAAGGGGAAATTACAAATCTAATTTTGAACAGTTCAAAGTTCATTTAGAAGGAATGTGAATATCTCGTAAATGTGCCCGACGATATTTGCCAATGTTTCTGTGTACATATATACTTTAATATTATTATTCCTATTGTTACTGTATTTTTTTTTAAGCATGTCTATTCACACTATGAGTTATCTGTAACTCCATGAAACACTGAGTGACATATAATATCTGTGTAATGTTGTGTTGATGTTTGGTACATTTGTTTTACTATATTGTAATCCAAAATATGCTTGGTAAAATAATTTAACAGAGGCAAGGAAAAAAAAAGAAGAGAGATAAATAAGTAAATTAAGCTATTGTGGAAGACGGAAATGTAATTTTGTAGCTCAAGAGAACCGGGAAACTCAGGCAACGGCGTGGGGGGGGTGATGTGAGTAAGGAAATTTATGATATTAAAAAAAAAATTGATGGAAGCAACAAAGTATTTACTTATTCAGAGATCAAACGCCCTTATTTTATTTATCTATTCTTTGTGATTTACTTTCTTTAATGATAACTTATTACGTTTAATGAGACTCATGATCACATGTAAGATTTTCTGACTTGGTCGAGAGAGAGAGAGAGAGAGAGAGAGAGAGAGAGAAGGACTTACTTCC